>OX376372.1:69241878-69555238 GCA_947369275.1 Nemotelus nigrinus
AAAACTCATTATGTTTTAAGCTTGTCCATGTTAAAAACTTGGAAATTTTGAGCCATGTGTGGGTGCAGCGTGCCTAAACGTAGGCAAGGATTTTTTTTTAAATTTTTATTTGTCATTACTACTGACGAAAACATTGGATCATCGTGAAATCTGCAGAGCGTATTGATGTTGGCCAAAATTTAACACACATGGATTTCCAAGGTAGTGCGGGTAACCCTGTAGCTGCGGCAGGCTCCTGAAAAAAAATCCTTCAAATCATTGACTCTCCTGAAAAATTGTTGATTTTTGACCAACAATTCAAATCATTGATCAATTTTAACCTGTGTGCATCATGTCAAATTAAATTTTTTGAAATTCCGATTTGCACAAGAACGGCAACCCATCACCAAATTTCCTTTATTTTCAGCAATCGAAAGTTCTGTTCACGAGAACTAACGACCGGATTATCCGGTTCCGGATTATCCGATTTTGAAATACAAGCAACCCTTTGACAGTGGCACCATCTTGAAAAATCACTGAGAATAAAAACAGCTTTTTGGCCTATAGCAGCCATCACATTTACATAAAATTCACACAATATTTGAATACTACTTAAGATAATATTTGGTGAAAATGTCGCTGAAAAATTAGAATAGAGTTGCCAGCTATGGTGATTTTTTTCTCCTAAATCAGCAAAATAAAGCTTTTTCCCCTATAACTTCCGGTCCAGTCATAAAATCAAAACGAAGTTCATGCAGTAAATGGAACTTAATGTCGTAGGAATTTCGTAAAAAAATCATGAAAGGGCTGCCAGCTATGACCATTTTTGTAATTTTTCGGAATTTCTTTCCTGAGCGATCATGTCATTGGATTTGCAAATGGGAATGATCCTGCAATGAAAATTAACAACACATATTTACGTTTAAAAAATTTGAAAAGTTTCGAGGGTGGTAGCCCTAAAATTTTTTTCACCCGTATAACTTCTAGCGCAGTGATTCAATCGAAACAAAATTTACTGGTTGGGTTTAACTTAAAGTGAAGCACATTTGGTATACATTTTGCTTTGCTGCTGACACAGGGCAACCAGCTTTAGCCATTTTAGTAACTATTGCACCAACAGATGCTTCAAATTACGTACTTATATGCAAAGCAGTTGCAATAAAAACAAGAAACCAATTTTTAAATTTTCCTAGTTTTGAACTTTTTTCGGATGGCAGCCTCAAACAACGTTTAACCGCTGAAACTTTCGATAAAATCCTCCGATGAAAACGAAATTCAAAAGATAAGTTCATTTAAGCATGAGCTTGTTAAGGTAAACTTGTTGCTGCTTCGTTGGAAAAGTGTTGCCAGCACTGAAAATTTTCATCATTTGTGTTATAGTTGACTTTTGTTGCTTTGCATAAAGAATGGTTGATATGATTCTGCAAAAAATGTATTACGTCTTTCCACATTGTCATTCAATGACAATTTCTTCAAAAATTAGATTTCTAGCGGTTCCGATGCGCTAGACTTTTTTTTAAATATAATTTAATGATGCATTCACCGATAGTAGGAACACTAAAATATTCTAGGCCAGTGTTACAACATCGACCATTGCAAAGCAAAGTTTTTGTTTTGCTATCACATTAAAAAATGCATAAGCTTTTTGTTCTTGAAATAATTTGAAATGGAAGCCAAAATTGAATCCGTTATAACTCTTTTTAATTTGCACCTTGTTCTCAGAGTTGAACGCATACTTTAACTGCAGTGTTTGAATAGGGTACTACTCTTTCGCACCTCTAAGCACTTAGGCCAAAATATTCATTGTACTTAAAACCCCAGCGCACCATAGTTTCCTAGATTTCTTAACGAAATCTAGCATCAATGATAGGCGGAAAGAGGCTATTTTCTGAATTTGCGCCACATCCCAGCCAAAACATTGATATCTGAGACGCAATGCTTGACATTCAGAGAGGAAATGCTCCGCAGAGTCAGCTTCTTCTAAGCAGGATGCAAACAGGTCATCCTATACAACATCTATTCGGTACACATGTCCTCTTAGGCAGTTATGCCTGTCATGACTCTGCAAAATTTCCTGCTCTCGTTGAGTAGGAATCCTTTGGTCACATGATTGGGGTCTGAAAAGAAGATCTCAGTGTGCCAGGCCGCATCAGAACAAATCTACCTCTCGTTGTGAGCATCAACTGCCCACTTCCGGAAAATGGTACGTACAGATGTGTTCGGCACACCCAAGGCAGGTCCAGAGCCCTGTAGTGGAAGCAACAAATCTTGTTTCGCAATGGTGTCAGTACTTTCATTTAATTTAACACCACAGTGCCCCGAAACTTAAGGCAAATGAATTCTATTGATCTGGCAGCTAAGTTCAATCGTGTCTTCCACTTTTGTGCAATTTTCGAAGCAGTCAGGGTTCTACAAAAGAAGACTATCACTGCAAATACCGATATGTTTTTTCTTCTACTTTCCTTCAATTACCCAGAAAGGAGCTCTCAAGAGAGCGAATATTTCTGCTTGAAAGTTATTCAATGAATGCAGATAGAAACTAGCTCCAGATCTAATATATGTCTTCGATCCGTCTGTAAAAAAGCCCTCGGAGTATCTCCTCATGCATATATATTTTCTTTTCTTCTCCGGAAGACTTCACTTGAGCGTCCGGAGGCAAAGCGTGAATCAGAGAGGGCTGGGCTGAGTTAGTCTATGGACAAAACTCAACGTCTAATTCTGAATGTGAATTTCGAAAGAAGGAAGATTGAGAAACGCATTATGTGCCTAATCTTTATTAATACCCATGGTACCACAGATACACAGGCACAATCTTTTGCAGCATGACTAACTTTTTGCGAGCTTCCGATAGTTTTATAAAGGTCCACTATACCACGAATGCGTACGAGGTCACCGCCCTTATGCTTGCTACCTAAATCCTCATGACTGCATGAAGCTTTAAATTCCAAGAGCTCTCTTAGACTGTCCAAGAGCGTTTAAAGCTTGACTAAGCTTCACTTCGACATGATTCTTCCAAAGAAGTTTTTTTTCCAAAGATTGCTGCCAGATATTGGAGTTCATCTCAAAGTTGAAGAGTTGCACCGTTCATATAAGGAAGCGCTAGTCCTTCCAGTCTTCTTTTGATAGTCAGCAAAAAAAAGTTTCATATAACCAGGACACACTGATAAGCCCTGCCTCAAACACCAATTGTCAATTGGTTCCAATGCTCACTGTTTATTTCTACGTACGACATTTAGATTTTTACTTGCCACGTCATCTGCATAAGCCTGCATGTACAGCCATTTTTGTTGCAGTTCGTATAGCAGAGCGTCGGCTAGCATACTCTACAGGAGCGGTGATAAGATGCCTCCTTGAGGGTATCCATTTGTCGCTACCGTTTTCAAGCAGCAGTTGAATTCAGCTTTTCGGCAGCAACACACAGCTCCACAAAAGGCGCAGAGTCAAAGATCCCTTCAATATCTATAAATACCCCCAGCGCACATTTACCATTTGAGATCGCTCGCTCAATTCTGAAAACCAGAGATTAAAGAGCCAACCTGCATAACTTTCCTTGCTAGTACGCATGTTGCTCATCATTCACGAGGTTAAACTTAAGCCTTATAGTGCGTATGTGTCGTTTGGCAGGTCCATTTGGGGATTTCAGCACGAACGAAAGCAAGCTGATCGATCTTAAACTCCTTGGATCTGAATTTTTATCTTTCCCAGGTTTAGCTATAAGGACTACTCTTACTTGTCACCAAAGTGACGGAACATACCGTAGGGCAATTCATGGCCAAAAATTTTCTTTCAAGTCTGCCTCTAGGTGGCCACCTTCTTCCCTTGTGGTTACTCCAGCGTTTTGAAATTTTCAAAAGACATGATTGTATCCTTGGCTTTTTACAGATCTATCTTTTACAGATCTATTGGCTTGACTACAGATCTATCTGGGCACCAGAATTTTCTACTGTTGCGCAGAACAAGAGGTGCAAAAGTCTTTTGCATTTCAATCATCAGAGTACCCGGAAAGTTAGTCCCAAGAAAAGTCTGTAAAGACTCCTTTTCGAGTTTGGTATAACCAACACGCGTGCGTTTTAGAGAGTCCAGCTTAGTTGATTAGTTAGTCTTTCTCTAGCCTCGACGTCACTTGTGCATCTTATAGTTCCTCAAAAAACGACCTTAATGATTAACTCTTGGAGGGCCTGAACAGCATAAGACCAGCATTTCGCATATAATGACGAAGAGAGTTTATCGCCTATCTATGTGTAACAAATGAAGTAGAAGCCGTATTGTGGGTTCTTTTTTGTTTACGCTTTTGACTGAACTAGGCGCGATCCGGCTCCATGGTTTCTGGAATACTGGTGTATTGGCTTACGAATTCGAAACCCAACAGCGTAGAAATTTTTTCCAAGCTTAGGCTCGGACCCCGCCAGTTTAAACTGTTCCTCTACTAACAGAATGTTCGTAGACTGAAAACCACATTAGTGCAAATCAGACTATCCTCTATAATTGCTTCCGATGATTTTATGTGCTTGACTGAAACTTAGCTTTCTGGTGATATTTTTTTTAGCAACAAGGTTTTTTCCCTCCATAATGTTTTTAGTTATGATCGCAATCGTGTTTTATCGAATAAAGCTGACCGTGGTGAAATCTTAATTGTCAATCGTACATTTCTGTCTAGTACAGTTTCTGCAAGTTTCGTGGTGTCTTATCCTGTTGAGTGCGTTGTTGTCCGTATTTCCCTGTCACACAACATTGATTTATTGCTTGTATTTGTTGATATGCCTTGTAGTACATCAGTCTCCACGTATAATTTTTTTAGTGATTGACTTTATTATGTCTTACTATCCCCGTTCTCCTATTGATGTATGTGGTGCTCTCAGCTTGCCTTCTATTCAGAACTCTCACCACTATTTCCATTTCTCTCTTATCCTATCCTTTGTTTTGCTTCTTATCACAGTTTGAATGCATTCTTAATAACAACAGTTGCTTGCTGGACCTTGTTTTTGTCAATTTTCCATCTTCTAATCGATTTCTTTCCTTACGTTGATAATGACCCTCATTATCCCCCTCTTCCTATGAATTTTTGTTTGTTGAATAGACCACGCACAAAGAGCATAGTTGTGCGATCTTTCAATTTTTTTAAACGTGATTCTGAACAAATCGCTCCTGAACTTCTCGCTATCAACGGGTATTCTTTTTTTCGTGGGCTTGATATTAACAAAGTTTCTTCAATCCCTTTGTATCAAAATTTGGTCCTGTGTCTCGTACTCGTCGTGCTGCTAGTCTTCCTTGGTTTGCTGTGGCAGTCTCTAAATCTTTACGCAAGAGAGATAAGCTCCGATATGAATTTATTCATAGTTCATCTATTGTTTCCCTTAAAACTAGTAACCGATTTCCTGACACTTTTTTTCTGGAGAAAACAACTGTTGCTATTCTTCAAGACATTTGTTATTTGTTTCCTAAGTTTGTTGTTTCTTCCTTTTTTTCTTCTAACATTGCTTCATCCTTCTTTTTACCTCTCCTAACATTTTTTTTCATGAGGATTTTGTAATGACTTATCATCTGGAGGTGGAAATTCTAATATTTTCGTTCCTAATCCTATTAACAGCGGCCTTTATGGTATTCCTAATGTGTTTATTAAGTCTCTTGCATCTTTTTTATATGTACATGTTGTCTATTTTAATGATTTTGAGTTTGTCCATTGTTATTTTTCCTTCCAGCTTGAAAACTGTCAATGTTTTTCCGATTTTAAAGTTGGGGGATAGTGGTAATATTCCCAACTTCCGTCCTATACTGCACTTGTCTTGCTAACTCAAGTTGCATGAAAGAATTCACAGCGTCACTTATTTTCTAAAAATCAACAGGGATTAATACAACATGGATTAATAATGACTACACTAACCTTTGTCGCGTGTACTTTGGACATCGGTCTTCAAGCTAATGTGATTCACACTGACTTAGTCAGAGCTTTTGACAAGTCAAACCTCACAATACTGCTTTGTAATTTTGGTGTTTCCAGTTCCCTTATATCCTGACTTTCTTCCTACACCCAGGATCGCACACGCCATGTTGTTTTTAATGGTTGTGCTTCCTCTTTTTTCTTTCCTACTTCTGGTGTTCCCCAAGGTTCCATCTTTGGTCCCCTCCTTACAGCGGTTATGCTTCTGGAGGAAGATGCCTTAGATATGGCCGTTAAGGCCCCTCTTTCGCAATAAAGGAGCACCGTTCAATCCATACCCGAGAGATGCTTGTTAGCTGCTTTGCTAGCTCTATGCAGCTGGAGTAGGTAACTGACGCCTGGGCTGTATTTGCTCCAAGATCAAGGTAACGGAAAATGTTTACATCTGTCATGATATCACACGATGGTATCATCGTGTGAAAAAAAACAAATCAGGCTAGCCAGTTCAAAGAAGATAGACAGTGTAAAAGTAATGTAAAAGTATTTTAACACTACTTCAGGAACGGAAAAAGTAGGAAAAGGAGGCTGAAAATTTCTGTGTTTTTCTTTTATTCGTTACGCTTAGTTATTATTCACAGTTATAAATTTACAGAAGAGGTTAAGCAATCTACAAATTGTTACAATCATTTTATCGGGAGTGTTTTTATTCTTAAATGCGGATATATTAGTAAAAGCGTTATAATTATCACTATTAGGCAAAGAGAAGATCGGTACGCGATCAGTTGCTTCAGTTGTGAGTCGTATGTACGGTGAAGTTTAATTTGAGTCCGCTGAGCTCAGTACTCGTATCTGAAGTGGAATCTTTGAAGAGTGTAGACTGGGATCCAAGGGGGTTGAACAGTTTTCTTAGACCGAACGTGTAACACACGACCCTGATGGCAATTCACGCTGCCTATTCCCAATAAGTATGAAAAGATCGCTCAGTGCTAGTTCTGATTTCATTGCATGAAGTGAGCTGCGCTAATGTTCGTTGAAGAGTCCATTAGGATTGTTTATTGTTTCATCTTACATTTGACGGTGTTCACCTTTGAATGATCCCATCCCAACAATGAAAGTGAAAAAAAATCAATCACTAATAAAATTCAGCCAAATACTACATTTTCCTGTAGTTTAAGTTCAAATCGCACCTTTATCAACTATAAGTTCAGGCTATTACCTTTCACTCTTTATACCAAACATCGAATCACATTTCACTTAAGCCAAATTATCTCCTTCATAATTACACAGCCATGACTTTATGTATTTAACACCAGGCTTTTCTTACCACCCAGTGCTAAATACATGGATTGACAAGCAATTACCAATGAACCGACTCAATAAATCATCACAATTATCATTCAAACAGTCTATTGCCTTTCTTCTTTTATTTCCTCAACAAATATTCTGTTTTCGCCTCACAATCGAAATCTTATTAAAACAACTTTCAACTAATCGATTTTTTCTCCGCTTCTTATTTTCAGGTAAATTGAAGTTTTTATTTGCTCAGGCTCATCAGATTCAGACAGACAAATCGCCAATTGATCGATCTATTCCAGCTTGCGCGTAATCTAATCTGCCAGCATTGAGCGAACGGAGTGCAAGGCTCAGTAGCTTAATCGATCTGTTTATGCACTGTACAATTACGGTAGCGAATGCGATAGTAATAATTTGTGAGTATGTTGCATGTTTTTGGGAGTGAGAAATAAATCATTCCGTTCGATATCTTTTGAATTTCGATTGAAAACCTGCTATTGTGCCAAACATTATTATTATTATTTGATGGTTAGACGAAAAATGTAAGTGAACGCAAATGAAAGTTGAAGCAAATCGAATGCTATGTGCTACAAAAAATATTAGATTGAGCTAATACTTTCGAAAATTGTGTAGCTTTAACGGCCGAAATAAGAGAAAACTTAATCTGTTTTTATGTACCGAGCAAAAAAGTCCAAGTTTAAATTCCCAGACGAGTTGACCGTGAAGAAGATACATACTTAAATTTTGACTAATAGAGAATATAATGACACGTGTTTCAATCTCTTGATACCTGTCAAGAGCAGGGAAATGATTTACACCTATTTTCAGTGCTCTGTGAATGATCTTTAAAACATTGACTTTAGTAAAGAAAATAACTATGCGTACATTTGGCTTTCACGCTAAGTAGTCTAGTATTTGTAGTTTTTAAACCCCGAAGTGAATTAGAATTCAATTGCACACTTGGAAGTCTAGTGTTACTTGGTTTTTAGCTGTGTCTTTCTCAACGTGAACCTCATGCTTCATCACTCTGGATCGTACTTACTTACTTCAGTGAAACTAGAAATTTTGATGCGAAGTAACTTTAGAACAAACGCTGGAATCAATTCAATCACGGATGATATATGTTTCAAAATAAATCCAATGAAAAGTAGTTATTACCTTTATACAACAATTTGAATCTCAATGTTACAAACAATTTGTAATTCTATTGAATTGAAAACGCTCTCTTGCGAAATTGAAATTATCAGAAAATATAAATTCCTTTCTTTAATTAGTTTTAATTGATTTGGACTCAGAAAAACGGACTAGGCATACACGTTTTGTAAATGACCATGAATATACAATAATACTGTGTATGAAGACCGAGAGCCAATTAACAGATGCTGCAAATTATTTAATAATTTTGGCAAACATTACTGCCCGTCTATTTTCAAACTCAAATTGAAGACTAACTATTTCTAAGCACTAATATCGTAAACTTCCGTCTACCAATTGATATCGATCGATTTCGATTTGTTTTCAAGTGAGTCCCATACCGCTTGAGCCACCTGATTTACGTCAGGCTTCACAGGTATCGGATCTTCTGAAACAGAGCTCTCTGGTATGTTTCTTTCGTAGATCCGTAGAGCCAATTTCTCGACCTCGTACCTGATAATGCCCTTTCGGGCATCCAAAATTAGCAGGGCTTTTTAATTTGTAATGAATCGGGCCTCCCATCGATTGTCCACCAGCTCGCCAATCTTCATAATCCTCCGTAGGAATTTCCGGGTTGAAGAGCCAAATTATATCCACGACTTCCACTGGATCCAAATGGAAACAAGAAATCCATGTCCTGCATTTTGGCCGACATCCTTTAGTAGCACCTTAATCTTGGCGCCTTGCTAGAGTTCCCCCAATAAGCCCAGACTCCTTAAGTCAATTTTCGTAGGAAATGATTCCATCTCCTTTGCTTGGATCGATCATAGCCCAAACAAGGCACTCTGTGGACATTTTATTAAAAGACCGAGTTATCCCTGAATGAGTCGCCAGTAGTTTCTGCTTTTTACAGTCCTGTTTGCTCTGGTTCTTCTGCTCAAGCGACCGCTATCGTTTCTGAGCTCAACCTGCAGTGTTTAGAGAGAGCGGGTCCTTTTCAGTGAGTGTGTTTGCTCATTGAAGGGACTTTTGGTCCTTATCGGACATTGAGATAAATGATATGTAACTAAGTAAAAAAAAATAGGAAAAATTGTCTGAACTGTGGCTTGAAAGCGACCCTGGGCACACGCAAAATCGTAAAAACAAAAAAAAAACGAGCACCTAGGAAAAAAAGTTAACCCTGAGATACATTTTTAGTTAAACTCCGAAATGACTTGCCGTCTCATACTCCTTTTCTCCCAGAAGTTGTGTTCGCATCAAAGACTATCATATAAAATGTAGATTTGAGAGCATTATTTAGCTATAATTTTATGAAATTATATTATGTTATACTTAACTAAATGCTATTCAATTTTGTGTATTTTTCATAAATAATTCAAGTAAGCTTCCCGTGTGCTAAAGAACGACATTTAATATGTTTGTAAACAAAAATATTGATGTTAAACCTAGTATTCAGCAGCAACATAATGAAGTTGCTAGGCGATTCTTGACAAATTCTTCAAATATAAAAATCAGAGTTTGTGAACGAAAATGGAAAAGAGATAATTAATTGACGTAGTATACATTGACTTAAGTAAAGATTTTGACTATGGTGACCTTTCTATCTTGATTCTAAAGCTGCGAAAATTTGGGCTGGCTGAATTTTTACTTAGCTAGCTCAGTTGCTACTTACACAATCGAATCCTATTTGGAAAATTTCAAAGTCCTTGGAACAAAAATATATATGCTCCCTCTGGCGTAGCACAAGGCAGCGATTTTGGCACCTTTTTTAGAATATTTCTAATATATCTATCCTATCTTATTCTTACTTTCTGCTCTGAGGAAATTGTACAACCATCTCGACATTACTAAGTTTACACTGGAACATTTAAACTTAATTCCAGTTGTATTGAAAAGAATGATTAATTCTGCCTACTTCACGCTTAATATCATTAAAGGCGTTATTGGAGTTCCTGCAAAATAAGATAGTAATTATTATAATATCGCTATAAAGACTACAAGTTCCAATTGTTTGTTAAAAGAATATCCATATTCCCCCACATATGCAGCTCATGTATGTTTGTATCTTGTTTATTTTTGCGCAAAGTGATTTTTATCCTAATTTTCTTCAAAAATTAGTAAAAACCACGATTGCAAAACAGTAAAATTTCCATCTTTCTTCTCTTTTAATCCTGAATTCTTTGTCTTCTTTGCTTTGAGTAATCTTCTCTTACAATTCTGAGCATTTTCGCACTTTTGTTGTATTACAGTGGAACTGATTTTACGTTCGAAAATTAAAAGATAGTTGTATTATAGTTGTATTATAACTAGCTTTTACGAAGAAGTAAAAAAGTTTCAAGTTATTGCTGAGGTAAAACATCGGTACATATTTTTTAGACGATCTGAAAAAAGTATGGCCTCAATATTAGATGAACGTAACTTTAAAATGAAATTCGGCTCAGCAGTCTGCCACACGGAAGAATTTTAATACGACGTTCTATCTGCTTCTGATCCACATCTTGTAAAATTCATAGAAATGGCTTTTGAGAGATTTCAATGCTTTGCAATTTAATCAAACCCAATCCATCTGGTATCGTCCATCATACTGAGGGAATTTTCAATCGGTTTAATAAGCACGAAGGTTGTTACGTTGTACCATTATGGGGCCACAATTGCCCCACCCGACACGTTAAAGCATTGAAAAAAAATAAAGCCTTCCCCAGGGAAGCTGAACAATCGCGAACGTTCCACCATTCCACTCATTAGGGAACTTGTAACCACCACTCAGTAGGAAGCACCCAACTTGTGTGTAATACTCGTCGGTTGCTAACCATATATCTAATAAGTTAGTTTAATGATACTTATGTTACGCACTGGATTTGTTACGCATTGGATTTGTTACGCACACACTCGGCCCCATTCCAAGGAATTCGTAGGGCAGCCAAACTGGGTCATTCCTTCGCACCGTCACAAATCATTGAAGGCCCGCCACAATCGCACCCGCGGGTTATGTTAAGAAGCGTCGAGAAACGGGCGATTTGCTATAGCGACCCAAAGCGAGTGCTCGATTCGGGGTAGCGCACACTGCTGAGACGAGTACCGGATGACCTGAAAAAAAACAGATAGAATTGTCACAAAGTATCGAGTTCTGGATGCACAATGAACTAAAATAAAACGTAGATACGTATCTGATGGCGACAATGCCAAGGTTCACTCTTGATATTCAGCCGTATAAGGGTGCACCGCTCAAATTGAAAACAGCCCGTCATCCTAAACACGTAAACAATACAACATCCCCAAACGCCAACCGGCGAATTGTCACAGGGACTACGACAGCTGGAAATGTCACACGAAGAACTGTCAAAGTCAGCTGCCGGAACAACACCCACTCCTCCCCAAGACTTTGTCCGTCCAATGACAGTTGGTAAGTGTCTCGGGTGGCAGATGTGGTCATAGCACTGGACGTACTCTCGTGGCGCGTGCGGGGGACATTCACCTGTAACGACGAGAAAAGTGAAAAAAACTATAATTGAAAAAGTACCGCAGGGCGGTAGTTGAACGAGCGGAGGATGATGGGCGAAGCGGAGGATGATATGCGAAGCGGAGCATTCTTTGTGCGACGGCGAAAATATCAAGTTGGATATTTTTCAAATTGGAAATCAGGTACGAATTCGATGATTTTTGGTGCGACGAAGAAAGTATCAAGTTGAATATCTTTCAAATTGGAAGTCAGGTGCGGAGTGGAAGATATTCTATGTGCGACGGCGAAAGAACGAAATGAAAGATAGTCTTGGTGCGACAGCAGAAGTAAAACAGGAAATTTAACAGCAAAAAGTGGCAAATCGAAATCCGGTTCCGGCGGGATTTGAACCTGCGATCCGGCATGACTCACTAGTCCGGATGAAGAAGGTTAGTGTTTAATTAGAACAACAGAAAGAAAACATTAAACTTAAGTAAGTCAGTTAGGTAACCATGAAAATTTAATCTCTCGTAGCTATCATCTTATAGACATATAGTATTTACCTTGCATGCGTATTTATTTGCAAAGCTAATGTAAAAGTGAAGTGGTGGAACTCGGCGATAGTGTAAGATATTTGAAAATACCGTAGTGTGAGATAATTAAAATTTCGGGTCAAATTAGCGTGTGGCCTGCTTTATCGCGGAGTTCAATTAAATAAATATATATTTGTATTTAGACGAAATTAAATAATTTGCAATTAAGGAAAGAAGTTCGTTGTTTTGCTCGCAGTTTGGAGTATGATATTTGAAAAGACCGTAGTGTGAGATAATTAAAATTCCGGGTCAAATTACCGCGTGGACTACGTGATCGCGGAGTTCAATTAAATAAACATTTCTTTGTATTCAGACGAAATTAAATCAGTTGCAATTAAAGAAAGAAATCCGTCATTTTGCTCGCGGTTGGGGGTCGCACAACGTAGAGGTGGCTCCAAAGCGTGCCCCACTGACACCGGTAAGCCGTAAGCTCACTCGGCGGCTCGTGGTTCTACCTTGGGGTGAGTGAGTGGCGCCCACGCTCAATCTCCATTGAGCGAACCCGGGAGCCAAACGGACCAAGCTGGTGGTCACTTCCCCCTCAATTAAGCGGGAAGGGTAACAAGGTCATTCCAGAGAGATGTCGGTAGCTTTGATTACTATTACTATTACAATATTACATATTCGCTATTTTGCTTTTGTTGGTCATAGCGCAAGGAAATAGAAAACAAGTTTTTTCCCTGTACTGCAGCATGTGACCACTGTGATTCCGTTTTCCCTCCTCAAACCTTGATTTCCGTGATTCGTTTTTCGATCTTTTTTCAGACTTTACATATCCTCATCTTATGTATATTTAGCTTAACCGGGCTCACTTAAACTTTTTCTAGGTGGTGAAAACCTTCCAATTAAAAATTTTTTTTCGTTATATATAAAATCTAAATTAAATCTAAAATTCAAATCATACTTTCGATTCAATTGTACCTGAAAATCGAACAAAGCAAATTAAGTTGCGAATGGTATTCTTTATCAAGGAAAGCCAATTTTTGTTTGTTGATCAACTCTCTCACATGGTCACCTCAATCAGTTTCATCTGAGGCCTTAGCAAAAAATTACTTCTTGAGACTTTTTTTTAACTCTCCATTATCTACATTGACCAAATTTAAAGCAAATGGGATAGACGCGTTAACTGTTTGTTATTTTGAAAGCATTTGAATTTACATCACATGGTAACATAAAATGACTTCGTTGACCAAAATATATATATATTTATCATCGTAGAACAAAATGTATATTGCTCACTACTTAAACCACATAGAACCCACAGAAATTCTCCACCAACTTGAGTGCTAGTATTGTTTTTATGGTAAATTAAAATAAAAGTTTTATTGCCTTGCATTTACATGCAATTATAAACTTCAACGTGAATTAACGTTTTATTTCCACTAATGATGATGAAATGTATTTTGCCGCAACAATTGTATAAGTATTTTTGACAAATTTATGGCTCAACCATATTTAAGACTAAAAAAAACTCAAACCAGGTTATTTCTGAAATGACAATGAAGCAAACAAAAAATAGAATATGAAAAATGAAATTTTGAGCTTTGATTTGCATTGAATACAATTTCAAATTCAAATTAATGATGATTTTACCTATTTATAATAAGCACGGTAAGAAGTATACGCCAACAACACACAAAACTCATTAAAATATTATCAAAATGATTCATATTATAAAATGATTTATGGTCTAACGTGAATTGGTAGAGGTCACAGAGTTTTTGTCTGCAACGTATAATAATAATATAATTTTTGCATTTTAAATGGTAGCAAATTCATTTTGAATTTCTTTTGACCAAATAGTTGTTTGTTGTCTGAAAATGTGCAATTAGAATGGAAATCTATGGAATGTATTTGATGGGAATAAAATTATAGATTGAAACGTTTAAACAGAAAAATTGCAAGTGCTAGTTCCTTAATTTAAATTTAGTTAGGTGCTTTGCTAGATATTATGACAAAAATCAACCAAAGGTAATGAAAACATTATTAAGTGTATTTCCTAACTAACAATATTTTCTCCTGATTGTCTTAAAATATAATTGAAAAATAAATACTGCTTGCCATCAATCGCAAACAGCAAAACATATTCATTTCACTAACAAGCCAATCCTCTGCAAACTAATCCATCACTGCGATTTTCCACGATGCATTCATCAAAACAGTAAATAAATCACTCAATCATACAATACAGAATTGAAAAAAGCTATCATTATGATTTTCAGCAGTTTTCAACTGGTTAGCAATGTCCTCCAACGATGATAACTGTTTGATTCAAAAGCTCGCGGCAAGTAAATCTACTTTCTGAATCATGAAATGTCACATAAAGAATTGGACAATGGCCTTCGTCGACATGAAATAGATACGAAAGAGTGGAGATATTGAAATCTTTTACGGGGATAATTGAATCTACCGCGAATTGATTGCAATGCTTGAATTTAGATTGGGCAGATGGCGTTCTCGTTCGCTTCTTGCGCAATCGTAAACGAATTCGATTCGAGTGTATGGACTGCAGCCACTCCACCGATGACAATGAAAAGATTGAGACGATACATTGTGAATTATGAAATCGCGTGAGCGCCTGTCTGATTGTACTTTAATTGAATGCATTTGTTACAAACCGTAGATAGATACTTATTTTTGAAAAACGAAAATTTACTAGTTCAAGGCTGTTGAAGATATTTTTGGCAATTTTCGATTCTTTACGGTGCAGATATGCGATCACATTCACACGATTCAATGCAAATGTGTTTTTGTGCGAAGATGATACGGTTTGATAGTATAGTTGCATCACACGAGTGAACTTATTAGATTGAATTGTGTGCGAATTAGGTCTCGAGAGCGGAATTTCATGAGGTATACGTATGTATCTTGTGTTAGGTTACAAAAAACATCACATTTGAGGTTAAGATAAAATTCGGAAGTGACCTAGTCGAACTGTTTCAATCGATTAGCTTTCAGGCAAAAAAACTTTTTCTATCTTGGAAATAGCGCTGATACTTCTGCTCCTACTATTACTTCAATTTTATTTCTCATGTTAGCCCAATTTTAATTTGTCCATTAAAACGTAAATGTGCATTCAAATTCAGAAATAGCTTAAAAACTTAAAATCTTGGACGAGGTCTAATAATTTGGCATAAAAAATTTCGTTGTTTCTCATAATGACAATGCATATTTTAATATATGCTTTTTAAATGCTTAAAAAATGCGAACAAGAAAATTTTTTTGAACAAAAAACCATTATATCTATTTGTTTCGAGGAAATCAACTTAGAAATAGTTTTTATTGAGAGAAGAATTAAGATTCAAAATATAGGATTATAAGGAAAAATCGATTTTAAATTTGGAGTATATTTGAATACTGCACAAATTTTTATTTCAAAACAAGAAGAAAACAAGGAAGAAAAAGAGTACAGGGTGGGCCAGGAATTAGTTTACATTTTAAAAAATCATTGAAAAAAACTATTAGATTTACATCAAAAATTATTTATTTAGGAGATAGCTTATACACTGGAAATTACTTTTTTAAAATAATATCATTTAAATGCCCACCATCGCGACTTTGGCATTCCTCTAAACGAGCACGAAAATTTTCGAGTACTCGCCGTAGTAAAGATCGTGGTATTGCTGACATTATCTTTCTAATTTTCGTCTTTAATTGGAGCAGTGTCCTTGGTTTGTGGGTATAGACACGATGTTTTAGATAGCCCCAGAGAAAAAAATCTGCTGGCGTTAGGTCAAGACTCCTAGGTGACCACGGAATGTCGCCTCTTCGGGAAATGAGCCTCTCTGGAAACATTTCTCTAATGACCGATAGGGATTCGTTAGATGTACGGCAAGTGGCTCTATCTTGCTGAAACCACGTCTGCCAATTGTAGCCAGCAAATTCTTGTAGCCGGGGTGTCAGAAATTCTCTCAACAGTTTCACATACTCGCTGGAGTTTACGGTAATCGGACGGCCTCAATAATCCTCAAAAAAATAAGGCCCAATGATTCCGCAGCTGAAATTGCTGCCCATACAGTCACCTTTGGTGATTGAAGAGGCCTTTGATGTTTAGCTCTGGGATTCTTGCTACATCTGGGATTCTTGCCAATATCTACAGTTTTGTTTATTGACGTGCCCGTTGAGATGGAAGTGGGCTTCGTCAGATAACAAGATGTTGTCAAAGCTACGGAAGCGATCCAACATTGTTTCAGCATACGATTTGCGTAAAATCAAATCATTGGGTTTTAATTCTTGGACTAACTGGATCTTGTACAGATGTAATTTTAAAGCTGATTTTAAAATGTGACGTAAGGATGTGCGAGATATGCCAAATTCAGCCGAGCGTTTGCGCGTCGATAAATCCGGATCGCGCCGTACCGAAGCTGATACTCGCTGCACGTTCTTTTCACTCCGTGAAGACCGTGGTCCACCGGTTCGCTTCACATTTATCGTCGATCCCGTCTCCTCAAATTTATTCACCCACTTCTTTATTAAAACTGAGCTTGGACACTCATTTAGGTCGTGTAAATGATATTCGACGCGAAACAAACACCGCACAGTGATGAGCAAACCATTGTTCAAATAAAATTGGCACGTGAATCGATCCATGTCAACTAAATTTCAAAGAATTGAGCTAGCTGTTAGACCCCTCCCCGCGCCTCGCGCCTCTTACGTTTGCGCGGGAAATCAAACTCTAATGTAAACAAATTCGTGGCCCACCCTGTATGTGCATGCAGTCAATCAGTAACTTAGAAATTTAGCCTCTGCACAATCTACCTTACCAATGTTTCTTGCCTCCTTTCGTTCTCTAAAACGAAGATATTATAATAGTATCTCAAACGTACAAAAGGACACACTAAATTCAAGTGAATCGATTATTTAACTAGCAAATAAATATAAATTATTATGGAATTATGTCCTTTGAAAAAAATACTATTATTGAAAAACACACTTAGTGCATATGACTGGATGATCAGTCTTAGTTTGAACGGCCTAAAATATGTTCTTTCCGTAAAACTTCTTCCGTAAAACTAACTAACACATCTAATGCAGATAAGTATACTTTCGCTACTGTCATCCTGTGGATGAAAGCTGCTTTTTCGTGATTTTCGAAGAAAATTTACATTAAGATCAGCTTGCTTAAAAATGTTGATTTCTATGTATACTCTTTTCTTCGGATCGCGTAATTTAACGGAGCTGATTTTTTTTTATGATTGATAAGCAAATATCTTATAACTTTTTGAGAAAGAATGAATGTTTCTGTGGAAACTAAATATTTGGAAACTAAGTATGAGGGTTAATCCAAAAGTAGTGATAATCGGATATTTCCAGTTCGCATAAAATTTAAAAAAAAATTATTTCTACTATTTCATATAACCACTAGCACAGCGCAAAAAAAACATATAAATAGGTCACGATTCCACCGACGTACATTCATAGATGAAGAGATCACTGAATCTGTAGAACAAATCCTTAACTCAACGCCAACAGGAGACTCTCGAATAAGACCAACTAATATCGAAGAGGTCAAATATTTAATCAAAAATCTAAGTAAGCGGAAATCACCTGGAGCAGACACGATTTGTAACGTGTGGCTAAACCACCAGCCGGACAATATACTAATGACTCTTACAGATATCATCAACGCAATATTCAACACGAAGAGCTTCCCAGAGGTCTGGAAATCAGCGATTGTAACAGTATTACCTAAACCAGGTAAATACCTCCATTTCCCCCAAAATTGGAAACCAGTTAGTCTCCTTTCCTCCGTGGGCAAAATCGCTGAGCGTCTTCTTCTCGATCGGCTTACTGAAGTAGTTGTAGAAAAATCAATAATTCCGGAAGAACAGTTCGGCTTCAAGCCACTACACTCCACCGAACTCCAGCTCGCAAGAGTGGTACAACACATTCGTACAGGTTTTAACCAACGAAAATCAACGGGTTTGGTCATATTTGACGTGGCCAAGGCGTTTGACAAAGTCTGGCATGTAGGACTGATATTCAAACTACATGCGTTCCAAATACCACTTCCACTCGTGCAAGTTATTGCATCCTTTCTTCAGGGCAGATCTTTCTGTGTTAGAATTTACCTCTCCAGAATGCGGCCAATAGAAGCTGGAGTCCCACAAGGCTCACCACTCTCCCCAATGTTGTATAGTTTATACACAGGAGACATCCCGAATATGCCCAATACAAAAGTAGCCCTGTACGCAGATGACACTTGTATAATACACACCTCCAAGCATGCAGATGCTATATCTTCAAACCTGCAATCCTATATTGATGTATTGATGGAATATTTTCTGAAATGGAAAATTCAAATAAATGCCGAGAAGACGCAAGCCATCTTCATAACAAGACGCCACGCACAGCAACCACCACAACTAACTGTGAACGACGAGGAAGTTCACTGGCAAAGGACAGCCAAATACTTAGGACTGACATTTGATAGCAGGCTATCCTGGACAGAGCACATAAGGAGCAAAAGACAAACAATAAACGGAGTACTGCAAAAACTCAAACCAATGATAAGACCAAACAAATTGAACACGACAAACAAGACATTACTTTACAAAACAAATTATACGACCAATGCTCACTTACGGAAGCACTGCCTTTTACCAGACATACAAAACAAACAAAAAGCAGCTACAAATATGTCAGAATCGCGCACTGAGAAAAATATTCTGGGTTCCATGGTACATAAGAAATACGGACATACACAAACAATTACGGATAGAGACAATAGAAGTATACATACGTGACAAAACGCTTAAATTATTTGACAGACTAGACGAACACCCTAATAGTACTATGGAACACCTAAAAGTAGTAACGCGTCCCAATGAAATATACCAGAGTCTTCGACAGCTTACGGTATAGTGCGGAACATCTGCACCAAGTGACACAGTAGGAGAAAGGTGAGGGTTGAGTAGGGTGGAAGAAACCACCCACCCAGAGGAGTGGAGTCAAAATGCTGAAAGCACTAGCTCCAGGGGAACTACAGTTCCGAGGAGGTACATTCATTTGAATACGAATAGTCGAAGATAGAACACCAAAATGGAGAAAAACGAAATAAGAGTTGTCATTAAGTACCTGTGTTTGAAAAAATATCTAACAAAGACATAGACAGCGACATGGTGGAAACACTAGAAGACTCTGCTTCTTGATATTCTACCGTTGCGCGATGGGCCAAGGAGCTTAAACTGGGAAGAACATCCATTGAATATGAACACCACAAACGATGTCTAGCCACCTCCCTCACTGAAGACAACGTAAAAAAGTCGAAGATGTCGTTTTGGAAGATCAAAGAGTGACCATCAGACATGTAGCTGAGATCACAGGGACCTCGTATGTCAATGTTCAAGGAATTTTTGCCAACGAATTACATATGAAGAAGGTTTCTGCGCGTTGGGTGCCGAGAGTCTCAATCGACTAGCAAAAGGAGAAACGAGTCGACATTTCGAGAGTGAATCTCTAAAAGTTCCTGGCAGAGTTTTTGTCACGTTTCGTAATCATGGACAAAACCTGGATTCACCATTTAGATCCAAAAACCAAACAGCAATCGATGAGCTGGAAGCGATTCTCTTCATCGATGCAGAAGAAACTCATGATATCGAGTTCGGTAGTGAAGGTTACAGAACTTTTTTTTTGGGACGCTGAAGAAATTATTATGATGGAATATTTGGAAAAGGGAGCTGTTATATCAGGGTTTTACTATGTAGACCGAATAAGAAGATTGTGGGAGGCTATTGAGGAAAAACGACGTGGCAAACTGCGAGCCAGAGTGCTGTTTCATCAAACAGCACACCGGTTCACAAGGCTGCAGTTACGATGGCTGCAATTCAAGGAACAGGATTTAAACTGCTTGAACATCCACTCTATTCGCCAGATCTAGCTCCCAATGACTTCTACATCTTTCCTCGGCTCAATGAACACCTTCGGGGCAAGAAATTTGAAGATGATAGCGAAGTGTAGGCCGCTGCTGGGGCGTTTTAGAGAGTAAAGAGAAAAAAAAATTGTTGAAAAAAGATGGACTAGAATTATTAACTTGCTAGGAGACTATGTTGAAAAATAAATATTTTTTAAAGTTTAATCACATTGGCTTACATTGATCAGCATTACTTTTGGATCAACTTTTGTCTACCAAATGCAAGTTGCTTGTATTTGAGCTTGCTAATGATAATGTTTTGAATATTTTTAAACCCGCACGAGCACTAAAGGTACGCTGCGGCTGGAAGCTGAAACCTAAAACTAAAACTAAAACTTATTTCGGTTTTCAGGTTAGCAAAGCTTAATGACGTCATTTTCGATTTAGTTTAGCAAGGAAATGCTGCCGCTGGTTGCTCAAACTAAAACATATATAATAGACACAAAACCTGTAAAGTATTTTTTTTTGTGTTCGCGATTGTAAAATGAATACGTTTCGGCAAAATAATCGACGAAGAAAGTGTGTGTTGGACACTGTATTATTCAATGTTACTTTTCAAACTTTTTTCAAGCTAGACTGAATACTTAGAAATATCAGATTTTCATGATTTTAAGTACATTTAAAGGTACTTTTTTCCAGCAAACTACAAATAATTTCCGATAAAACTGCGCTGTGCCTTAACTTTTTTTGCGCTATTTTGGATCACCAGTGAAAAATTTTAAGTTAATGTTGTGAAATTTGTTTTATTTCCAGTTTTTTGGATAGTGTTGTTAAAGTAAACAACCAAAACTTTTAATTGAATGCAAAACCACTATAATTTATGATTAAAATAGCATTAAAAATAAGTTTTACTGAGAGTTAACTTTTTTCACCCACTGCATATATTTTTAAAAAGGAAAATAATGTTTTTTTAAATCGGCAGCTAATCTCGCCCAAACCTGATTTCTTCTCTCCACATTCCGGTATTCAGAATGATATACATTATAAATGAATTCATTCTGCTTCACGAACTCTATCAGCATCTCTTCTTCTTCTGCTGTGAATTTTGCCATTACCCTTATTTCTGTTAAAATGTACTATCAAAATATGCAACAAACAAATTTCGAAGCCAAAACTAAAACTGAAAATAATGAACATGTTCATTCCTCACTTTTAGTATCTGAAAGCTCAGTTTGACAGAGTTTCAGTTTTAGCAAGAGCTTTCAGTTTTAGCATCCTACTGCAGCAGCTGTATGATAATACTCTGGTTCATTCTAAAACTGAATTAGATTCAGTTTAAGTTTTAAGTTTCAGCTTCCAGCCGCAGCGTACCTTAAGTGCTTAGGAGTAGGTATAAAAAAATAGTAAATTTTCGAACTCCAATAACTGGGCCAAACATTTACAGAACACATTCATCGGCACGAAAACAGCGCTTATGTCAAGGCGAACCAGTAGTTTCGGCTCTTTCTCCAATGGCAACTTAAAATTTTCAAAATCTGTCATCGCACAAGAGTGGTAAGCGTCAACAAATTACCTCAATTTTTAGCACCCGGAATTTGTGTTCGCGAGAATCGACAATAAGAAAATCAGGTCTTACTGATCCTACAGATCTTACTGTCTATAGAAGGATCCAGTAAGATAGATTTAAAGATGTAAGTAATCCACGATAAAAAATCCCTGAAAAAAATAAGAGCTTTTTGCCATATAACTTTCGATGCAACCGTCAGACTTTAAAGAAACTCAAACAGTAGCAGGATCTTAATATTGTGGGGTAAGTTGGGCTCGCCGTGGAGCAGATTTGATATACTTTTAGATAGCATGTTGGCAAAGTGTTACTAATTACAGGCATTTTTATTACTATCATGCCAGCAGAAACTGCCATAAAATGTTAATATGATAATAAAACAAAAATGTTTAAACTTACTTACCAAAAATCTTTCTATAGTTATAACTTTTGATGCATTTATGGGATAAATGCGAAGTTGGCAGGATGTGCTGATCTTGACGTCCAGCAGTTGTGATAGACTTTTGGCTGCTCTGCTCAAAAATGTTGCCAGTGAGCATTTGAGCATTTTCAGCATTTTTGTACTAGAAGAAGCTGATATCAAATTTCGATATGTTACGTTAAACAACCTATAATGAAAATAAATAAGAAGGGTTTTACTTTCACGAATTTTCATACAGTTATCGGATCAAAGTAGTGGCCTTCAATACCGTTTTTACTAATGTTCGAAGAACATTAGTATTAAAATCGATTCGGCCAAAAATTCATATTTCTATATATATATATATATATATATGTACAAAAAATTTCAGTGAGATAATCTCGGGAACGCGCCATTCGATTGAGCTGAAACTTTCAGAATACATTGGTGTATATGCAGAATAGGTCCAGGTCTCTTTAAATGTCAGTTATTGTAAACCTTTTCGCGCCGGCGGGCATTTAAGTGATATTTTTAATATACCTATTATTTCGTGCACAAATGATTTTCGCAAAAATAAAGTTAATAAAATAAATTTCTAACGTGTTTTACATATGAATCGGATAATGCTTTGGAATTTTTTAACCCTATGTGTGCGCTGGGTGCCTAAAAAGAGGACGGGAAAATTTGAAAATTTTTAAATTTCGATAACTTTTGACAGAGCTATTCAATCATTACCAAATTTTCAGGACATATTGATATTATTTAGTTGTAGATTTAAATGGCTTTTAATGAGCGTGCTGGCAACCCTGTAGCTAGGGCAGGCACTGAAAGTGAAAACCTCCAAATCATCGTCTCTCTTGAAAAAATGCCGTTTCTTCAAAAATAAGCCTTTCATATGTAAATCTTGTGCTTTGTTTACATAACCAAAAAAAAAAAAAAAGATATGGTATAACGGGCACGCCTGGCAACCCTTGCCCAATTTACCTATATTTTTAGCATCAAAAACTTCTGTTCACGGAAACTCACGATCCGATGAGCAGAATTATTTGAAATTCACAGCATGTATTGACCTTAAATAGGACCAGGTCCGATAGAAGTGATTTTGAAATGCGGGCAATTCTGTGCCAGTGGTGCCATCTTGAAAAACCACTAAAAAAGATAACTGTTTTTAGCCCTATAAATTCTGATTGAATCGTTCGATTTTGACGAAACTTACACAATTGCTGGACCTTACTTTAAGCCACGTTTGGTAGAAATTTGGTCGAAAAATTCGGTTGGAGCTGCCAGCTATGATAATTTTGGTGTCTTCATTTTGAAAAAAAAAATTTGGAAGTGAAAACATTCAAACCATCGAATATTCAAAAAAATGTCCGTTTTTTACAATAAAACCAATCTGTATATAAATCTTATGTTTTATCTACACGTTCAAAATAAAACTTTGGAAATTTCATGTCGGACAAGAACGGTAACCCTCTCCCAGTTAACCTATATTTTTAGCATCAAAAACTTCTGTTCACGGAAACTCACGAACCAATAATCAGATACAGCTAAAATTTACAGAATGCATTGGACTTAAGTAAGACCAGATTTGATAGAAGCGATTTTGAATTGTGGGCAACTCTGTGCCAGTGGTGCCATCTTGAAAAATTACAAAGAAAAAAAACTGCTTTTTGCCCTATGAAATGTGAATGAGTTACCAGATTTTCATGAAATTGACACAGAAGCTAAACTTAACTCTAATCTCTGTTTGGTGGAAATTTGATTGAAAAATTTGATTGGTGCTGCCAGCTATGGTAATTTTTGTGTCTTTGGTTTTGAAAATTCGCTCAGGAAAATAAAACTTTTTGCACTATAACTTCCAGTGCAGTCGTGAAATCAAACTCTAATGTAAACAAATTCGTGGCCCACCCTGTATGTGCATGCAGTCAATCAGTAACTTAGAAATTTAGCCTCTGCACAATCTACCTTACCAATGTTTCTTGCCTCCTTTCGTTCTCTAAAACGAAGATATTATAATAGTATCTCAAACGTACAAAAGGACACACTAAATTCAAGTGAATCGATTATTTAACTAGCAAATAAATATAAATTATTATGGAATTATGTCCTTTGAAAAAAATACTATTATTGAAAAACACACTTAGTGCATATGACTGGATGATCAGTCTTAGTTTGAACGGCCTAAAATATGTTCTTTCCGTAAAACTTCTTCCGTAAAACTAACTAACACATCTAATGCAGATAAGTATACTTTCGCTACTGTCATCCTGTGGATGAAAGCTGCTTTTTCGTGATTTTCGAAGAAAATTTACATTAAGATCAGCTTGCTTAAAAATGTTGATTTCTATGTATACTCTTTTCTTCGGATCGCGTAATTTAACGGAGCTGATTTTTTTTTATGATTGATAAGCAAATATCTTATAACTTTTTGAGAAAGAATGAATGTTTCTGTGGAAACTAAATATTTGGAAACTAAGTATGAGGGTTAATCCAAAAGTAGTGATAATCGGATATTTCCAGTTCGCATAAAATTTAAAAAAAAATTATTTCTACTATTTCATATAACCACTAGCACAGCGCAAAAAAAACATATAAATAGGTCACGATTCCACCGACGTACATTCATAGATGAAGAGATCACTGAATCTGTAGAACAAATCCTTAACTCAACGCCAACAGGAGACTCTCGAATAAGACCAACTAATATCGAAGAGGTCAAATATTTAATCAAAAATCTAAGTAAGCGGAAATCACCTGGAGCAGACACGATTTGTAACGTGTGGCTAAACCACCAGCCGGACAATATACTAATGACTCTTACAGATATCATCAACGCAATATTCAACACGAAGAGCTTCCCAGAGGTCTGGAAATCAGCGATTGTAACAGTATTACCTAAACCAGGTAAATACCTCCATTTCCCCCAAAATTGGAAACCAGTTAGTCTCCTTTCCTCCGTGGGCAAAATCGCTGAGCGTCTTCTTCTCGATCGGCTTACTGAAGTAGTTGTAGAAAAATCAATAATTCCGGAAGAACAGTTCGGCTTCAAGCCACTACACTCCACCGAACTCCAGCTCGCAAGAGTGGTACAACACATTCGTACAGGTTTTAACCAACGAAAATCAACGGGTTTGGTCATATTTGACGTGGCCAAGGCGTTTGACAAAGTCTGGCATGTAGGACTGATATTCAAACTACATGCGTTCCAAATACCACTTCCACTCGTGCAAGTTATTGCATCCTTTCTTCAGGGCAGATCTTTCTGTGTTAGAATTTACCTCTCCAGAATGCGGCCAATAGAAGCTGGAGTCCCACAAGGCTCACCACTCTCCCCAATGTTGTATAGTTTATACACAGGAGACATCCCGAATATGCCCAATACAAAAGTAGCCCTGTACGCAGATGACACTTGTATAATACACACCTCCAAGCATGCAGATGCTATATCTTCAAACCTGCAATCCTATATTGATGTATTGATGGAATATTTTCTGAAATGGAAAATTCAAATAAATGCCGAGAAGACGCAAGCCATCTTCATAACAAGACGCCACGCACAGCAACCACCACAACTAACTGTGAACGACGAGGAAGTTCACTGGCAAAGGACAGCCAAATACTTAGGACTGACATTTGATAGCAGGCTATCCTGGACAGAGCACATAAGGAGCAAAAGACAAACAATAAACGGAGTACTGCAAAAACTCAAACCAATGATAAGACCAAACAAATTGAACACGACAAACAAGACATTACTTTACAAAACAAATTATACGACCAATGCTCACTTACGGAAGCACTGCCTTTTACCAGACATACAAAACAAACAAAAAGCAGCTACAAATATGTCAGAATCGCGCACTGAGAAAAATATTCTGGGTTCCATGGTACATAAGAAATACGGACATACACAAACAATTACGGATAGAGACAATAGAAGTATACATACGTGACAAAACGCTTAAATTATTTGACAGACTAGACGAACACCCTAATAGTACTATGGAACACCTAAAAGTAGTAACGCGTCCCAATGAAATATACCAGAGTCTTCGACAGCTTACGGTATAGTGCGGAACATCTGCACCAAGTGACACAGTAGGAGAAAGGTGAGGGTTGAGTAGGGTGGAAGAAACCACCCACCCAGAGGAGTGGAGTCAAAATGCTGAAAGCACTAGCTCCAGGGGAACTACAGTTCCGAGGAGGTACATTCATTTGAATACGAATAGTCGAAGATAGAACACCAAAATGGAGAAAAACGAAATAAGAGTTGTCATTAAGTACCTGTGTTTGAAAAAATATCTAACAAAGACATAGACAGCGACATGGTGGAAACACTAGAAGACTCTGCTTCTTGATATTCTACCGTTGCGCGATGGGCCAAGGAGCTTAAACTGGGAAGAACATCCATTGAATATGAACACCACAAACGATATCTAGCCACCTCCCTCACTGAAGACAACGTAAAAAAGTCGAAGATGTCGTTTTGGAAGATCAAAGAGTGACCATCAGACATGTAGCTGAGATCACAGGGACCTCGTATGTCAATGTTCAAGGAATTTTTGCCAACGAATTACATATGAAGAAGGTTTCTGCGCGTTGGGTGCCGAGAGTCTCAATCGACTAGCAAAAGGAGAAACGAGTCGACATTTCGAGAGTGAATCTCTAAAAGTTCCTGGCAGAGTTTTTGTCACGTTTCGTAATCATGGACAAAACCTGGATTCACCATTTAGATCCAAAAACCAAACAGCAATCGATGAGCTGGAAGCGATTCTCTTCATCGATGCAGAAGAAACTCATGATATCGAGTTCGGTAGTGAAGGTTACAGAACTTTTTTTTTGGGACGCTGAAGAAATTATTATGATGGAATATTTGGAAAAGGGAGCTGTTATATCAGGGTTTTACTATGTAGACCGAATAAGAAGATTGTGGGAGGCTATTGAGGAAAAACGACGTGGCAAACTGCGAGCCAGAGTGCTGTTTCATCAAACAGCACACCGGTTCACAAGGCTGCAGTTACGATGGCTGCAATTCAAGGAACAGGATTTAAACTGCTTGAACATCCACTCTATTCGCCAGATCTAGCTCCCAATGACTTCTACATCTTTCCTCGGCTCAATGAACACCTTCGGGGCAAGAAATTTGAAGATGATAGCGAAGTGTAGGCCGCTGCTGGGGCGTTTTAGAGAGTAAAGAGAAAAAAAAATTGTTGAAAAAAGATGGACTAGAATTATTAACTTGCTAGGAGACTATGTTGAAAAATAAATATTTTTTAAAGTTTAATCACATTGGCTTACATTGATCAGCATTACTTTTGGATCAACTTTTGTCTACCAAATGCAAGTTGCTTGTATTTGAGCTTGCTAATGATAATGTTTTGAATATTTTTAAACCCGCACGAGCACTAAAGGTACGCTGCGGCTGGAAGCTGAAACCTAAAACTAAAACTAAAACTTATTTCGGTTTTCAGGTTAGCAAAGCTTAATGACGTCATTTTCGATTTAGTTTAGCAAGGAAATGCTGCCGCTGGTTGCTCAAACTAAAACATATATAATAGACACAAAACCTGTAAAGTATTTTTTTTTGTGTTCGCGATTGTAAAATGAATACGTTTCGGCAAAATAATCGACGAAGAAAGTGTGTGTTGGACACTGTATTATTCAATGTTACTTTTCAAACTTTTTTCAAGCTAGACTGAATACTTAGAAATATCAGATTTTCATGATTTTAAGTACATTTAAAGGTACTTTTTTCCAGCAAACTACAAATAATTTCCGATAAAACTGCGCTGTGCCTTAACTTTTTTTGCGCTATTTTGGATCACCAGTGAAAAATTTTAAGTTAATGTTGTGAAATTTGTTTTATTTCCAGTTTTTTGGATAGTGTTGTTAAAGTAAACAACCAAAACTTTTAATTGAATGCAAAACCACTATAATTTATGATTAAAATAGCATTAAAAATAAGTTTTACTGAGAGTTAACTTTTTTCACCCACTGCATATATTTTTAAAAAGGAAAATAATGTTTTTTTAAATCGGCAGCTAATCTCGCCCAAACCTGATTTCTTCTCTCCACATTCCGGTATTCAGAATGATATACATTATAAATGAATTCATTCTGCTTCACGAACTCTATCAGCATCTCTTCTTCTTCTGCTGTGAATTTTGCCATTACCCTTATTTCTGTTAAAATGTACTATCAAAATATGCAACAAACAAATTTCGAAGCCAAAACTAAAACTGAAAATAATGAACATGTTCATTCCTCACTTTTAGTATCTGAAAGCTCAGTTTGACAGAGTTTCAGTTTTAGCAAGAGCTTTCAGTTTTAGCATCCTACTGCAGCAGCTGTATGATAATACTCTGGTTCATTCTAAAACTGAATTAGATTCAGTTTAAGTTTTAAGTTTCAGCTTCCAGCCGCAGCGTACCTTAAGTGCTTAGGAGTAGGTATAAAAAAATAGTAAATTTTCGAACTCCAATAACTGGGCCAAACATTTACAGAACACATTCATCGGCACGAAAACAGCGCTTATGTCAAGGCGAACCAGTAGTTTCGGCTCTTTCTCCAATGGCAACTTAAAATTTTCAAAATCTGTCATCGCACAAGAGTGGTAAGCGTCAACAAATTACCTCAATTTTTAGCACCCGGAATTTGTGTTCGCGAGAATCGACAATAAGAAAATCAGGTCTTACTGATCCTACAGATCTTACTGTCTATAGAAGGATCCAGTAAGATAGATTTAAAGATGTAAGTAATCCACGATAAAAAATCCCTGAAAAAAATAAGAGCTTTTTGCCATATAACTTTCGATGCAACCGTCAGACTTTAAAGAAACTCAAACAGTAGCAGGATCTTAATATTGTGGGGTAAGTTGGGCTCGCCGTGGAGCAGATTTGATATACTTTTAGATAGCATGTTGGCAAAGTGTTACTAATTACAGGCATTTTTATTACTATCATGCCAGCAGAAACTGCCATAAAATGTTAATATGATAATAAAACAAAAATGTTTAAACTTACTTACCAAAAATCTTTCTATAGTTATAACTTTTGATGCATTTATGGGATAAATGCGAAGTTGGCAGGATGTGCTGATCTTGACGTCCAGCAGTTGTGATAGACTTTTGGCTGCTCTGCTCAAAAATGTTGCCAGTGAGCATTTGAGCATTTTCAGCATTTTTGTACTAGAAGAAGCTGATATCAAATTTCGATATGTTACGTTAAACAACCTATAATGAAAATAAATAAGAAGGGTTTTACTTTCACGAATTTTCATACAGTTATCGGATCAAAGTAGTGGCCTTCAATACCGTTTTTACTAATGTTCGAAGAACATTAGTATTAAAATCGATTCGGCCAAAAATTCATATTTCTATATATATATATATATATATATGTACAAAAAATTTCAGTGAGATAATCTCGGGAACGCGCCATTCGATTGAGCTGAAACTTTCAGAATACATTGGTGTATATGCAGAATAGGTCCAGGTCTCTTTAAATGTCAGTTATTGTAAACCTTTTCGCGCCGGCGGGCATTTAAGTGATATTTTTAATATACCTATTATTTCGTGCACAAATGATTTTCGCAAAAATAAAGTTAATAAAATAAATTTCTAACGTGTTTTACATATGAATCGGATAATGCTTTGGAATTTTTTAACCCTATGTGTGCGCTGGGTGCCTAAAAAGAGGACGGGAAAATTTGAAAATTTTTAAATTTCGATAACTTTTGACAGAGCTATTCAATCATTACCAAATTTTCAGGACATATTGATATTATTTAGTTGTAGATTTAAATGGCTTTTAATGAGCGTGCTGGCAACCCTGTAGCTAGGGCAGGCACTGAAAGTGAAAACCTCCAAATCATCGTCTCTCTTGAAAAAATGCCGTTTCTTCAAAAATAAGCCTTTCATATGTAAATCTTGTGCTTTGTTTACATAACCAAAAAAAAAAAAAAAGATATGGTATAACGGGCACGCCTGGCAACCCTTGCCCAATTTACCTATATTTTTAGCATCAAAAACTTCTGTTCACGGAAACTCACGATCCGATGAGCAGAATTATTTGAAATTCACAGCATGTATTGACCTTAAATAGGACCAGGTCCGATAGAAGTGATTTTGAAATGCGGGCAATTCTGTGCCAGTGGTGCCATCTTGAAAAACCACTAAAAAAGATAACTGTTTTTAGCCCTATAAATTCTGATTGAATCGTTCGATTTTGACGAAACTTACACAATTGCTGGACCTTACTTTAAGCCACGTTTGGTAGAAATTTGGTCGAAAAATTCGGTTGGAGCTGCCAGCTATGATAATTTTGGTGTCTTCATTTTGAAAAAAAAAATTTGGAAGTGAAAACATTCAAACCATCGAATATTCAAAAAAATGTCCGTTTTTTACAATAAAACCAATCTGTATATAAATCTTATGTTTTATCTACACGTTCAAAATAAAACTTTGGAAATTTCATGTCGGACAAGAACGGTAACCCTCTCCCAGTTAACCTATATTTTTAGCATCAAAAACTTCTGTTCACGGAAACTCACGAACCAATAATCAGATACAGCTAAAATTTACAGAATGCATTGGACTTAAGTAAGACCAGATTTGATAGAAGCGATTTTGAATTGTGGGCAACTCTGTGCCAGTGGTGCCATCTTGAAAAATTACAAAGAAAAAAAACTGCTTTTTGCCCTATGAAATGTGAATGAGTTACCAGATTTTCATGAAATTGACACAGAAGCTAAACTTAACTCTAATCTCTGTTTGGTGGAAATTTGATTGAAAAATTTGATTGGTGCTGCCAGCTATGGTAATTTTTGTGTCTTTGGTTTTGAAAATTCGCTCAGGAAAATAAAACTTTTTGCACTATAACTTCCAGTGCAGTCGTGAAATCTAACTCTAATGTAAACAAATTCGTGGCCCACCCTGTATGTGCATGCAGTCAATCAGTAACTTAGAAATTTAGCCTCTGCACAATCTACCTTACCAATGTTTCTTGCCTCCTTTCGTTCTCTAAAACGAAGATATTATAATAGTATCTCAAACGTACAAAAGGACACACTAAATTCAAGTGAATCGATTATTTAACTAGCAAATAAATATAAATTATTATGGAATTATGTCCTTTGAAAAAAATACTATTATTGAAAAACACACTTAGTGCATATGACTGGATGATCAGTCTTAGTTTGAACGGCCTAAAATATGTTCTTTCCGTAAAACTTCTTCCGTAAAACTAACTAACACATCTAATGCAGATAAGTATACTTTCGCTACTGTCATCCTGTGGATGAAAGCTGCTTTTTCGTGATTTTCGAAGAAAATTTACATTAAGATCAGCTTGCTTAAAAATGTTGATTTCTATGTATACTCTTTTCTTCGGATCGCGTAATTTAACGGAGCTGATTTTTTTTTATGATTGATAAGCAAATATCTTATAACTTTTTGAGAAAGAATGAATGTTTCTGTGGAAACTAAATATTTGGAAACTAAGTATGAGGGTTAATCCAAAAGTAGTGATAATCGGATATTTCCAGTTCGCATAAAATTTAAAAAAAAATTATTTCTACTATTTCATATAACCACTAGCACAGCGCAAAAAAAACATATAAATAGGTCACGATTCCACCGACGTACATTCATAGATGAAGAGATCACTGAATCTGTAGAACAAATCCTTAACTCAACGCCAACAGGAGACTCTCGAATAAGACCAACTAATATCGAAGAGGTCAAATATTTAATCAAAAATCTAAGTAAGCGGAAATCACCTGGAGCAGACACGATTTGTAACGTGTGGCTAAACCACCAGCCGGACAATATACTAATGACTCTTACAGATATCATCAACGCAATATTCAACACGAAGAGCTTCCCAGAGGTCTGGAAATCAGCGATTGTAACAGTATTACCTAAACCAGGTAAATACCTCCATTTCCCCCAAAATTGGAAACCAGTTAGTCTCCTTTCCTCCGTGGGCAAAATCGCTGAGCGTCTTCTTCTCGATCGGCTTACTGAAGTAGTTGTAGAAAAATCAATAATTCCGGAAGAACAGTTCGGCTTCAAGCCACTACACTCCACCGAACTCCAGCTCGCAAGAGTGGTACAACACATTCGTACAGGTTTTAACCAACGAAAATCAACGGGTTTGGTCATATTTGACGTGGCCAAGGCGTTTGACAAAGTCTGGCATGTAGGACTGATATTCAAACTACATGCGTTCCAAATACCACTTCCACTCGTGCAAGTTATTGCATCCTTTCTTCAGGGCAGATCTTTCTGTGTTAGAATTTACCTCTCCAGAATGCGGCCAATAGAAGCTGGAGTCCCACAAGGCTCACCACTCTCCCCAATGTTGTATAGTTTATACACAGGAGACATCCCGAATATGCCCAATACAAAAGTAGCCCTGTACGCAGATGACACTTGTATAATACACACCTCCAAGCATGCAGATGCTATATCTTCAAACCTGCAATCCTATATTGATGTATTGATGGAATATTTTCTGAAATGGAAAATTCAAATAAATGCCGAGAAGACGCAAGCCATCTTCATAACAAGACGCCACGCACAGCAACCACCACAACTAACTGTGAACGACGAGGAAGTTCACTGGCAAAGGACAGCCAAATACTTAGGACTGACATTTGATAGCAGGCTATCCTGGACAGAGCACATAAGGAGCAAAAGACAAACAATAAACGGAGTACTGCAAAAACTCAAACCAATGATAAGACCAAACAAATTGAACACGACAAACAAGACATTACTTTACAAAACAAATTATACGACCAATGCTCACTTACGGAAGCACTGCCTTTTACCAGACATACAAAACAAACAAAAAGCAGCTACAAATATGTCAGAATCGCGCACTGAGAAAAATATTCTGGGTTCCATGGTACATAAGAAATACGGACATACACAAACAATTACGGATAGAGACAATAGAAGTATACATACGTGACAAAACGCTTAAATTATTTGACAGACTAGACGAACACCCTAATAGTACTATGGAACACCTAAAAGTAGTAACGCGTCCCAATGAAATATACCAGAGTCTTCGACAGCTTACGGTATAGTGCGGAACATCTGCACCAAGTGACACAGTAGGAGAAAGGTGAGGGTTGAGTAGGGTGGAAGAAACCACCCACCCAGAGGAGTGGAGTCAAAATGCTGAAAGCACTAGCTCCAGGGGAACTACAGTTCCGAGGAGGTACATTCATTTGAATACGAATAGTCGAAGATAGAACACCAAAATGGAGAAAAACGAAATAAGAGTTGTCATTAAGTACCTGTGTTTGAAAAAATATCTAACAAAGACATAGACAGCGACATGGTGGAAACACTAGAAGACTCTGCTTCTTGATATTCTACCGTTGCGCGATGGGCCAAGGAGCTTAAACTGGGAAGAACATCCATTGAATATGAACACCACAAACGATGTCTAGCCACCTCCCTCACTGAAGACAACGTAAAAAAGTCGAAGATGTCGTTTTGGAAGATCAAAGAGTGACCATCAGACATGTAGCTGAGATCACAGGGACCTCGTATGTCAATGTTCAAGGAATTTTTGCCAACGAATTACATATGAAGAAGGTTTCTGCGCGTTGGGTGCCGAGAGTCTCAATCGACTAGCAAAAGGAGAAACGAGTCGACATTTCGAGAGTGAATCTCTAAAAGTTCCTGGCAGAGTTTTTGTCACGTTTCGTAATCATGGACAAAACCTGGATTCACCATTTAGATCCAAAAACCAAACAGCAATCGATGAGCTGGAAGCGATTCTCTTCATCGATGCAGAAGAAACTCATGATATCGAGTTCGGTAGTGAAGGTTACAGAACTTTTTTTTTGGGACGCTGAAGAAATTATTATGATGGAATATTTGGAAAAGGGAGCTGTTATATCAGGGTTTTACTATGTAGACCGAATAAGAAGATTGTGGGAGGCTATTGAGGAAAAACGACGTGGCAAACTGCGAGCCAGAGTGCTGTTTCATCAAACAGCACACCGGTTCACAAGGCTGCAGTTACGATGGCTGCAATTCAAGGAACAGGATTTAAACTGCTTGAACATCCACTCTATTCGCCAGATCTAGCTCCCAATGACTTCTACATCTTTCCTCGGCTCAATGAACACCTTCGGGGCAAGAAATTTGAAGATGATAGCGAAGTGTAGGCCGCTGCTGGGGCGTTTTAGAGAGTAAAGAGAAAAAAAAATTGTTGAAAAAAGATGGACTAGAATTATTAACTTGCTAGGAGACTATGTTGAAAAATAAATATTTTTTAAAGTTTAATCACATTGGCTTACATTGATCAGCATTACTTTTGGATCAACTTTTGTCTACCAAATGCAAGTTGCTTGTATTTGAGCTTGCTAATGATAATGTTTTGAATATTTTTAAACCCGCACGAGCACTAAAGGTACGCTGCGGCTGGAAGCTGAAACCTAAAACTAAAACTAAAACTTATTTCGGTTTTCAGGTTAGCAAAGCTTAATGACGTCATTTTCGATTTAGTTTAGCAAGGAAATGCTGCCGCTGGTTGCTCAAACTAAAACATATATAATAGACACAAAACCTGTAAAGTATTTTTTTTTGTGTTCGCGATTGTAAAATGAATACGTTTCGGCAAAATAATCGACGAAGAAAGTGTGTGTTGGACACTGTATTATTCAATGTTACTTTTCAAACTTTTTTCAAGCTAGACTGAATACTTAGAAATATCAGATTTTCATGATTTTAAGTACATTTAAAGGTACTTTTTTCCAGCAAACTACAAATAATTTCCGATAAAACTGCGCTGTGCCTTAACTTTTTTTGCGCTATTTTGGATCACCAGTGAAAAATTTTAAGTTAATGTTGTGAAATTTGTTTTATTTCCAGTTTTTTGGATAGTGTTGTTAAAGTAAACAACCAAAACTTTTAATTGAATGCAAAACCACTATAATTTATGATTAAAATAGCATTAAAAATAAGTTTTACTGAGAGTTAACTTTTTTCACCCACTGCATATATTTTTAAAAAGGAAAATAATGTTTTTTTAAATCGGCAGCTAATCTCGCCCAAACCTGATTTCTTCTCTCCACATTCCGGTATTCAGAATGATATACATTATAAATGAATTCATTCTGCTTCACGAACTCTATCAGCATCTCTTCTTCTTCTGCTGTGAATTTTGCCATTACCCTTATTTCTGTTAAAATGTACTATCAAAATATGCAACAAACAAATTTCGAAGCCAAAACTAAAACTGAAAATAATGAACATGTTCATTCCTCACTTTTAGTATCTGAAAGCTCAGTTTGACAGAGTTTCAGTTTTAGCAAGAGCTTTCAGTTTTAGCATCCTACTGCAGCAGCTGTATGATAATACTCTGGTTCATTCTAAAACTGAATTAGATTCAGTTTAAGTTTTAAGTTTCAGCTTCCAGCCGCAGCGTACCTTAAGTGCTTAGGAGTAGGTATAAAAAAATAGTAAATTTTCGAACTCCAATAACTGGGCCAAACATTTACAGAACACATTCATCGGCACGAAAACAGCGCTTATGTCAAGGCGAACCAGTAGTTTCGGCTCTTTCTCCAATGGCAACTTAAAATTTTCAAAATCTGTCATCGCACAAGAGTGGTAAGCGTCAACAAATTACCTCAATTTTTAGCACCCGGAATTTGTGTTCGCGAGAATCGACAATAAGAAAATCAGGTCTTACTGATCCTACAGATCTTACTGTCTATAGAAGGATCCAGTAAGATAGATTTAAAGATGTAAGTAATCCACGATAAAAAATCCCTGAAAAAAATAAGAGCTTTTTGCCATATAACTTTCGATGCAACCGTCAGACTTTAAAGAAACTCAAACAGTAGCAGGATCTTAATATTGTGGGGTAAGTTGGGCTCGCCGTGGAGCAGATTTGATATACTTTTAGATAGCATGTTGGCAAAGTGTTACTAATTACAGGCATTTTTATTACTATCATGCCAGCAGAAACTGCCATAAAATGTTAATATGATAATAAAACAAAAATGTTTAAACTTACTTACCAAAAATCTTTCTATAGTTATAACTTTTGATGCATTTATGGGATAAATGCGAAGTTGGCAGGATGTGCTGATCTTGACGTCCAGCAGTTGTGATAGACTTTTGGCTGCTCTGCTCAAAAATGTTGCCAGTGAGCATTTGAGCATTTTCAGCATTTTTGTACTAGAAGAAGCTGATATCAAATTTCGATATGTTACGTTAAACAACCTATAATGAAAATAAATAAGAAGGGTTTTACTTTCACGAATTTTCATACAGTTATCGGATCAAAGTAGTGGCCTTCAATACCGTTTTTACTAATGTTCGAAGAACATTAGTATTAAAATCGATTCGGCCAAAAATTCATATTTCTATATATATATATATATATATATATATATATATATATATGTACAAAAAATTTCAGTGAGATAATCTCGGGAACGCGCCATTTGATTGAGCTGAAACTTTCAGAATACATTGGTGTATATGCAGAATAGGTCCAGGTCTCTTTAAATGTCAGTTATTGTAAACCTTTTCGCGCCGGCGGGCATTTAAGTGATATTTTTAATATACCTATTATTTCGTGCACAAATGATTTTCGCAAAAATAAAGTTAATAAAATAAATTTCTAACGTGTTTTACATATGAATCGGATAATGCTTTGGAATTTTTTAACCCTATGTGTGCGCTGGGTGCCTAAAAAGAGGACGGGAAAATTTGAAAATTTTTAAATTTCGATAACTTTTGACAGAGCTATTCAATCATTACCAAATTTTCAGGACATATTGATATTATTTAGTTGTAGATTTAAATGGCTTTTAATGAGCGTGCTGGCAACCCTGTAGCTAGGGCAGGCACTGAAAGTGAAAACCTCCAAATCATCGTCTCTCTTGAAAAAATGCCGTTTCTTCAAAAATAAGCCTTTCATATGTAAATCTTGTGCTTTGTTTACATAACCAAAAAAAAAAAAAAAGATATGGTATAACGGGCACGCCTGGCAACCCTTGCCCAATTTACCTATATTTTTAGCATCAAAAACTTCTGTTCACGGAAACTCACGATCCGATGAGCAGAATTATTTGAAATTCACAGCATGTATTGACCTTAAATAGGACCAGGTCCGATAGAAGTGATTTTGAAATGCGGGCAATTCTGTGCCAGTGGTGCCATCTTGAAAAACCACTAAAAAAGATAACTGTTTTTAGCCCTATAAATTCTGATTGAATCGTTCGATTTTGACGAAACTTACACAATTGCTGGACCTTACTTTAAGCCACGTTTGGTAGAAATTTGGTCGAAAAATTCGGTTGGAGCTGCCAGCTATGATAATTTTGGTGTCTTCATTTTGAAAAAAAAAAATTGGAAGTGAAAACATTCAAACCATCGAATATTCAAAAAAATGTCCGTTTTTTACAATAAAACCAATCTGTATATAAATCTTATGTTTTATCTACACGTTCAAAATAAAACTTTGGAAATTTCATGTCGGACAAGAACGGTAACCCTCTCCCAGTTAACCTATATTTTTAGCATCAAAAACTTCTGTTCACGGAAACTCACGAACCAATAATCAGATACAGCTAAAATTTACAGAATGCATTGGACTTAAGTAAGACCAGATTTGATAGAAGCGATTTTGAATTGTGGGCAACTCTGTGCCAGTGGTGCCATCTTGAAAAATTACAAAGAAAAAAAACTGCTTTTTGCCCTATGAAATGTGAATGAGTTACCAGATTTTCATGAAATTGACACAGAAGCTAAACTTAACTCTAATCTCTGTTTGGTGGAAATTTGATTGAAAAATTTGATTGGTGCTGCCAGCTATGGTAATTTTTGTGTCTTTGGTTTTGAAAATTCGCTCAGGAAAATAAAACTTTTTGCACTATAACTTCCAGTGCAGTCGTGAAATCAATACGAATTTCATACAATTAATGAAACCTGTCATAAACATTATTCAGGCCAAATTTGGTTGAAAAGCCACGATAGGGTTGCCAGCTATTGTTGGTTTTGTGTTTAATTGCAATATCTTTATTAAGCGGTTTTATCGTAGAATTTTCAAATGGTAATGATATTGTAGTGACAATAAACAGCAAATATTAAGCTTTCCATCATTTGAAAAAACTCGCTGCAGGTAACCCTAAATTTCTTTATACTCCTATAACTTCGAATGTAATTAAACAACGTGAAGCAGATTTGATGTATTCTTGGATTTGATACTGGCGAAAGGTTGCCAGCACGAGTCGGTTGTGCTACTTTTGTATCAATAAATGCTTACAGTTAGTATACATACCGGAAACATTTACAATGAAAATAAATAACCGATGTTACAATTCGCAAAGTTCTGCAAATTTTTCGGATCGCAGCCCCAAACACCAACTTCAGTTACAGTGCTGCAGGCACTGAGCATTTTCTTCATTGATATTATATGAGATGCTGCTTTCAAAATTATGTGAAATAAGCAACTGATAACGAATATAATTAACCCGTATTTTGCTCTCATAAACGTTGAAATTCATGCCAGTGGTAATATCTGAAACCTTGCACCATATGAGTTATAATGCATTCTTAAGACGAAAGTAAAACGTGGCATTTGAAACAGTTTGGCCGTAATAAGCAGCACATGTGGTGGAATATGCACTCAAAACCTGCACGATTCTTCTACTGTTCTTCGAACAATAATGTTTCTAGCGGTTCAGGTGCGCTAGAGTTTTTTTTTCTAAAGACACGTTTGGGGGAAAAAAGTTTATACAATTTTTCTACTTTTCTTCGAATATTGGTTTCTATACGCTATAGTTTTTTTTATAGCTGATTAAATGCGTGATTAAGTGCGCGACCTCCAAATAAAGTTCAAATTTTCAAACTGTTGTTTTCAATCCGACCTATCCTAACCCGCTCTCGACAGAGGTACAAAAACACGCCTCTTGATTTCAAGATTCTGAGAATGCCCTATAATGTTGTAGCCCTATAATACGATAAAGCTTTAGCACAGCTTTGATGGACGAGTATGAGGTATAGAAAAGGTTGACTTTGGAGGAGTTGGCGGAAGACTTCTGGCTTGTAGTTGGAGAGATATACAACAGAAAATAGGCTGTTCTACATTCGTATTGATCACAATATGAATGAATCATGAAGTAAAACAATTCGATCGGCATTGACATAAAGAGTGTGAGAATAAGAACGATAGCACGCTTGAATATTGCACGTAAGATATACTTTACAAAGAATAAGTTATAAAATTTCACTAGAAAATTATCCATAGCAATAGTGATGAAAAAGAGAAAACAACAAATACTACGTCAACGTTTTAGAGTTTCAATACGTGTTGTAATGATTTCATCACGAATTAGCTTCAAAACTTTCCCATGGACTTTATCTAACTTCGCTAAAGCGCTATGGTTTATCATTACTCATTTTTAGGATTTTTATTTAAACCAATGCTGTACCTCATTGCCTTCTTGTGTGTAGGGTTCTTGGTTCGAATCCAGGTTCGGGACCGCACACCAAGCTTTGAGTTCAAGCTAAAATGAAAGAAAGCAGTATTTAATTTTGGACTCGTTAAACATAACAGAATTGTTTAAGTGCAACACAGTTTCATTTACTAAAATACCCATAAATATTAAGTCTTTTTTTTTTACCATAAAATACAAGTATTAAATTTTATTTGATTTAATGATTTAACGATTTAATTTTTTTGCAATTTCCCGCTACTCCATATTTTTTCAACCATTCTGATTACTCAACGAAATCTTAAAATTCTATTAAGTTCCAAATCTCTACACTCACTTATAAGTAAGAAAACAAGTAGATAGAGAATGCCAGTTCTATACCCTCATCCTCATCCTCCTCCTCTGAGGAGGGTGACGTCACTGAGGAGGGTGACGTTGATGTGGCGGATGACGTTGATGTGGAGGATGACGTCACCGAGGAAGATGACGTTGATGTGGGGGGGGGGGGGGATGACGTCACAGGTCGAGGATGACGTAAGCGAGTATCGGTCCGCGCATGACGTAAACGATCATCTTTGAACTGAAAAGCTAAAACGGGCTGTTTATCAGCTCAATTGGGTTGTTTATCAGCTCATTAATAAGATATTTGGACTCAATAGATGCGTTTTTTTCATCCAGAGTAGTGCAGAATAGTGGTGATGCACGCGAAACAGTAGCAGCATCCAGAGTACAAACACTTGTGCAATCTGTGGAACGTATTTCGATAAGTCATGTCAACTGAAACAGTTGGCTGGAGTGATAAATTCCCCAAAATTTCCCTGTCAATCAAGCAACCAGGAAACATTAAAATGGGTGAATATGATTAAAAAATCAATGTTGTCAACAGATTTCTAATCCGATGAGGCAGAATATTCTTCGATTGCGTTTATTAACCTGATTCTAATTTTTTAGGTAGACATTTATTTTTTCGAAGTTTGAATTAGCAACTTTGAACTGACAGATGTCAAACAAACTGCTGCCAACGAAGTAGAAATGAAATAAACTTACACGCTACTTTGGATCAGTTTTTTATGCATGCCAGATAACTACTACACACTTGATGAAAAAAAATGCAGCTAATATAGGTCAATAACCGAGACAACACTAGAGCGCTTTTAGGTGCGTTATAGGCATTCGGTGTACTGCATGGGTCTAGCGCCCACGATGCATACCTAAAGGCATCTGTCAAGTGTGTTGAACTGCGCACATTTCATAGGCTTGTAAGAAAGTAGGTTATATACTATATATTAAAGCTTTGTGCATCGTTGCCACTCATTGTAGCTTTGTAAAAAGCAAAGGCAAACTTTTTCTCGGTCCACTCAATTTCCAATTTCACAACCAAAATTTTAGTTCGAAATGTTTACTTCAAATAAGCACCGTCTAAACCAGGATTCGACTTTGGGACTCCAGAATCCAAGATCTGATGCTTCATTCAATAGGCTACACTGTGACATAGCTTCCTATAAAGATATTGGCTGGGGCTATGTGCACAGGAAACTACATAGCGGTTGAGACTATGTTCGTAGGAGCTTAAACTATGTGTAAAGTAGAAAATGTCAAAGTACATAAAGCAAAAAACAAGTTTGCACAAAACATTGTGACATTGGCAGCTGTATTTTATTACCTAAGGTACCATGTACATTGCCAGTATGGCCATAAATGCTGCTTTATGATACATAGAACTACGTGCTTTGTAAATTTTTGGTCTGCAGGTCACGATCATAAAAGAATCAGCAGTTGCCAAAATATTGTAGAAGTATCGTCGAGGAATTAGACTATTGATTCAGAATTTACAATTTTAAGCTGTTGATTCTAGGTTTTATGGCGATACCTGCTTAGTTGGCTCTACCTGCCAGTCCACCTAAGGACGGACTGAACGACAGTCGGCGTCGACTAAGCAAACAAGGGCGAGCCCTTGCTACTCGTGTCTACCAGTTTGTGTTGGGGGCAGACCCACACACCATATTGGCAGATTCGATGCCTATTCAAACCTCTGCTATACTGTAGAGTATAACACCCGACCACATACGCGGCTCCACGTCGCCTCCGGAGATTTTAACTCCGCCAGACTAACCATACGCCAGTTTGAACTACTACTTAGGTGGAATGTAGCAGGCTTCTTGGATTAGGCTCTAAAACGACAGCCCCCGCGATGCTCCCACTAAGGGGCCAATCCCAGTGGTAAGGCTAGACCGGAGTCCAGGGGCTCCTTACCACTCACGGTCTCGTATCTTTTATAGCCCCGGCAGGGGTTAAAGGTTCTCAAAGTCACTCACCGCAGGCACAGAGAGAACCCTTTTGGCGGTGAAGAGATGCCTGCCTATTTCCATTGGTATCCTTCAACATTTCAATTGCTTGCTTAGTCATTTTGCTTGGTACTTGGTTCTTCAAATCTTTATGATACTTTTTTTTACGACACTTACTACATTTCTGTCCTGTTTTCCTTATGCCAAGAACTGTATGTGTAACACATTCAGCCTTGGCAGGAAACATCTCTTCTTTTCCCGATTGCCAAAATTGCCTGTGCAAGCACAGACAGTTTTGGAATAGAACCTTCAAAGTCAATTTCCTCATAATTAAGTATCAATTCTATAAATCATAAACTACATGTGCGCACCCGCACAGCTCTTATCTACATAGCAAAGACTTACTTCAATCCTTATAATATTTTCATTTTACTCTGCCGATTCCTTCACACCTGGTCGTCGACATTTCTTTTTACTCTGTACTATATATCTTGAAACTCTTTTTTCTACCAAATCATGCGTCAAATTTCCTTTCCGCCTTCAACTACCTTTCGTGGTACCCTGCCGATTCCTTAGCACCTGGTCGTCGAGATTTCTTATCACACGATGCATCTGGTTCCAATTCAATTCTCAATTCGTATCACTCTACTCCTTTCGGCTGCATTTCGTAGTACTTTGCCGATTTCTAACACCTGGTCATCGTAATTTCCTTATTACTTTGCGCTTCTAGTTTCGAATCAGTCATCACCCACCCCTCATACTTCCATCCACTACATGTCATCCTCCTTTGCTTACTAGGTTTTTGGTGGCAAAGAACCTTTCGTAATTTCGTCTAACGATGCAGCACCCTCTCACAATCTCCACATTTCCATCAAACAAAAACTGTTTATGCGCACACATGCAGTTTATGTTCTCGATATTCCTACATTAGCTGCTCTTTTGGACTACTGTTATGCTTCTATTTGCAACTAATTGCTACTATTTGCTACAATTTGTTATTTTGCTCACAATTTTTTTGAAATATCATCTCCTCTAAATTAACTTGCTATCACGTCTTTACTAAACTCTCAATTGGTTTTCATTTTTAAACATATCATTTTTATTCACACCATTTTATTTGTTTATTAATTTTGATCAGAATTTTAAGGGAGAGATAGAGTCAAAAAAGTTTTATTTATTATTTTATTTATTTATTTACCAAACAAGGCAACATACACAACAAGAAAACATAATTTAAATCTAAAATACAATTTATCATTATAAATATAACATACAAATTGTCCGTAAAAGAAGATACAATACATCACAAATTTTGTAGCAGTTACTCTACATTATTTTAATTAAATTTAGGCTAATAACGATGGCAGTTAAGCGAGTTCGGATGTGGGAAGGTCTTTGGACAAGTTATTTTTGAAATTTAATTTGGTAGTCCCCGAAGTGTAGTGGCTGCTTGTAGAATTGAATACTCTACAGCACCTATTAATGAATGAATTCATTGAGCAGATTTGCATATCTGGTGGGTCTTGGTCGCTTATTGAAAGTAATTTTACCAGAGAGATCTTCACTAATTACCGCAACACTAATAATATCAAATACAAGGCATGCGCTGAGCAGAGTTCTTCTAGAAGAAAGGGACATTAAATTTAGAAGACTCAGTCTGAATTTGTGAGATGGCAGATGTTGAAATTCTCTTGGGTCATAGATATTTCTCAAAGCGAAAAGTACAAATTGTTTCTGAACAGACTCAACTCTATCGCTATGTAGCTCGAAAGCAGGGTTCCATATAATGCAATCATATTCTAGTAAAGGACGCACTAGGGTGGTATATAATAATTTAGTAACCCATATATTTTTAAACTCTTTAGCGCGTCTCTTTATGAATCCGAGCTGTTTATTAGCCCTGGCTAGGATTTTGTCATAGTGGAGATTGAAGCGCATCTTGTTATCCAATACTACGCCAAGTTCTATACTATGATCGATCCTATTCAATTTGATGTCGTTAAGGTAGTAAGAATACATCGTGATTGCATGCCTACGAGAAAAACTTATCACATGGCACTTATTGATGTTTAGATAAAGATTATTCACATTTCACCACTGTTCGAGGGATTGAAGCTTCGATTGTAGAAAGGTTGCATCAGACTGCGAGTTTATTTTGAAGTCGTCTGCATAGAAGAGATGCGGAACACCAAGCAGTATCTCAGACACATCAGAAATGAAGATGTTAAAAAGCAGGGGGCCTAAATGACTGCCTTGTGGTACTCCAGAAGATGCCAAATTTTTTTTAGATAAGTGGCTTTGAAATTTTACGAGCTAAGTTCGACCGCAAAGGTAAGACTGGAGCCAGTTAAGAAGAAAACCGGAAATACTAAAGAGGCGAAGTTTTTGTACCAGAGTTTGATGGTCAACTCGGTCGAAAGCCTTACTAAAGTCCGTATAGACCACGTCTATTTGGTTCCCTTTTTCCATTTCACAGAGCACATTAGAAACTAGTATCATGAGGCTGGTGGAAGTCGATCTACCCCTACGATATCCATGTTGGTGCTCATTAAGAAGGGGGTCCATAATGCGAGTAAGATTATCTCAAATTAGCTTTTCGAAGAGTTTGGAGATAACAGATAAGATAGCAATTCCTCGATAGTTATCGACTAATTGTTTATGACCACTTTTGAAAATAGGTGTGACGTATGAAGATTTCCAGAAAGACGGGAAGACATCAAGAGACAGTGGTTTATTGAAAACCATGTGCAAAGGGGTGATTAAACTGACAAAATTAAAGAACTTGTTAGGGTCAGTGAACATTTTTTCTCCCATTGAATTAACATAGAGCTCATACGCGTCGCGAGATTTGATGAAAATTCTTTGGATAGCTGATCGCATAATCTTATTTGATCCTCCTGGAGAGAGCCTCCATTTCTGATTGCTTTATACAATTTGTTTCTATGGCTTCTAAGCCGCCTTGAATAATTGTCAAGCCAAATTTGTGGGTGGCGTTAAAGATTATTTTGTAAAAGGAAGACAACATTTCGTCTAAATCTGATGCCGATAGAGCACTTGTCCAGTCAATTGTGTCCAAATAGTTTTTAAGGCTTAAGTAGTCAGCATTTAGTAAACCATATACAATTTCATTATAGTATGACTGGGCAAAAGAAATACCTGTAGTGGATAGCTCAATTGTAAAAGCGGAGTGATGCAGAGTGTTTGAGAAAAGATTCTCGGCGTCAATAGTTGGACTAACCACTACTTCGTCATAAACATCCGAGAAGATCAGGTCTAACCAACTGCCATTTTGGTTAGGGATAGGGATGATTTGTTGTAAATCATTGCCATAAAACGTACTTATAAGGTTAAAGTCAATTGAGTCACTAAGGTTAATTGGAAGAAGGCGGTTATTATTTTCGTTGCGAATAAAACTGATTTTCGGACGATTAAAACCGCAAAAACAATAATTTTGTCTTCTTCGTGCAAGGAAGTTGTTACGGAAGATATCATGTTGCATGCGTCATTGTAAGTAGTTTCATCGGAGTGAGGGGGGACATAAAAGATACCAATATAGAGGTAATGCTTATCAAATAAAAATCTGACGAATTTATGTTCAAAAGATTTATAAGAACTGGTCGCAACGAGTTCACTGGAATAAAAACGCCACCATCTCTTGAAACGCCAGTAAAAAGGTAGTCGCGATCAGCTCTATAGATTGTCCAATTACTGTTAAAAATGTCTTCGTTAGCGTGTGAGTCGTTCAATCACGTTTCGGCGATCGTTAATATATTAAAATGGCAAGATTTTGCGTCAATAAAAAGTTAATTTAATTTGCTTCTCATACCACTGCAATTGTGGTAAAGAAACCTTGGATGGTTAAAAGTAGCTTTCATGTTATTAATTAAATGTACACCAATAAACTATTATACGACAAAACATTTTATACTTTTCACTTTTACGCTTCAAATAAATTCACACAATTATTTTTACAAAATCGTTATTTAACATCTAACAAAGCCACAACTGTACTGATACAAATAAACATCACTGCGTATTTTGGTCAATTTTGCTTTTACTTTCTAGGAACGTTACTAACACATGCAATTTTTATTTACATTAACAGACTGATTTGATATAAGTCTCTTCGGTTCACATCTACATTTTTAGGATCCAATTAGTTCTAAAACAGTTATCTTCAAGTTGTTATAAATAATTATGAATAATATCACATCTTTGGGTTACTCAATCGGCCAAAACACTGCGTTCTTCTGAAAGCAGCATAAATCACTTCACAAAATATGAGATTAGAATCTTTGTTTGAGTTCCACCAAATGCAAATTCTGCAATAGTGTCATCAATATGGTTGTATATCCTAAAATTAGCAGAAGTATCTTATTTCAAACAAGTCTTAATAGATTTCGTGCGAGAGATAAAAATGTGAAAGATATATTACATCATTGGTAAAAATAATGATTATTTTGTTCAAAATCATTAACTTTTTTTCATTTTTATTATTTTTAAATTTTGTGAGAAATAGCTGTTACACGTGATTTCGAATCGAACCGAAACCTTCCGTAACGAGGAAAAAAATCAACAAAACATATTTTGTCTTCGTAATCATCATTTTTTTTATCATATTTATGTCATATAACATACAATCGTATAAAGCTATCATTCAATTTTGCAAAAACCTGCAGCTCGCAACTATTTCTTATAATCTTGTGATGATGATACCGTGACCTGGACAAGTTATGTACAAATAGTGACTCTAATCAAGTGCATTAATTCCCACACTTTGATCAATTACAAGGTGATGTGTCGATGATATTTATATTTCATTAAATATTTTCAAAGGATTTTCTCCGACTTTATAAAAACTTCGGATTTGCTGCTGCAAAGCAATTCTAAAATCCGGCCACGATTTGACTCATGGCAGATGAGCACTAGATTAGATCATTGTTTTATTTCACATGAAGATAAACAAGAAGTGGCATTTACCGTGATTGCCTTGAGAAATTAGCGTTGTTTGCAATAATGTGAAAAGAAGATGTTTAAGTAAAAACTTTTCGAATGTACTTTGCCTAAGGTGTATGATTTGTTTTACACTGCTTCAACTAGAAAAGCTTACAGTAGCTTTGAGATCGGTCATCACTCCGATCATAAACGTTTTGTGATTACGATATAATGGAATAGTTTAATAAGAATTGTGTGTTTGTATCTTTTGCTGAATGAGCATATCATGAGCTTGTTGTAAATTTCAGTTTTATTACAGTATGTTGACGTGTGAAACGCGCAGTGAACGTGTGAACCATTTTTTTCCATTCTGTGGTTGCCTCGTTCCAATGTAATCATTTCAAAACTATTGCTTTCGTAGCTAAGATATTATTGTTTCATATGAGAAAATTATAAATTGCTTAGTAGAGGGGTTGTTAGTTTTTTTCAAAGCGACTTGACTGTGAACATAGGGAAAATAACAAATTAGCCAATTTGGAAGTAACATCCAGCGTTATTGGAACATTTACCATGTGACTATCAAGAATTTGCACTTAATTGACATTTAGCAATTGAGCATATTTTTCTTATTTTTCGATTACTTATTGTCTTTAGGTTACTGACACACAGAAAATAAGTAGCAAAACAGTTATGTCAACACAGTGGTGCATCAAAGTTTTGGATTAAAATGCAAATAATCCTTTTAAAAGCTACTCAACTTGAAATTCTTGATGGTTTATTAATATTTCAAAGTGAATGAGATTTTTATTTCATTTTTGTTGTACATTCTTAACCTGGCTTAAAGTATAATTAGCAATGATAATTTAAAGTCTACCGGCTATACTATTTTGGTCCGCTGGCTCTTATGATTTTTTTTTATAAATATTTTTTCCTTAAACAGTTTTTATCTCACACACTAATAATACTACCCAGCTTGAACAAGTGCTGGGGTTACCTGAACAATACTTGACTTAAAATCTACCTTACACTACAATTAAGTTCTAACCTATACCTAATTATAACTAACCTAACCTAATTAGACCTAAAACTTAACCTAGGTCTTACAATTAGCCCCTTCTGTTCGACGGAAGGACTACATAGCTAAATAGCACATCCATGAGCTGCCGTTGATACGCTGGCTTTGCAGGGCGCATAAATGGCTCATTGGAGCCACCTGTACACCCTATTGACCGAATCAGTCCGTTTTCATGTGCGTCAGTTTGTCCGTAGAATTTTGTCGTTAATTCTACAACCCGGTCCCAAAGTGGCTTCAATCCCGGCTCCTGATAGAGGAGAAGGTTCTTCGGCCACTTTTTAGTTAAAGCGTTGTAAAACCTACCAGTGCAGAAGCGGAGGATTCTTCTTTCGAATATCTCCGCTTCGGCTATGACAGTCTTTGAACAGGTAATCCAGGAAGGGGAAGCATAAGTCAGGATAGGCCGGATCAGGGTCTGATAGCAAATGGATTTAGCTTTGGTGGTCATACCCATCTTTTTGGCGAAAAGTTATCAAATGCGTTGAAATGCGAATTTAGCTTCCGGGAATCCAAACTTGATCAACTTAAACAGAAGACCTTCCTGCCATACGGAATCGAAAGCCTTCTCGATATCTAAAGCTCATTCAAGTGAGACACGATTTAAACGTACAGGTATGAGATGGCGTGTTGCGTCCCGTGCCTGCGCCTAAAGCCAAATTGGTGATCCGAAATCACCTGCATGCGCTCGCAATGTTTTTTTATCTTTTCCAGCCGAATTCTCTCGTAAATCTTCCCCACATTAGGGAGCAGAGAAATGGGGCTGAAATTGCTGGCCGCTTTACTTTTGCCCTTCTTATGAATAGGTATAATCTTGGCTACTTTCCATGAGTCAGGAAAGTAACCATTGTTTAGGGCATTGTTAAATACAATGGAGAGAGTTCTGAGCATAGAGAGTGGTAGATGTTTAATAATGAAATTAGACATTCCATCATGCCCAGAAGACTTCTTGCTTTTTATACCACGCAGCAGTTGCACTTAGTATCCACTACTATCTGCAAGATTTTCGGATGAAAATATGGCCAGAGGCTCGCGGTGTGTATCTAGGAAGCGACTGACTTCTTCTGTTACCATTTGGCGGTTCGGAGCAGAACTGTTAAGCGGAATGTTATTTCATTTCGATTGGAATGTTGATGCAAACTCAGCCTGATGACTAAGATTGCTCATAACAACATTGTCAATCGTCACCACCATCTTGTGGCTGTTATATTTACCAAAAAGCAAATGTGTTTCCTTAAACATGTCGGGGCCTGGTCGAATGTCGCCCAGCCGCTGCACAAGCCGCTCACTGCGAAATTTACCAACCATTTCAGCAATTATTTTGCTGAGACAGTTGGTATTCGAGAGTAGTGACTTGTACAACGGGTGATTCTTCCCATGTCTGTGGAAAACTGGCTTTAACTTGCAGCGTCAAATGTGTCTCACTTTCATGTGCTTAACAATTTCCGTCGGCAGTGCATGATTCTGTTAATTATTAAAAGTTGTCAAGCGTGTATTTTGGACAACGGTTTCGATTATAATGTCATTGATGGACTCTATAAGATTATCAACCTGACGGTTTGCTAAGTTTTCCGTCACACAAACATGAAAATTTCTTACCGCATCGTCTATGTTCCGTTGAAAATTGTCCTAATCGGTATTTTTAAAAGACCTAGTTGTCTTTATGGTTCTTTTCATGGTGCTGAAAAATGAGCGAAACAGAAGTCGGAGCTTCACGGCAAAATGATCAGATATACCTGCATGCGTCCAACAGTGTGGGAGATCAATACTGTTGAGCAGGTCGTCTGACAGGAGAAAAAAATATATTATCGAGTTACTACTTGGCCTGGTTGGCGAGTTCGGAGCAACTATTTGGAAGAAAATGGGAGGATTGCTTAGCTGCAGCTATTCGAGCAACACCCTGCCATTTCCATTCGTTACAAAATCTCCCCAGGTTGGGTGTCTCGAGCTCAGATTGCCACCGATAAGCGAATATTTTTATTGAGAAGTGATTAAGTCAATGACTCCGAAATCGTACAATAGACTTGACTTTGACGAACTACATTGAACGTACAGAGATACAACGAGGATTCGCCTGTGATCAGTGGTTTTGATCACCGCTGCACCAATGGCGCAGCATTTAATATCGGGAACCGCGATGGATTCCATGTCCAGATTACTCCTAACTAAGAGTGCAGAGCCACCATTTTGATTGTCAAAGACACTGGTGGAATTTTGAGAGTCTGGTTTCTGTTATCATTACAAAATCCGATTTCAATGCATCAAGGAGATGTTGAGCAGACGCTCTTTGTGCCATCGAGATGATCGAAGCGCTATTGAATGTAGCCACCTCAACCAACTTACTTAAGAAGGGTAGTCAGCAGTTTAAGAGTGGCAACCAGCCCTTCAGCATCAGTTCCAGCTGCCAATACTTGGGTTATGAAGTTATTTATCAGTCCAAGATTGGCATTGGCTGGAGATAATCCCGTGGAGGTTGGAGCTCGTTGAGCACCAGAATCAGGAGAAGAACTATTTCTTACTGCCTGTGCGTGAAATACCACTTCGCCTGTAATTCGAAACGCTCTACGTCTCAAACTGCTGACGTTCCTTGCGAGCCTGACCAAGACGAATATTCTTCGCTTCAATCCTGGCCACCATTTCTTTATATGCCGGGCATATTTCAAAATGAACAGTCTAAGCCCGTTCAATTTGCTTCAATCAATTTTGTTAAAATTTGTGATAGGAACGAGGTAGGTGTTCATACACACGAGTATATATGCCCTGAAATATTGTTGATGCTTTAACTCATCTCTAAAACAATTATTTGAAATCTTACCCGGAAGTAGCTATAAAGATTTCCGAGTAAGATTTATACTATGGTTTTGTTTAAAAGAGATTGTTCAGAGATTTTTATGATAATGAAAACAAAAGCGCCCACAATGGGCGCAAATTTGTTTTCAAGCATATTTCCAGTTTCTGTTTCTTGGAACAAAAAGGACTATAAAAGTTTGCTAATATAATCAGTGCATGCAAAGTTTTAGCAAATAAAGAGACCATTTAGAATAAAACTTGATTGATCAATGCAGAAATAAGTTGCAAATTAACATTCCAAGTTGGACCTATAAATATTCATAAATGTCTTCAAATTAACGAGTTATTAGATTAAATTTACATGAAAATTTAACACTGCTGTCATTTCGAGATAAGAATATTCACGATAAAAAATATGTGAATAAGGTTTGACTAGTTTTTACTCTACAATTACAATCACCGCAAATAACGTTAAATTGTGTATGAAACGTAAGAGCAATACTTAATGAAGAAGAAGATACACTTGTTCTGATACCTGATGATAAGCTTGAGCCACAGATTCATGATATTGAATAAAATCCGAATATTTTTGTAGATTGTTTGTTCATACAAAGCTACAAATTCTACTGCCTTTTTGAATTTTCATTTCATACGCTTAGTTAGAAATAACTTATTCATGCGAATTGCTGATTATGAAAAAATGTTGAAATATAGCCTATAAGGTATGCTAAAAGAAACGACTTTCGAAGAAAAGGAGGCGTAATGTGTAAATTTGTGTTCAGATTTTATATTGTTTAAATTTTTGGAAAATTACTATTTTGTACGCACGGCTGGATCATTTAGTAACGTTTTCAACATTTAGCAAATTTCTCGTTTTTCAAAGCAAATCTGACTAACTGACCCATCCATTTTTGAAACCAACCCGTTTAGTGAATTTGGTTTCAATCTAATGAATATCGGAAGCTATAAGAGCGAAAAAATGTAATAGGTTACATCCAGCAAAATTTTCAATGCTTAGGAAATTTATTTCCATCGTAGATTATTAATTACATGAAAATTTAACAATAAGACACCTTAGCGTGAAAATTTTGAAAATGCTTGAAGCTAGCAGTTCTATCCTGATCTCAAAACCAAAGTCTTTCAAAGATGGCTCATATCAGCATCTACTTACTCTGTGAATTTTGCTTTGATTAAGTGATTGTATCGGAAATTCTAGCGGCAGTAATATTTTATTTGAATAAATATACTTCATGACGCTCAAAAAACCACAAAGTTACTCACATTTTTGGCAATACCATACTCACATTTTTGACAGTGCCATACAACCATACAAAGGTGAACGAGATTGGTTTTCAGAAAATGTTATACTGAAAACAGACTATATTCGAATCTCATTTCAAAAACCTCCAATGAGCTTTGAACTTCTAAATTTCCATTGCTGACATACTATGGCGCTTCAATTGCTTGGTACGCTAGCATAAACGTCAACAAGATACGTGAAATTAGTTTCCATTGGAGTTAAATAAAGTCTAAGGTAAACGCTCAATAAGATTTGCGAAACGGAATTCGATTGGAGACTGTCTCCAGTATTAAATAAGAAGTCGCCATTACATTTTATCACAAGATTATGAACAAAATAGTTTTTGCAATAAATATAATTGGGTGTATAATGCGGTGGCTAAATATTTTCACCGTAGAAAAAATTAGCAATCAACATTTTCCAGATCATTGTGTTTACCGCCTGCTCTTAGGTACTTTTGACTTGAGACAGCACGTTTCATTTCAGTTTTTTGAGCACCATTCAAGATACCACCCACAAAATTGAGATACATATTTACTTACAGGAATAATGAAAACCAGCCCCTCCACATCAAGCATATACTTTATAGATTCCAAAAAATCGAATATAAATTTAAATGTACTATCATCTTCAAAATAATAAGATTATGCTTCGGTAGTATTGGAAAAATAAACTCTCCTGAATTATTTCTAGATCCATTTTTTTAACTTTTGTTAGGCAACCTATAAGTATCCCAGCTCCAAAATTCCATTGCTCTTATGAGGAAAGGCAGCACAATGTTATGCGGTACGAGTGAAAGGAGAAATATATAACTACACCGCAAGAGTTGCCTGACGCCACCTTTAATGACTGCAACTGCAATATATTAAACCTATAACAATCCCAGAAGCACATTTTTCAATTAAACTTGACCTCTTGATTCATTCTTAATATCAATAAACTCATTTTTCATTCATTTTGTCTGTTTATCGAACTCTCCTTACCCCAAGCTAAGCTTTAATTATATTTATTTTATTAAAAGCTAAAAACCATGCCCATAAGTGTAAAAATACTTCACGCAACATGAACTCATAATTCAAATTACGAAAACCGGAATGAAATTTGCAAAAGTTTTTTTTAAATTTTGATAAATTTTGATTATACGGTAATTTTTATGAAGATTCATGTTTGAAACTTTTTCCAGAACGATTTCCGTGAATCCGTAGAGATGCTCAAATTCGATTTTGTATATCGCCTTCAACGAGATTCGGGCCCTTCAATCTCTTTCCGAACCTCCTAGTCTATCACGTACCATTAACGCCCAATCTATAGTTTAGTAATTGTTGAGTTATTTACACTTTTGTATTTTTACTAATGTTCGAAGAACATAAGTATTAAAATCGCTTCGCCGAAAATCGTCATATATATATATATATATATATATATATATATATATATATATATATATATATATATATGTATATGTATATATATAGTATATATATATATATATATATATATATATATATATATATATATATATATATATATATATATATATATATATATATATATATATATATATATATATATATATATATATATATATATATATATATATATATATATAACAATAGATATATATCAGCAAAACGGTTAAGGGAGATAATCTCTGGAGTGGCAGGTCCGATTGAGCTGAAGCTTTTGGAGGACATAGATGTAAATAACAGGTAGGTCCACGACTTGCTAGAACTTAGATATCTTAAACCTTTTGGCGGCGGCGGGCATTTAAGTGAATTTTCAGGTACTCCTATATTTCCAAGCACTGGAAATTTTTTGTTTTTTTGTTTATGATAAAGAAATGGAAATTTCGAGCCTTGTGTAGGCTCTGAGTGGCTAAAAGTCGGCAAGTTGGTTGGCCGCTCCCAGAAAAATAAATATTTCCAAGAGCAGACAGACACTTAAGTTTTCGCCTCTTTGGTTTTTGTGGTTACAGCAAGAGCTGTGTAATGCAGTAGTTTAAGCCTATACCAAAGCATACACACTACTTATAACATAGAGAATTTGTTATTTGCGGTATTAATTACGATGTTATGGGACTTATCTCGAGAAATGGACGAATGTTTAATTTCGACAAGTTATACGTTAAGTTTTAAAGCGTTAAGTTTAAAAGAGCCTCGCCAATCATCCTTTTTTTATTAAGATTATCTGTTCATTCCCACTAGGTAATATACGGGTATTTAAATAAGAACACTTATATAACATGGTGTTTTATGCAATTATGTTTTTCACAAAACATAATCTGAGTATTAAAATGGTAGGCAATAAGGTAATTAACGTAGAATACAATTTTCAAATTCATTTGGAGTACAAAAATGGCATCCCTGCCACTTTTATGCTACCTATTCAAGACAATGTTGTTTGTTGCGATCAATTTTTGGCTGGGCTTACTCTTTCTTGATGGGATCATATACAATTAACACGTTCATACCTAACATTAAGCAAAACAAACCCAGTCTTATTCCATATTTGAGAGCATGTTTCTTTGACTTTTGCCTATGATAAAGTATACTTATTAGATTTGAGTCAATAAGTCCACACTGAACAGCTATATTGCTGCTGTAAACCTTTTGACACCACCACAACAAAGACTACACCAAATTTGTATCCCGTTAAAATAACTTACTCTATAACTTTGGCTTTGATCCATTGAAAGCGTTGGCAGTTATAAGAAAAAAAGGGTATTTGGAGCTACTTTCGGAGACTGTCTTAATATTTTTGAAATTGAAATATTTTCGGCTTATTTTCAATATGAAATCATTATTATTTGAAAATTTAATAGTACCGATTTCCAGGACAAAAATGAATCAAATCGTTGATGCTGGCAGCGCGGACCTAACATTACGACCAAAATTCCGACTTACTTGGTTTACAATCAGGTTAAATGTGTGTGAATTTCATAATAATTTGATAACTGCATCGGAAGTTAAAAGCATTTCAATTTCTCCGAGCCTTTTTTCATGGTGACACAACCGTCACATACTTCCTATCATATTCATTAAACTTTTATCAAACCTGTATCTACCCAAGATCAATATATCCTGTGATTTTTATCCGGTCGCGAGACGCCGTACACCCAAGTACCAGGTGGTTCGGAATTTTACGAGTTTAAATTTAACTGTATATCATTTGCATTTTATTCTAAAAGCTGAAAAAAATACCAGGGAGTCAATGGTGTGAAAGACTTGTGTTTATGTACTTATGGTGACTACAAGGTTGCCCAGACATTACTTAAAAACCACAGAAACTTATTTTGTATGCCCGTTGATGAGTCTTGTAAATTTCGTAATGATCTGATGACTCGGTGTAAAATCATCACAATGCGAAATTTTCCATAGAATTTCTTTTTTCGCCAAAAATACACCAACATTTCAGCTCGAGCAAACGTCGCGATTCGGATAAATTCTCCGGATAGTAAAATTCACGCACAATGTGTTGAAGGACATACTGGATACAATAATAAAAACTCAACAATAGTAAAACTCTAATAGTGCTTGGAAGACAGTAAGTGATATGGTGCTTGAACAGTCTTGGAATATTGTCAAGATGAATCAAAATTGTTTGGAAAAGGTTATCGACTTTACAGCGTGTCTCAGTCGCCAAGGACGTGTTTCAGAGGACTTGATGAAAGTGATGCTAGCAGTCGAAGAAAGGCTCTTAAGCTTTGTAGACTGTTCAGGAGCTAGAAATGCCTCGTATTTAACAGATATAATTTTGAGCCTGTAAGACAGCTACAGACTTAGCGAATTCCCTGTTGTTGGACAGTCTTATGATGGTGGTAGTGCCATGTCAGGACGAAAAGGTGGTGTACAAATCTAAATTAAGATGAAACACCCTGCAGCCATATTTGTACACTGTCTAGCTCATAAAATTATCCTTATTGTGATGGACACACTTTTCAAAATCGAAACGTGTACATTCTTTTTCAATGCCATCGAATCCCTTTACCTTCACATTTCGAAGCCATCAAAACACCAATTGTTGAAGCAGCTTTAAGAGGCAGTTGATCTAAATACAAGGCGTGAAAGGAGAAGTTGAAGCTCGACTCCTTTGTCAATGAGATTTCACAATTGCAAATATGTGATCGATAGCTAGTGGACTATAAAAAAGGCTTTAGAAAAAGAAATGAATGAAGGAAAATACAGCGACTCAGTTTATGCATAGGGATCTTTCATTCAATAAGTAATCCTACGTTTGCAGTAAATTTTTTCATTTTTCACTATGTTCTTTCTATAGGGAACATGTTAAGCACATTTTTCCAAACTAAAAATGCAACTCCTAGGGATGGTATAGATCTTGTAAATAGCCTCGGACACGCAGTTAGGGCTACAAAGATATCTCTGCAAACCAAATGGCTCGAAATGAGAAAGTTACAGCACTCTTCACCCTGGGAAACTATTTATGCTTTTTCTAGCTTTTCTAGGTAACAAAAATATGAAGCAAGAGATCAATTTCTTCCTTTTAAGCTTAATATACTCCAATTTCTTCAAAGATATTTTGAAGGTAAGCTATCCTCTTCTTGAAGTATAAATTGAAATATATAGCTTCTTAACGAAAAATAGTCTTATATTTCTAATTATTTCCATTCGATTCCCGTATAATTCATACAGGCGTTCATTTCTTAGCGGTAATAAATAATTCATGTGTAGTTCATACCTACCATTCACATTATATGCATGTGGTAGTAGCTCATACGTATTCACAGGCACGAAGTTTATTTGATAATCCATTATGCATTAGCAAATAATAAAGAATAAATTAACAAACATATGATGTATCAGTAAATTATATAAGTTGTATGAACAGTACGTGTACCTTACGGAACACAAAATCATCGCATATTTTGAAGCTTTCGGTCCCTGGCTCCTGCCAGATTTTAAGTCACGGGACGCCTATGGTCTTTATGCTACATAGAGCAGTATTGTATCAGCTCACGGCTATCTGATTTGATTCCTTTTTCAAATTAATGGGCATGTAAATTCGTCTCTATTTTATACTTAAAGCGTATGTGTAAATTATGTGTATTTTTATGGTAATAAATAGCAGATTTGCTTCCGATTTGGATAGTTTCTGCTGTCGCGAACCCCATTACTAACGATGAAATATTCGTTTATTCAGAGCTGGTAGTTAGCCTAAACAAGATTAGGTATCTAAACAAAGTTTGAATAACAGTCTAATCATCAAAGTTGATTGTACTCTAAGATTTTTAATTGATTAAATGATTAATTCAAAGAATTTGATTAATACTTTTAGTTGTTTAAATGATTATAAACAAGTTGGGCATTTTTAAACCAATTGTCAATTTAAAGCCAAAGCATTACTTTCCAATCACATATTAATTTATGTCAGCATTCTAATCAAAAGTTTAATTTCTACTTTTATTTTCAGATCCAAATACGAGAATGAATATGAAGTGGAGATTTGCATTTTTATATATCGGTGAGTGCAGCAAAAAAATATTTCACAATAAAATAAAAATATCATTTTGTATTAAATCTTATAAAAAAATACTTCAGAATAAAATAAAAGTATCATTTTGTATTACATCTTCAAATTATCTTGAATATATATTAATGCCTGTGTACATTTGACACGACTATTATTGCCTCTAATATACTCTGTTTTAATCGTTTGTAAAACCAGAAAAAAAGTCTTTAAAAAAATTCCCTTTTGGAAGTTTCGCAATTATTTTTAAATTTTGGAAACTATCTTTTAAGTCATGACTTTTTTAATTCAAGACCATTGAAATTTATTTGTGTACTTTATTTTTTCTGCTTTTAATTGCATAAGTACATTCAAACCACATCACCTAAATGTCGAAACAAGTTCCATAAGGCTGAATATTTTTCTGCACAATTTTGATCCAATATCTTTAAAGAAATTAATGAGTGAAATATGATTATCTGGCATTGATAAAATGTTTTGCTATCAAAACCATAAAATCTCAAAAAAAAAACAAAAGTTCACTCAATCATCGCATAATAAGCTTGTTAGATCAAACAACGCAATCCAAAAAATCATAAATCACAAATTAATCGCCTACATGATAGATTTTAAAATACCACTTGCATCAAATTTATTTCGCACTTATGAAGGATGCATTCCGCTAATATCTTTGAAAAGGTTACACCGCCAGACCGAGTAACCAAATGTCTAATTGAAACTTAAATGCATCGAAAACCAAAACCATTAAGCTCTTGAGGAAATATTTTGCAGTGCAAGGGTCACACAGAAAGTTCGTGTTTGCAGTCGGCACATAAAACAGTATATGAATATCTAAAGAAAATAATATATGACTATCATAAAAATTAGTATTTATCCATTATATTCACATATTATTGCAAAATAGTAAAGATGATGCAAAAATTTTCGCTTTTATATGTCTTTGCCATTTTAAATATGTTTCTTCAAAATACTAAGCAAATGATTTGATGCTTAGTACTGAAGGACTAGTATTTTCGGTGTGTTTATAAATGATTAAATGTAACCTTGATTGAAAAAAAAATAATTACATGAAAAATTATGGCCGTGTAATTTCTTCCTTGAAACACAGTAGCAATTTCACATTCACACTCCTATTTATTTCAGAATATCAGCGACTCACAATTTAGTATCTAGATCACATATTATCAAAATATGAAACATCGACTCCCTTCTAATCGCTTAACGAGGTGACAAAATTGTTGAATCTACCAACAGCTTTTCATCTCACATTAATAATGTTTAGTATGACATTATACAACATCATTTCATCTTGCGATTGTTCAATTCAATTTCTTTCTGTTTTTCTGTATGATCCACACTTCAATTATGCTCTTCAGAACCAGTCATGACCACATAATTGTGGTGAATGTAGCGCAAATGTGACGAAAAAATGCAAGTACTTGCGCCGTGTATGTACTTCAACTTAACCTTAGACAGGTGATCACATCATTGTACTCATAAGTAATTTGGAATATTGTTGTTTTTACGAAAGAATTTTTTTATTGTTCTTCTCGTAAGATTTAAATGATTTAATGTGCATGTTCGCAGCCTTTGGTGGGTTATTTAGTGTCGAGATGATGAAATTGTCGTTTAAAGTACTAATTGGAAAATACTTGGATCAATTTTATTGCGCCGTCCTGAATAAATTCACCTTGAATGTAATTTTGAAATTTTTGCAGTCATTGGTGAAAAATGATTTCGGCTCAACTTTACAAACATCATGTTTATTGTTGTTGTTTGACGAATACAATATTCGTTGTTGAGCAAGATGAACGAAACAAATGCAAACTACGCCAATAAGATCACTCATTCAGTATGGCATTGCTTTCCGAGCTCTGCCAGTCCAGTGCAGGGTTAAATTGGATCAAACAGATCAATGTTGATGCATTAAGTGTGTTGATGCACGAACTAACATCTCTGTCTAGATGCACTCAACGATCTGTTTGATTTGAAAAATGATTTTGCAAGCTCGTTAAAGTTCATTTGTGATCGTATGAAGTATATTTGTTGCCTTGAAATGACGGCTGTGATGATAGTTGTTTGAGTTGTCAAAGCAAGAAAACTAGTTTAAAGAAGTATGATTTGCCCGTACTCTGAATTACTGTACAGGTTTGATTGTGTATACATATTGCAATTGTACTAGTAGCAATAATATAATAATACGATAACACTAACGGCATGTCAAATATTTTCTTCAAAATCAGATTCGAGCTATAGCACTAATTATTGTGAGATGACAAAGTAACCAGAGTATTTCAAGCTTGCTTCTTTTTTGTATTCTGTTGACTTAACTAGTCAATTGAATGCAAAAACTACCTGTCAACTGAAATTTTTTAAATATTTAATTAGGGAATCCCATATCCGCACTTCCTCTACAAAAATGATTACAGTAGGAGCTGGACTCAAAAATCTGAGGTTAGTAAAATTTTCTTTATTGGTAAATCTATTTCGAGTCCTCTCTATGACTTCAAATCATCACTATGAAATTTGTACATATGTATGTATGTATGTATGTTGTTGTCCGAATTTTCCATCTACATTTTCTTTACTTTCATTATCTAATGCATATTCCTTGCAATACGTAGCTATCTTCTTATAAGTATACTAGAGGTATAGAAGACTCTTGAAATGCATTTAGTGTAACCTAGCGAATTTGTTTGTTTTTGTACATATTTCTATTATATTACATATTTCACACTGGAAACTGCTCCTAAGAGCATTGACTGCTACCATGAATTGGATCGGGCGGTTGACATCCTTACTAATTCTCTCAATTCCGCGTCTAGGGAAGCATGTAAGCCACCCTCGGACAGAGGCAATCCCAAGCCTCCTTGGTGGAGTATGGAAATCAGCATCTTGCGGAGAGAATGTAGGAAGGAGTTTAATAGCTCGAAAAGATCTAATGACTGGTCGGTGTATAAAACGAAGCTGAAGACTTTTAAGTATGCCAGACGCAAGGCTAAAAGGTCCTCTTGGAGATCTTTCTGTGGAAATGTAGAGAGTCTCAGCGAGGCAAATCGCCTTCGCAAGGTATCAAGCACGACACCGAAGGCTTTGGGGTGCATCATAAACGCTGAGGGCATTTGGACTAGTTTGAGCGAAGATACTTTAAACGTTCTTATGGACGTACATTTCCCGGGCAATTATTGCCCTATAGGGACAGTGAACCAAACGGAACTAAATTACGGTAGAACCCCGCCGTTCAGAATATCAAATTCTCAGCTGAGGTGGGCTTTTAACTCCTTTGAGCCGTTTAAATCACCGGACACTGATGGCGTGCTTCCGGCTGATATTCAGCAATCCATGGAAGTATCGCTACCATGGCTCAGAGAGATTTATAACGCTTGCCTACGCTTCTCGTATGTTCCCACCAGCTGGCGGGAAACTACAGTTGTGTTTATTCCGAAAGCAGGAAAAGTTTCTCATGTCACCTCAGGGTGGAGTCCTCTCTCCCCTACTGTGGAACATCACGGTGAATATTCTGCTAATGAAGCTGGACCGCGCTAGCTGCAAAGTGATTGCTTATGCAGACGACATAGCTGTAGCAGTGTCGGGAAAGTATTCATCTACGCTATTGGAGAGGCTAAATCACTCTCTTGACATACTTTCACGTTGAAGTCGTGAGTGCGGTTTGAATGTGAGTCCTAATAAAACGGAACTAGTGCTGTTTACAAGGAAGTACAAAGTTTCTTCCGCAGTGCCTACTAGATTTGGAGGTTACAACTCGCATTCCTGGTAGGGATGAATGGCGTGATGGTGTCACCCTTGAAAGTGGGCTTATCTATGTGTACACTGACGGCTCAAAGCTAAACAATAGAGTCGGGAGTGGTGTATACTCAGATGAGCTGAATCTCAAGTTGTCCTTCCGTTTACCAGACCATTGTAGTGTCTTTCAGGTGGAGGTTGCGGCTATTTTACAGGCAATTGACTGGCTTCTGTATAATCGAATATTTGGGGTTAATATTGGCATTTTCACAGATAGCTAAGCGGCTATTAAATCCTTTGCTGGTCCTTGTACAGTTTCCATGATTGGTGCTGAATGCCGTGCATCTCTTAAGGAGATGTCGAGACATTCGATAGTTCATAGGGATTTTCAGGGCAACTGTGAGGCCGATGAGCTAGCAAGGCTTGGAACCTTGTTACCGGAGGTCTCCTGTTCCCTCTCAATAGGTATACCCATGTCATCCGTCAAGCTGGCCATTAGGCAAAAATATCTCGAGGATGCTAAGAGGTGCTGGGCAGATGAATCATCCTGTGCAATAGCAAGGCAGTCCTGGGTATCCATGGATGCGCATCGCACCAGGCAGCTTTTAGGCTTAACTCGAAGCGCTCTTCGCTGCACTGTGAGAGTTGTTACGGGCCATTGCCTCATAGGACAGCATGCACAACGATTGGGAGTGCAGTTTAACGGTTTCTGTCGGAGTTGTGGCTCTGATGATGAGGAGGAGTCCGTCCTTCACCTCTTGTGTCAGTGCCCGGCGTTGGCAAGGAGAAGGTTGGTGACAATTGGTGCTCCTTTTCTCTCAAACCTGACCGAGTTGTCGCTGGTCAATTTAAAAGGGATAACGCGATTTATCAAGGGAAGCAGATGGTTTCCCGAGTTCAGTGAGTAGGGCAGAGTTACAAATTAGTGTAACATCACAACGAGCCTCTCATGTGCCTATGTCTGTCGAACTGCAAACCTCTGTAGACCGGCAGCCACTTTAACCTAACCTAACCTACATATTTCAACTTATCGACTCTTATCGTGAGTAAGGGAAGATTTATAGCCTTAGCCACGGCCACTTTGGCAATCGATTCCTGAAATGCAGTAAAGTGAACTATTGCTCCTTTTCACGCATCTTCTTCTGCTTCATGCCCCAATTGTACTTCTTTTAAAATGATATTAAAGGTCTTTTGGGTTTTTTTTATTTCCTGAAAGCTCCTTAGATTCCCAACGAATTGCTGCAAATCTATCTGAAAACCTGGTTTTAGATGACAAAATTGAATAAAAATACGCTACATACAAAAGCCCGATGAAAGTTGGATATAAAGTAGCTTAGAAACACTTAGTGTTTTGGTAGGCTCTCAATTTCTTCGAAATGAGCAAATACCTCATACATTACAACCGGACCTGGTGCCCTTTCAAGGCACCAGGTCCGGTTGATATCATCACGGCTGATATTCAGCGGAAATTACAGGGCATTATGCCTGGCCCAACGAAATATGCAATGTATACTTAAAAGTATCATATATTCCTTACAGTTGACAGGAAATAAGAGCTAGAAGGTGATTGAAGGTTGTAAGGTATCGGATATTCAGTGTCTTGGACTACTACAAAGTACTCAATCGCAGCACGCTTATATGAGATACATATTTTTAAAAAACCAATTAAACCAATTGCTTGTAGAGAGCTCACGTTGTTCATATTTATAAACATCGAAGAAGTGTTCAATATTATACGTTTGTGAATGGTCTTCAAAACCTAAATATCAGTTTAGGGCTAGTCGCACTTATAAATCAGCTACTCAGAAATCGGGTGTAGTAACCATTGAGCGAGTAGTAAACACTAGCACTCTCAAACGTGGAGTTCTGTCCCTTGCTTTGGAATTTTAAAACTAATGAACTTCTAAAAAAAACTTGAAATTGGCCTCGCTATTTATATTATTAATTTATCCCAATGTTGAACTCATTCCTTATATAATATCTTTCAATAAGAAGTGTGGCCTTAGAGCTAGCTCTAAGAAAACGGAACTATTATTCTTCGTGAAAAAGTATAAGAGTTCAACCTTCGACCTACCGAAGCTCAATGGAACTCTTATAAGCATTGAAAACCAAGTTAAATATTTAAGACTTATCCTGAATTCTAAGCTTCTTTTCCATAGGGGCGATTGGGGATTGCAGCTTCGTACAATTGCTTGGCTTTATACTGCTGTAGTTGAGCCAATTCTATTGTTTGGGGTGGTATTCTGGTGGCGGGCTGCTCTTAAAGCTACCGGCATATGTCAGTTTGGAAAAGTGCAGAGGTTAGATGCACTACACGTAACTGGAGCCACTACAGGTAACTGGAGCGCTCCGCACCACCCCCACTAAGGCACTTTTCGTGGTGTTTCATTGGCTACCAACCAATCTACTGATCTAACAGCAAGCAGATTTTGCTGCTGTGAGACTGAATTGTATCTCAGTATGGAATAGAGTAAAGTTCGGCCATGCGAGGATCTTGGTTGAGGGAGTTGAGGAAACTCTTAAAATTTAACTGGCTTTTGTTTCTAATAGTCACTTTTTATAATTTGAAGCTATACATATATTTGTGTTTATGGACTACTAGTTACTATTTTGCCTAGAGCTCCAAATTAATCAAAGCATTAAGAGTTAAGCAAAGCTAAGCTTTATTCTGAAAATGATACGTTGTAACACACAAAGTTTTATTGAAGCGGCAACGCTGCTACCTACTTACCGAGTTTTAAACGATGAAGTTGTCTTTTGTTCAAGGATATCGAAAATTCATTTATAACTGTAAGCATTTCTTCCTTTGTGTTCTCAGACTCGTTCAACCCATTTTTTTTATAGTATCTGCTAACGTTTGACTGACAATATAACAGTCTTATGACATAAAACCGATCCCAGTCACACATAGCTAGAAAAGTGGCTAACCAAATCCGCCGTTCGTGAACTAGAAGGTACTTCACTAATTCTTATAAAGGTGCTCTCACGGTCATATTTAGTCCTTTTTGCTCCAGCGGCATAATCTTTTTGCTTTTTTGATGGTTATGCATAACTTAGATATATTTCATATCTTCCATATTGGGTGAAATGGGGAAGCCTTTTTTTTCAATATATATTTTTTTGCTATAAGAATGCTCTAAAAGTCTTTTAAGAAAGGGTATAATCTTTAAACCATTTTATAATTTTAAATATCATAGCTCATATATTTGTTAAGTCTTTCTCATGGTGTCCATGTATTTATCTTTCTACTATGTTCTATTAAAGCTTAGTAATCGATATTCTTCCTTCTTAGCTTTGCGAATATTCGCTAACTTTCTCAGACTTTTAAATAAATTAACATTGAAATGTTTCATATTCTAGCCCAGTATTCTCTCCTTCTTTTTTGAATCAAAATAAACCGTCATCACCACCACTGACGGTAACTCTGTAGTCTTGCCTTGAGCTCCATCAACAAATTTCTTCATCAAACCTGATCATGAACCGAAGTCGCCCAATTAAGCACCCTTAAGCTCTGAGTGTCTCATTTACTCCATCTTCGCAGCGCAGGCAAATCCATCCATAATGCCGTCAGCCATAAAATCTACCACAATGGGATTGCTAAGCAAGCTCCTCTACTCGCATACAAGCTAGTGCCCAGCCCACCGAAGTCTACCAAACTTTATCTTTATAACTTCATCTGGTTCTAGCTGGGTCATATACAATTCAAGACTATACCGTCTCTAGAATCACCTTTGTTCATATTCAAAATCAGCCTGAAGGTCAGGATACCTTTTACTGAGCTCTTATGCTTATGATCCATACATGGTTTCTGATAATACCAAGGCTTTTTCCTTCCTGCGTGCAATATCGTAAACAGCATACGTCTGCTGCAAAGCTTGAATTCTAAACGAAGGCTATTGATACAGGAAAATGATACATATCTTCGAAATCAAGACAACTAGCATCGTAAAAAAAACTCTATTTGTTGGATCTGAGCCGCCACCGTTTGAGAGTTTTTGATTGCTTTCTCCACGTCCAGGTTGAAAAAAAATAGGCTAGACCATACCTTTATTGGAGTCCATTTTGGTCCTCTTGCTGATTTGCTTGGGATGCGGAATCCTCTTGTAGCTTTAGACAGTTTTACTCTGGCTATGCTTTCGTAGGTGGCCTTGACATGTGAGAATAGATTGTAAAACGGAATATTAAATTTTAGACAATGTTCTATCGACTGACTGTCGGTGAAAATGTTTTATTGCCCAAAGAAGCCACATTGATATTGCCGGATGGTTGCTTAAGTATATGGGGCTATCATCTGTTCTTGTAGGATTGATTGTGGTATCGCATTAGAGAATACTGTTATAATTTTATAATTATAGTCCGTTGTGATATCTCCTTTGTTATGGATGGAAAAAATGCTGCCTTTAAACCCATCTTCTCATATCTCTTCATGCTCCCATATGTGCACTTTTAGTTCATGGAATGCTATATGTAATGATAGCCCTTCATTTTTAATCAGAACTGGGATAGCATTGGCTCGCAAAGTTCAGTTGGGTTGCAGCTGACCTATTGTTTTTTCCATATTAGAATGCGGCCGCATAATGTCATGGTGAGCTGATATTTGGACCACTTTTTATCGCTCCACAATGCCTTCAACGTCAGTAATCAGATCTCCTTCTCTGTGTTTAAGAGCGTGCTACAAGGTAGCAACACACTTGTGCAGTTCAGTTTCCGTAAATTAAACGTTACACCGTGCTGTGGCTAACACAGTTTCATAACATTCAGGAGCAGAAAAGGTTGTCCTGCGAATGGGAAGATTTTGGACGTAGAGATGGTTTTCTTTTAAGCATTATTAACTTATTATTTATGAAAATGAAAAGAGAAAAGGGGTCATTGAACAAAGAAAAATATTCATGTTTAAATATAATTAAAGTTTTTCGAAAGGACCCAGCTAACTATCGTATTTACTTAAGAATGGATGAAAACGCTTGTACTAAACTGCTGACTAGCTATACTTTCAATAAAACGAAAAGATACTATGATGGGCAAATATAAATCCTCTCATGAAAGACTTAGCTGTACGTGAAGTTTCCTAGGTACTAAAGATTTGAGATGTTCGGCTGTCTAGTATGATTAATAAAGGTTAATAGAGCCTGAAATAAATCTGTTGCGAAGATTGCGTACATCAGACATTTTTCACTTCGATTGCAACACACAACTGCGATCAACAAAATCCTCCAGGTCCGTTACACATTCAAGCTTTACAGTGCAAACCCAGTTTCGCACTATCCAAATCTGTGGCAATGCAACGTATAAACAAGCCGCGTTTTTTGCCGCTAGTTTTATTTTCGGCAGCAATGTCTTCACATACTAGAAGTTTTGTCCGTCCCAAGCTCCTCCTCACAGAATCTCGACATTCAAAGGCATTTGAAAGCGGTCAAAATATACACCAAGGCGAAGATGTAGGCCGCATGCCAAAATCTACGTCACTTTTCGTTAGTAGCTCAACCGACACTTTTGTAAAGTGCGTCTGTCAGTTGAGTGAAAAAAGCAACCATGGCTATAATATGGTATAATGCGCCATTTTTTTTAGATTTTTTGATGCAGCATTCTAATCTGAGGCTGACCTTGCTGTCTACTTTTTTCTATTTCACAAATCAGATATTTCTCTCAACTACTTCTTCTGTTTGTGAAGTCTCTTCTTTGTTGTTTTGAGTTCTTTATGTTCATCCTCGCATGCAAGCGTCCTTTAGATTTCTGCATTGCATGGTATGCAGCATTTTTACATTTAGTCACTAGTTTTCATTCATCACCAAACCAGTCGTTCTTTTCCCTGTGGCTGCTGCTTGAGGTGAAGTCTATAATAATAGTGACAGTATAATCATCTTTCCATGCAGAACATCCTCTTCCATTGAGTTCTTTGTGAACGAATCCAAACGCAATACCAAATGAATTACTGGTACTCTCATCATGTACGACAGCTATGTTGATCCTAGCATGATTCGCGGGTGCAATAAGAATATATGAAGCTCGAGTAGTGGCGGCAGAACAGATATGAAAGAATATGGATACGAAATGGCTATCCGTGTACCCATACGTGAGTGAGTGCGTTTATGCCGTAGCTAAATTAGTGAGCTCTGCTTATTTAGCAGCGGTATAAACCACTTTTAAATTAGCAGAGCTTGCTATTTTGGCTACGCTACTTTAGCGCTGCTAAAATTTAGCGCGGCTATAAGTGTGAAGGTAGCAGTGGTATAAACACTAGAACAGTCATAAATAGGATTTCTAGTTTCGAGTGACATTCGCAATCTGGAAGCCTTGGTGCAATGGTGTTTTTGTTCTTATATTGAGCTCCTTTCAGATATTACGCCATTTTTGCTTTGGTTAATAAGATGTACGGTGTAAACGCTACTACTATAGCAGCGCCAGTTTGGCAGCGCTATTTTAGCTACGGCATAACCAGGGCCCATGTCCCTTTTTTGATACACGCACAACATTGCTTTCTCACAAAATTTCCGCTCAGTGCGCCCCTTTCTACCGCACTCACAACCGAAAAGCCTTAATGCTGTGAACACTAGATCGGTGTAAATGCGTGCAACGGGCAACACGGAAAGAAATGTCAATGTCAGTTTAATTTGTGTCGGGGACTGAGAGCATTGACATTCAGTCAAAATTTTTCAAATAAAATTTGGAATTTTTTTGGTGAATTCGGTGGAAACGTACATCTACGTTTGTGCGCCATCATTTGTGTTGGTTTTGCTCGTAAATTAGCGGTAAAAAATTATAAAATAGTGCGATAATGCAGTGCCGCGTTCCAGGCTGCAAAAGTAGAAACGGAAGTGCTTCGCAGTGGATATCGTATTTCGGGTAAGTAAAATAAACCTTTAGCAACAATTTCGTATAGTTTTTGTGTGAAATCATAATAAATTTCATTAACAAAAAGCATTTTAACTCGACGGTTCGAGGAAAGAAATGTCAAACGACGTTCAAAATGGCGATCTCTCGTGGTTTTCACATGAGCGTTACCATATGAACTGTGTAGGGCACACACTATTACCTTATTCTCACACCAGTAAGCAAAAAGTCGAAAACTAGCACATTTCTCTCGGTCGATTTCTAATCCATTCTCTCTTATATCTGTGGGCGGCAGTCACTCAGCACGTGGTCATTTGTTTGAGAGTGGCCTAATGAGATGATTATAAGGAGTTGCTATAGATATTCTTATACGGAAACCTGGCACTCGCAGCAGCTAAGTTCTTAATTTTATAACTCAAAATCGATTGTCAATAAATGTACTCATGTAAACTGCGGATACCAGTGTGCTCAATTTTTTCATTCAGATCCACAATGATGATTTTCATAGCATACCTTGGGCTAGCATTGGGGGTCCGCTCGACTTGTTATTGATATGTGGACTCCTCCAGTGATTCACATACGTTTATTAGGCTTATATATGCAAATTTGCCTTGCACAAGAAGAATGCTTAGCCCTTCATTAATTAAATTACAGCCGACAATTATAGGCTTAAGTTTCTGGCTGAATAGGAAGCCTACTTGAGTGCGTAGTGTATACAATGTCGTTACTCGGTAATATAACTACTGTCGACAACGTGTTCGTTTAGAGATCTCTGCTCTTCGACCGGTTAGCCAATTGGATATTTTCCTCTTTTTCCCTAAATACAGTATTTGCAATTTATAATATTTTGCGTTTCTAAAACAGAGCATTCGTGAATCCAACAAATGACTCGTTTCCTAAAAGAATCGTTTAGATAGCACCATTCAATCTGTTTCTAGTCTTTTCTTCGCAGTTGCTCTAATTCTTTATAATTGCGTGCATTTACTCTCTGAAATGTATGCGGCTAGTGTAAAAATTACTTGTTGTCTTTATTACTTGACATTCCTTGTTGTAAAGATGCGTAAATTCATTGATAAACAAAATAAACTAGCGATGATCAACGCTTTAGAAGCCAACATAACTCGCGTCATTGACAATATTTGTTTCAAAAAGTGGTCGAAAACTATACCTCTATGATTGGCTTCTTGAGCGGTAGCTGTGGTGGTCATTTGGACAAAATCGTCTTCAAAACGTAAATTGTAATTTTACACAAAAACGTGGAGGACTATAGTATATGGCGTGGAGGGCTACAAGCATAGCGTCTGCTTCTATGTACAATGGCGTGTGGTGCTATATTTTATCACAAATCGACCGAAATCAACTGTGTACATGGCGCCAGAAGTCTATAATTTATGGCGTCTGGCACTATGTGTTTTTTCAGTGCATCTAAAGATGATCCAGTTCGCATCCAACAAAAGTCCACATCCAACACGAGCCTTCTCAGATGTGAGCATCTGGAGATAGAGCAGTTGATGTTAGGTGATGTAATTCTATCGACGAAATTTCCGAGGGATAAATGAGATCAAGGACCATATCCTCTCCTATACTCAAGAAGTTTGCTGACATTTATACATCTCCTCGCACACTATGGCTGCGAGTTATAATTGGAGTGCCATGAGCCATATAACATGGCTCATGGCACTATGTAATTATAATTTCTGTGCCATGTGATTATGGCGCTCGGAGCCATACTGCATAGCTCAGGGTACTGTGTCCATAGCGTGTGGGACCATAAATGCTGCGCCATGTTACATAGGACCACGTGCTATGTAGATTCTGACATTATGGTGCGGGGAGCCATATTGCATAGCTCAGAGTACTATGTACATAGCGTATGGGGCCATAAATAATGCGCTTTGTTACATAGCTCTGGGCGCCATGCGGATTTTTTTCAGTGTGATATTTTTTATTTTATTCAAGTTTGAAATCGGAGCCCTCTAAAAAAAAATATTCTTCAGAAAGCCAATTTCTTTCGCGCAAAAATCTTCGGTCGTAGCACATTCAAAGCATTTAGCCGAGGAATTGCACGAAATCCGTTTTTCCAAAATCTGAATTTTGATTTGGATTCTTTTCAATCATTCCAGTCGACTATCATTATAACAAATGATCTTGTATTAAAAGGACTTATCACGATAAAGGCATCTGATTACTTTCGTCACACAATGCTCATAGGTTTGGGATGCTGTTGATTAGATCGCTTTGGTTAAAGAGGTTGAAAAGTCAGTTTGTTATTTGAATACGAAATGATTTGTTTACTTAAAATGGGAATCGCAATATGCAAAACAGGTCGATGCGGATAAGTATCTTTCAAAGTCACAAGTGTCAATTTTTCGTACACAAAAAAAACATTTGATGCAGCGTGCTCGAATAGTTCTTTTTTATCGTTTTAATTACTACCAGAACAACATGTTTTCAACTCGAAGAATCTTACAATATGCGAATATTTTTCCTAGCAACGAACAAAAAAGGTTAGCAAGTGCAAAAGCTGATTCTTTTGCAAGATTCCATTAGCATATGATGTCACTTTTAACTTTGACAAGGTTTAAAAAAGTCTTTTCTGTTTCCCAGTAAAATAAAATATTCCCACATACATAAATAATTTCGATAAAGCAGTATCGAAAAATTGATCGTTGTCATTTATTTGTGACCCTACTTTTTGGTGCAACAGAAACTTATTTCTGACTAAATTGTTTATATTGCTTTAATGGAAATAATAATGTATGTTTTTACATTTTTGTAAATTTCAATACATTGCCTAAGTGGGATGGAAATTGTATTTTTGTAGTATAAATGAAAAACGTAGGGTCAAAAAAATAAATATTTGAATTAAGTTAATGAGAAAATATGGTTTTTGTGAAAAATATTTCAACTAGAAGAATCATTCTTAAAATATTTTTATTCTGAAGTAGAAAAGTAATTATAAAATTATTTTTAACTGATATATAATGAGTAGATTTGTTTGAAATTTGTCTTATCAAGTTCAAGTTCAAAAATCAAGTTCACTGGTCACCTAGTCTTACTATAATACATTCAAATTCATAATTGTATCCAACCAGATATCAACAACAGTTACGCAAAAGCAATTAGCCACATAAAAATTCCCATAATCTTTCAAATTCAAAACAAAAATACAATAAAAACTCCGTTCAATCGATTCTTTTTCCGTCACTTTTGCTTATTGACCCTAATTTCATGGCTTAGTAAAATCCCCAGAAGCTGAATAAAAACGATTACTCTACAGAAAAACCACGCGGAGTTTTTTTTTCCAATTTCAATTTACCATTGCTTGCCAAATATTACCTTAATGACAGACATCGCCATTCGCACCATTCAGTGATCAAATATCTAGCTATGTGTTTACTTTTCGATTTGATCTTCGCCTTGAATCTGTGGTCTTTAGCATGAAAGCAAATAGCATTCCATCGAAATTTCAGATTTCTTGTGCAGTCGTTAAACTAGTAAAAGTAGAAACAATAGTACGCGTTCAGCGGAGCATCCGAATCTGAAGGCCGTTTATAATGGATGGCAGAGTAGGTGCATAGTTAATTGATCTGCATTTTATTAACCCTGATATTATAGTGCAATGCTTTTAGACTTCAAACCGACAGAGTATTCAAATTTTATTACGACAAACTTAAGTACCAAAAACAAGTTGCAATAATCCAACGTCCGGCTGCAAATACACATTATAAATTTATTTCCGGTGCATCGTTTCTAGACTGCTATGAAAAACCGAACGAAAATGCTCGTTTAACAGAGTCAAGATTCTAGAGTCAAGAAACAGCCATCTAACAGCCAATTAAGTCTATTTTATTGACTTTGCTTGCTTCGATTTTGCGAGGTGGAATGCCGAAAATTCACGGAAATTGAAAAAGATGTAAAAATCACATTAAAAATCATGTTAATTCAGAAAATACATACATGCAATACCAGCACTCTGGCGTCTATGGGTTAAGGTCTGATGCAGTCAAGTACATCTGCCAAATATTTTCACAGAAGAGTGAGTAAATATTTTATTTTCGCGCTAGTGAATCTTGTTGGAATGGTCACGATTAAATTTGCTAAATATATTTGTTTTGCCAGCCTGATGACTTTTATTTAAGAAGTGTTAGTAAATTTAGCTAAAATATACATTGGCTTAGTTTAGTTATGCATCCCCATCATTTAAGATTAAATGACTTGAAACCGTCACGTTGAAGTTTAAATAAGTTTGCCTGACTGGCTGAAATCGGCTGCAGCGGTTTTGAGGGAAACCAGGATCAGGACCGAGTTGTTGTACCAATAATGATCACTACTTCTTGCTACATCATACAGTCGTACTGTGAAATTTCTAAATTTACGTGTTTAGGCAGGCTTATGTTCTGAAATGAGGAAAAAAAAACATGAATATCAGCGGGAACGCCTGATGTCTGTAATTGATCTTTATGCAAAATAACAACAAAGCGATTTTTTTTTGTACATGATTGATCTAATTTAAGAACTATTTACAATAAAAAAAAATTCAAACTAGCGGTATAATATTTTGGTCTGCTGGCTCTTGATATTTTTATTGTTTTTATGAATACCTTTTGAATTTTCTTTTAATCTTACACGCTAATTATTATACCCAGCCGTGTACAGTGGCTGGGATTATCCTAGCAATAGTCACTTAAAATCTATCTTACGCTATGACTTAAGTCTAACTTATACCTAACTAAGACTAACTTAGCCTAATTAGACCTAATTCCTTATCCTAGGTCTTACATCTAGCCTCTTCTATTCGTTGGGAGGGCTACATAATTAAAAAGCGCATCCATGAGCTGTCGTTGACTCGCTACTTTCGCGGGGCGCATAAATGGCTCATTAGAGCCACCTGTACGCCCAAGTGACCGTATCAGTCCGTTTTCATGTCCGTCTGTCCGTCCGTAGAATCTTGTCGTTAATTCTACAACCCGGTCCCTAAGCGGCTTCAGTCCCGACTCCGCATACAGGAGAAGGTTCTTCGGACATTTTTTAGTCACCGGATTGTAGAACCTACCAGTACAGTAGCGGAGGATTCTCCTTTCGAATACCTCCACTTCTGCCATGGCAGCTTTGGAACACGTAATCCAGGATGGGGAAGCATAAGTTAGGATAGGCCGGATCAGAGTCTGGTAGCAAATGGACTTAGCTCTGGTGGTGATGCCCATTTTTTTGGCAAAAAGAGGTCTGATGCGTTGAAATGCGGACTTAGCAGCTTTGATTTTACGCCGCACATAAAGATTAAACTTCAGGAATTCATGGAAGTCGCAACAAGATCTGTTCTCTCTTATTGAGGATAAAACACCTTCTGAACAGGGTGACGCTAGCGCTCAAAATATGTGAGTTACCTCATTCATGGATTTTCATATCAAACGGAGCCAAAGAACGCTTTTGTCTGCTTGGTCTAAATCTTACGTGGGAATTTAAACTATGGAAAAGACTCAGCGTCTATGAAAAGAAAACATATTTGCATTAAGCTATCGGCGAATTAACCTAGAAAAGATGCAGCTCAATTTTTTTACTAGGGTTTGGAATTATAAGAATTAAGTATAGTTAACTCCATGTAGCATTTACTTCAAGCAATAATGAGCATAAGTTGCATCTGATGCAAACTGAAATTTATTTTGGGTAGGATACTGCGTCCTTTGATAAGGAATCATACACGTGAAAGTGGCTCGGGCTGAAACTTCTTACGAGTAAAAATCTTATGAAACTTATGGGGCTTCCAATAACAAAATGCTTACTACCCTACCAAAGTTTAAAAAAACTCAGGTTCAAAGAAAATAAATGAATAGATAAAGTCAATCTAAGTCAATCTAATCTAAAAAGCTGCGCATAATAATGTCCGTCTAGTCAGTCTGACCGAATTGACGATGAAATCGACAATATCTCAAGTCAGACGCAATAGCTATTTGACTGACGTATTTACGCCAAATCTCTGACTAAGGCAAAGTAATGGGCTGGCCCCTCTGTTGTTCAGCTAAGGTCTTGAGTGATCCATGGGTCTTGAGTGATCCATGGGTCTTGAGTGATCCATGGGTCTTGAGTGATCCATGGGTCTTGAGTGATCCATGGGTCTTGAGTACGTAACTGAAAACGTCCTATCGATACAAGGGGTACGCTTTTATATAAATACAGCATCCTACGTGGATGACATTAACATTTTGTTCCGTTCTTTGACATCCACCAAAGAACTCCTGCCCAAACTTGACTAGCAAACAAAAGCAGTAGGCGTGAAAATCAACCTGATGACAACAGAAAATCATGATTCAAACAACAAAAAACACTCACAATAGGCAAAATAAAGCTCTAGACGATTATAATTTTGAAAATGTTGATGTATTTTTATACTTAAATTCAAAATTAACAACAAAATCCAACGAAATAAAGCTAATAATACAGTTCGCTTATAAAATTTTCTACTCCGTTCTTACTATTCTGAAGCCCAGCTATACATATACAGAAAAATAAAGCTTCAAGCCTATAAAGCAATGATAAAATTGGGTTGAAAGCCCACTTTGACATAGTGAGCATTGATCTTACTTTTAAGTTCGATTGACCACGTCAATAGGTCTTCAAAGTGGACTTCGATTGGGAATAACTATGAAAATCAGCTTTGATTACACTAAACTCATTAAAGTGAACTATGACAACGTTAACGGAAAGTGGCGTTGTGTGTGAATCTGAATCGTATTATCAAATGGACTGAAAGTGATACAGTACAATTTGTAGAGTACTATGAAAGACGAATCATGAGGCGAATCATTGGAGCAAAACATGAGAAAGAGCTTGATTTTTTTTTATAACTAATTTAAATACTAATGCTGTAACTCTAATGCCGTCGTAATTGAAAATACAGTGAATTGAAAAGACCAGCAGAATAGCCCAAACTATGAAGTCAGTCAAATGGTAGCAGAGGCCACGGGGGCGTCATCGTGTGTTGGTTACCGAAAAAGCCATTGATATCCCGAGAAATGCCTGCTGGAAACAACATCTACAGCTCTGCTACTGAATCGTGCCTTCGACCCCCCCCCCCCAAAATGTGATTTTACGATTTCACATCGGGTAGCTGCCCGGAGCCTTCATGACATTTCAGATCATGAATGTTGTCAACGAAGGAGGGTGAAGGTGAGGGTGAGTTTCCCGCGCCTTAAATCGGGAACATTAACCAGACTGGCCAATCTAGCTTCGGAGTTGGGCAATGGGCCAATAACCCGTTCCCGTAAAACTTGACTTATTCAGAAACCTGATACTTTGCCTCGGATACTTGGATTGGATCAACGGAAAAAACCACGCAAACGAAATATGAGCTACTCTACTGGAACCTGGAACGTGCGAACCCTGTACAGACCGGGGCCATCAAAAGCCCTCCTGTAACAGGTTACTCACTACAAAATAAACATCTTTGCCGAGATTATGGACATGAGATCGTACACAATCTTCAAAAGCGGAATATCATCGGGAAGTCACGAATTTGGAGTGGCCTTCATCGTGGACAAAAAAAAATGAAACCGCAAATAATCGACTTGAAGCCTGTTAACGAAAGATTGTGTGCGATCCACATTCGTGCAAAGTTTTTTAACATTTAGCTCATTAACATTCATGCCCCTACTGAAGATAAGGAGGAGGCAGTGAAGGATATCTTTTATAACCTTCTGGAAATGCTATATGATTCACTGCCATCAAATGATGTGAAAATCCTGCTGGGCGACTTCAACGCAAAGGTTGGAAAGGAGGAAACACACCGCGACCACCGGCCAATTTAGTCTTCACGACCTACCTGTATGCAACGACAATGGAAAACGACTGGTCGACTTTGCGAGTATAAAAGGACATGGGCATCCCCGGACAGCCGCACCTTTAATCAGATTGATCATATTCTGATTCAGAAAAGGTGGGCCTCCAGTATTTTAGATGTGCGAACCTTCCGTGGAGCCAACTGCGACTCCGACCACTACTTAGTCAAGACTCGATATCGATGTCGAATATCACTGTCGTATGAAGCCAGAGCAAGTTCAAGACGCAAGTTCAATGTCAACAAGTTTCGAAACAAGACGATAGAACCCGAGTACAGATCTGCTCTGGAAATGGAACTAGCTTCCACGCCTAACACCACGTCTATCAACGATGCTTGGACTACTATCAAAAGCGCATTGAACACAGTAGCCGAAAAAGTAGTGGAATATACAGCCAGGTAACGCAGAAACGAATGGTTCGACGAGGAATGTCAAGCCGCGTTGGATGAAGACAGGCGGGATTTCCGTTTTAAGGGCAACCCATGGATTGGTGACAGGCATGTGGCAACAAGAAACGATGCCGGATGAGTGGCGAAAAAGTTTTATATGTCCCATTCACAAGAAAAGCATAGTACTGAGTTCGATTTCACGTGAAATTTTCATACAAAATTTCACGTGAAATGTGTTTCGGCGAAAATTTCGCTTGAAAATAAGCAAGTTTGGTACTGTGTTCTTAGCATGAAAAGTTGCTTTGAAGTTGCTTTCGCTTCGAAAACATAGATGGCACTGAAATATGTTGTCAATCATTTCACGCCAATTTAGTTTGTGCAGTTCATTCTTTCGAGCGAAAAAGTGACATTTAGTGTTTCAATTTGAAAATTGAGCAGTGCAAATGACTTTCCAATAAGAAAATCGATCGAAAAGTGAAATTCTTGACATTTTATCCGTCAAGAATGAGCAGTGTCTCTGCTTTTCTCCGTTGTCAAAATTTTCGCTCGAAAGAATGAACAGATAATTGGGAAATGTCAAAGTTTCACGTGAACTCGAACTCAGTACCAGCCTAAAGGAGATAAATTACTATGCGAAAATTACAGGGGCATATCACTACTTTGTACATCGTACAAGCTCTTGACAAAAATTTTAGAGTTAAGGATTTCTTGGTGAATATCAAGGTGGTTTTAGACGTGGGAAATTGACAACTGACCAAATATTTACGGTCAAACAAATTTTGGAAAAATGCTGGGAATTCAACATTGATGTTCATCAATTATTCGTCGACTTCAAACAAGCGTACGACAGCATCAACCAAACTGCATTATATACCATCATGCTGCAGCTCGGAATCCCAGAAAAGTTGGTACGATTGGTGAAAATGACCATGACCGACTCCACGTCACAAGTGCTGATTCAGAATAATATGATCGACTCGTTTTTGTATACAGGGCTAAAACAAGTGGATGGACTAGCTCCGGTACTCTTTAACTTAGCGTTTGAGTATGTCATCAGACAAACCCGCGTTGACACGAGAAGAACTCTATTATTAAAGTCAACGCAGCTAGTAGCTTACGCTGATAACATCAGCATTATGTCACGTTCGTTCAACGACGCCAAGGAAGTATTTGTAGCTCTATACGAAACCGCCAAGGAAGTATGTCGTCAAATTAACGAACAAAAAACTAAAGTTATGACTCAATCAAGGAAAAGGACGCCAATAAGACAAAACATAACGATAGGGGACTATAACCTTGAAAACGTGGACAACTTCGTGTACCTAGGGACGAACCTCTCGAAAGATGGGAATGAGCTCGACGAAATCAAACGACGGATTCAATTATGCAATAAAACATTCTTTTCGGTGCTTCCCACTTTGAAATCTCGATGCGTACACAGAAATACGAAGCTTCGCATCTATAAAACAATTATAAGACCTGTGCAGGCATCTGAAAAAGCCTTGAACACGTTTGAGAGAAAGGTGTTGCGAAGGATCCTCGGTCCAATACGGGAAGAAGATGGATGGCGAATTCGATACAGCAACGAGCTGTATACCATATATGACGAGCCGCAAGTCTCTACCGTCATACGACCCCAAAAACTACAATGGGCTGGCCACGTCGAACAAATGAGCGACAATCGAATCCCCAAACGATCTCTCAAGTAGCGAGCGAGCAGAGCCAGGCCAGTCGGTAAGCCACGCAAACGCTGGGATGATTCGATAGATGCTGACAACAGGTCACTTTTGGGAGCATCGAACTGGAGACGCGGTCACTGAACCGAGACGAATGCAGGCGAAGCATTAAGGAGGCTAAAGCTCGATTCGGATGAAATATCTCGGGTAAGGCAATTTAATCATAAGTCCAAAGAAACATAATCTAAAAACTCTAAAGTAATCATAAGAAACGTGATCATCAACTGTTATTGCAGTAAATTTTAAGATTGCCAAGACATCGTTCAAAAAGAAGCAGTAGCAGTTGCATTGAAAGATTTATTTAAGACTTTTTGGTGGTTCTTTGGGACTATAAAATTCGTCATGGTACAATTTTTGACATTTGAGAAATTTTTACATGAGTAGTTTCAAACGCTGCACAGTTGAAAACAATCTTACTTGAAAAGCGAAAAATTGTCAAAGGCCAGAAAAATAAAGAAATGGATTGCGGGGGAAAACAAGCAAAACAAGAAGAAGAGCAAAGTCTCCGTTTCACTAGTTCTCACACAAATAACCTGTCAAATTAAGGGGTAATACCACTCTAGAATTTTCCAAAAATCGATAAATTTTTTTTGTTCACTTAAAAGGTGCCCAATGGTCTTAAGAATAAGATACAACATCATTTCTAAGGTGTAAAATTCCGACCGAAGCCAGCTGCTGCGCGTTCAGAACATGCATATGACTAGAGAATCAAATCCCGGCCAATTTTTGGTCCCGAAAATTCTGGAATTGATGGTTTCTAATCCCGGGATTTTCGGGACCAGAAAATGGCCGGGATTCCGGAGCCGGGAGTTAAGCATAATCGGCAATAAAATTACGGCAAGACTCGAAAAGTGCAAATAGAATTAGCATGCAAGCTCACATCAAAATGCGTAAAGAATAGAGCAAAACAAACCAATGCAACGGTTAACAAGAGAATACAAAGGTGTTTAATAAGTACGGACTGTTTCGTATTTAGTGTATTCGTTTGTTCGAATAATTTGAGGAAATTAATACTAGCGAACGCAAACACAGATGTACCGAAAACGTAAACAACAATCAAAAATAAGATTGTGGGCTATGCAAGCAGGATACAAAAAATAATAAAAAAAATTGTTTGGCGGATAGCATTCACTTGACAGTTTACGATATTCTCTATAGTAGGAGGTCCATTCCAGATTAAAGAATTGATGAAACGGCTGATAGTCTAGACGGCGACCACGAAGATTTGGACGGCCCTGAATCAGCTTTCTAGGTTGCTTGAAAGTCGCTTGCAAGAAACGCCAGATCTGACAAAGGATTATGACATCAGCGCATACATAAAGAAAGTTCGTTAGGTAGTTTTATATTTAAAAAAATCTCCTACGGAAAATGATAACGATCTTCAAAACTCTTCAAAACAAAAATTACAAAACAAGATGAAATAGTTTCTTGATAATGTTCGAACGGTTTTCTATTTTGAAAAATAGTATACAGAAGGCATTAATAGACCTGCAATATGAAGATTGATTAGAAGCAACTGAGTTTGATTCGATTCAGAAAATTATTGAAGTTTTACTCTCTGTAAAATTGTCTGTCAATGTCTTATAATCTAAAAACGGGCCATTCTTGCGAATGCTATGAAAATGACAATATTGGACCGATGAAAAGAGTGTCAGTGTACCGACCTATCTGGTATGCTAAGTTATCTCCAGAATTCACATTGTGCTAGCGAAAATTTACCAAGTGAAATAGAATTTCTATTTTTGAAATCAATCAACGCATGCATTACAAAAAACTCTAGCGCACCTGAACCGCTAGAAACACTAATGTTCGATGGACAGTAGAAGAATCGTGAAGATTTTGAGTGCATATTTTACCATACGTGCTCCCACCTGTTTCGAGTGCAAAATCATTTTGATCTTGACAATGCATTTAAACTCATAGGGTGGAAAGGATTTCAGGAATTTCAAAAGCCAAACACTGCAAAACTTTGAAAGCAGCATAACATAACATAAACTAAGAAAATACTTAGTGCATGCAAAACTTTGCCAGCACTGCAACTAAAAGTCTCCCACAATTGCCTCACGCCAAAATCAAATAACGCTATCGATTTCGATTTTATCCGATGATTAGGTCGAAAGTAACAGGGAAAAGAAAGATGGTTAGGGTCAAAAAACGAAAAACGTTTGGAACCAAAAATTTTTAGAACTTGGAAAATTTAAACATTGGTAACTTATTTTCATTGTTAATTATCACGATATGAATAATTAATGTAAGCATTTATTGATACGAAAATAGCAAAAAACGCCTCGCGCTGGCAACCCTTCACTAGCATCAAAGCCAGCAATATATCACATTTGCCTCACATTGAAATCAACCTACTCTGCGAATTTCGTTTTGATCCGATGGTGGCAATAGAAGTTAGCTAGTACAAAGAAATTTAGGGCTACCAGTGGTAAAAGTTTTCAAATATTCGAAAACTTAATATTTGTTGTTTATTGTCATTGCAAGATCATTACCGTTTGAAAGTTTTACGATAAAGTCGCTTTATAAAGATATCGCAAATAAATACAAAACCAACAATGGATGGCAATCCTATCATGGTTTTTCAACCAGATTCCTTCTAAAAAAAATTCCTATAATAAGTTCCATTTATCATATGAAATTAGTTTTGTTATTAAGACTGCACAGGAAGTTAGAGGGCAAAAAGCTTTATTTTCCTGAGCGAATTTTCAAAACCCAAGACATCAAAATTACCATAGTTGGCAGCACCAACCGAATTTTTCAACCAAATTTCTACCAAACACGGCTCAGAGAAAGGTTCAGCTAATGTGTCAATTCCATGCAAATCTGGCAGCTGAATTATAATTCATAGGGTAAAAAGCAGTTTTTTTTCTTGATAATTTTTCAAGATGGCACCACTCTCACCGAGTTGCTTGCATTCCCAAATCGCTCCTATCAGGCCTGGTCCTTTTTAATACCAATGCGTTTTGTGAATTTCAACTGTATTTGTTAATTGGGTCGTGAGATCTTGTGAACAGAAGTTTTTAATGCTTAAAAAATAGGTAAATTGGAGGAGGGCTACCGTTCTTGTCCGAAATGAAATTTCAACAGTTTTCTTTGGTTGTATAGACAAAGCATAAGTTTTTTTATATAAGTTGGATTTCACTGTAAAAGACGAAAATTTTTAATTAGAGCCGATGGTTGAATGTTTTCACTTGCAATGCTTGCCGTAGCTGCAGGGTTTCCATCACGTTCATAGAAAACTACACGAGTGTTCAACTTAGAAATATCAATATGTCCTTGAAGTTACATAATGATCTGATTATTTAATCAAAAGTTATCCCAATTCGAAAATTTTCAACAACAAAAAAACAACTATTCCATATTCAGCAAAACGGGCAATAGCTTGCCGTATTTATTGAAAATCAAAAAATTGCAAAGCCAGCCACTTCAAACCCAAATATTGTTTTAAAGCATTATCTTCCGGTTGAAATCGATTACTTGCAAACACCCGCTACTTTTCATTAAGTAATACGTACATATGTAATTTTCAGCCAATTCTTTTCCATCACATATTCATCATTTATAATTATCTTCGATTGATCTTCGCTCGTCGCTTTATTTCCTTTCTCTTCGCTAAACTGAAAGCGATAGTTTGATTAAGTGAAAGATATGAAACGGTAATCGTCGGTAGTCACCGAATAAACATTTCACTTAGATAATTGATGGTCGAATACACACACTGAAACCGACCACAAACAACAATGAGAAGGGAAACAAAAGTGAAGACGTGATGAGCTTCATTATGACATTCGATCAAGATAATGGAGATGTATGTTTTGATGTGGATCTGCCTTGAAAAGATTGTATCGGGCGAGATATGGCAAATTGAAAGATAGTTTATGACGCGAAGATAGATATGCAAATTAAAAAATCATCGTTTCAGAAGCCCAGCTTTCAGCTCGACATCGAATATGAAATCTGAGAAAAGTGATAGTTGTATAGATGGTCATGGAAAAAAATCACAGTTTGCAATTGTTGGCACCAGCGAAATCCTGCTGAAAATAGAAATCAATCTAAACAGAGAAAAATTACCTATGAAGGTAATTTTGGCTCACATGGAGTTTTCACAAAGAAGTTATATGAAATTTCGCAAGCGAGAGACTTGCATGAAATGCTGCATTTGCTTTTATCACTCACTATCAATTCTTTCACGTGTACAATGATCGTGTCAACTAATTATTTAGTCTCCAACTTCACAAAGTATATAGCCCAAAAGACATCAAAAGCCCAGCCAACAGTAGCGTTCTCAACCCACAGTAGCGTCAATAGCACCCTAAGGCCACCGAAACAACAATCGCAAAATCAAATGGCTAATCAGCGGTCCATGCCAATATAATTTCAATGCCTTTTCATATCTTTCATTGACCATGCAGACAACGTCGCCAAATTCACCTTCTGCTGCTACTTCTTCGAAAACGGAGAAAGACATTCAATATCCACTATCAATCACGGATCATGAATTATAAATTATTACGAATACCTAACGAAAACCATCACCATCAGCATATAATGGCCACATACCTAGAGCTCCGGACCGAGTATTCAATCTTCAGTTTTACACATTTTGAATGCATTATGAATGCTCATAAAAGACCGAAACGTGAATGGATTTTCCTGAAAGGAAAACAACAATTGATGCGACGCGGCACAGTGCAATTTTCTCTTCAACAGGTCTTTATGCTAATTTTGCATTATTCGACTAACAAAATATGAAATTTCCTCATCTTTATCAAAGTTGTATAACATTGCATGGATAGAAATATGCATGCAGCCTTGAGAAGTTTTAAAATTGTTTATGTAAAATTATGTGGCAGAATGTTACGTGTTGACTGATTACGGTAGCTGTTTGCCATCCTGTTTACTTGTTATTTGTCAAAAATATTCTACCATTAGTGGAGGAAAAATAGATCAGACAAACAATGCTAGGAAGTTTTTGCAGTTGAAAATTTCGAGACTGATTACGGAATAGTGAAATAAAAAGCCGTTGACCTGTGAATTTATTGGAATACAATATTTTATCGGCTTTGTTAATGTTTATTTACTAGTTAGTTTTTTGGATCATACATCGAGATTACTGGTAGAAAATTAGTTAGTTTTTATTCAATGCGTAAAATAGCTAAAAACTAATAAAATTCGATTGTTTATTATTAGGATCAATCAATAAGAACAAATGCATACTCATTTTCCAATATAAATGTACAAAAATTATATTTTGCTTGCAATGGCGATCGCTTTTACAGAACTATCAGGTCATCACGTAATTTACAGGACACATTGACATTGAAAAACATATGATATACGGTGGTTAAAGTGCAGGTAATTTTGTAGTGTACGAAGGACACGCAAACAAAAAACTTTCAAACGAACGACCCTCCCGAATTTTTTTTAATTTTTAGGAAACAATGATAACCATTGACTAATGCTATGCATTGCTTATGCATGCAAGATTAAAACTTTAAAATTTCTCATGACACCAGAACGATAATTCCACCAAATTACTTACATTTTAGCATCGGAAAATTTCGTTCCCAAGATCTCATGCTTGGATAACCGGATCCAATTGATATTCACAAAGAACATTGGCCTTAACAGAAACCAGGTCTGATAAAAGTTCAATGAATATGCTAGCATTCATGCTATCATGAAATTTCGCTTAGCAAGATAAAAGCACTTTGACCTAGAACTTCCTGTGCTGGCATCAGATTAAAACGAAATTCACACAGTCAGTATCATCGGCGCTACAAAAGGGGCCCGGTCATGGCTTACTGCAACAATTGTTTTTGCACCAGTATCGATCTTTAGCCGATGTCATCAAATTAACTAGCTCTAGGCTCCAAGCGTCCTAGCCAACGCTATTCCTCCAGCGCAAACAAGACCTCTCTAACTGTCATCTGCCTTAAAATCTGCCGCAAAAGGGTTCTCGAGTAGGTTGTTCTTTCCTCATACCCGCTAATTAATTTCTCCTTTCCCGTTTACTTTTGCAAAGCTGTATGCTCTTTCTTAACTTCAACGATCTTTTTAACTCGTAACTCTGCTCCAGGATCTTGATGAACTGACTTCCAAACCTAAACGACGGACCTCTGATAATTACATCGCTCTCTGGTTCGGCCCCTCTCAGTACTAAGGTAAAATAGCTGAGGTCTGGTGGGAGGAACAATCACGTTTTCACCGGCCGGAGTTAACGAGGAACGGCAACTGAGCCACCAGGTATTTCAGGTGCCACCCTTCAGGCATTCACTTCAGGCATCACGGGCATATAGAATCTAGAGAAGTGCCTCCCAGATTGTAGAGGACAGTCATCGATAAAAGCAAAAACGTTGGCATAGTCTCGCTGGACAACTGGAATTTGGTACTGAAAGCACTCTTAGCTGGCTTCAGAGATTTGATTAGTGAAAATCCTTGGCCATTGACTAGGTGCTTCGATGCTGGGTGGCACCAAAGCCGATTGAAACTAATAGCCTGTCAGAATCAGCGCTCCGCGGAATTGAACAGGGTGGGAAGCGGTAAGCAAAATGGGTGAAATTTGGCCAGGCGTGAAATAGGAAGTCGTACTGAAACATCAGATAGCTTTATTAATAATTGTGGCACTCCATACTGCCCTAACGAAGACCCTCTTGGTGCTGCTTCATTGGCTTTTGACTGATCTGCTTGTGTCGTAACATGCGAGGTGCGCAGTCGTAAGACTGCGTTATCGTGACTCCCAAATGAGGGCTGATTTAAACCACGCTAAAATTTTCGTGCAGTTCCAGTAGACATCGACTATACTGTTGCGCATCCATCTCTGACTCAATGGCTTGAGGCTCAGATTCCAGCGAAAAAAATGGGCTAGGGTGCTATGCGTGGAAGCATAAGCTGTGGAAATATATAGCAATGGCTCCAAACTGAACGACCGAGTGGGGTGTGATATATTTTCCTCTGACTTAAACTTGAAGCTTTCCTTCCGCATGCCAGACTACTGCAATGTCTTTCAAGTGGAGGTGTTGGTGATTCTTGAGCTGCCAATTGGCTCTTATGTAATCAGAAACTCGGAGTCAATATTTGTACTTTCACAGACAGCCAAGTAGCTATACTGGAGTTTGCACCTCCTCAAATTTAGACCTTAAATGATGTAGGTTTCTTAATGAGATGTCAAAACATTAAATGATGCAGCTATTTCGAGTGCTAGGACATAGCGGCATTGAGAGAAACGCTGAAACGGACCAACTTGCAAAGGCTCGCACACTTTTGCAGGAACTAATTTGCAGTTTGCCGATTGGTACTACGATGGCTTTAGTTAAACTGTCCATCAGGCAGAAATATTTAAAGCAAGCTGTGAAATCTTGTGTTTAAGAACTTTCCTGAGCGATCGCTACACAATTGTGGAAAACTTTTGACATGGGTCGCACAATGGCAGGAAGTCCCTTCACGCAGCGTTGGTGGTCGTAACTAGACACTGTCTATTTAGTAAGCATGCAGCGTGGCTGGGTGCCACTTACAACGAATTCTGCCAGAGCTTTAGATGCAAGAAGAAAAAAGATATAGTTCCTCATCTCCTGTGCAAATGCCAGCCCTCGCTTTTAGAAGGATGAAGTCTCTTGGCTCATGGTTTTTAATTGCGTGACCAATGTGGCTTTGTTGGACCTTAAGAACATCATCCAGTTCATCAAGAAATCAGAGTGGCTCTCCTGTTAATAAGGATTGTGCACTGTGCAGTACGATATCACAATGGACCATTGTATGCCTAAGTGTGCCTTCTTCGGAGTCTGTCTGAAGGAGGCAAGCGCGTAACCTAAACTGACCTATTAAACGATAAATGGAAGACTTAAATTAACGGTAGAAAAACTAAAGCGATATTTCCTGCAAAAAAAGGAGCCGCGAGCTATTTGCTCGCCTTCTTTCTGTGCATATTATATTTTTTTACTAATTTTCGAAGAAAATTAGTATTAAACTCGTTTCGCCGAAAATTCATATTCATATATATATATATATATATATATATATATATATATATATATATATATATATATATATATATATATATATATATATATATATATAGATATATATATATATATATATATATATATATATATATATATATATATATATATATATATATATATATATATATATATATATATATATATATATATATATATATATATATATATATATATATATAGCTGACATTTTCGGAAAAAGTAGATGTATATAGTAGGTAGGTCCATGACCTACTAGAATTCAGATATCTTAAACCTTTTGGCGGCGGCGAGCGTTTTAGTGAATTTTCAGGTACTCCTATATTTCCAAGCAGTGTAAATTTTTGTTAAAATAAATGTCTGGGAATGAAAACTTATTATGTTTTAAGGCTGCTTATGTTAAAATGTTGTAAATTTTGAGCCGTGTGTGGGTGCAGCATGCCTAAATGTAGGCAAGGATTTTTTTTCAAATTATGATTTGTCATTACTTCTAAGAAAAACAATGGATCATCGTGAAATTTTCAGAGCGTATTAGTATTGACTAAAAATTAGCATACGTGGATTTTCAAGATAGTGTGGATAACCCTGTAGCTACGGTAGGCTCCTGAAAAAAAAACCTTCAAATCATTGTCCTTCCTGAAAAATTTTTGATTTTTGACAAAAAAAATCAAATCAATGATAAATTTTATTTTTTGTCCATCATGTCAAATTGAAATTTTCAAAATTCCGATTTGCACAAGAACGGCAACCCATCACCAAATTACCTCTATTTTCAGCACTCGAAAGTTCTGTTCACGAGAACTGACGACCGGATTATCTGATCATACTGAAATTGATAGGATATGTTGGTATTAGCTAGAACCAGGTCTGATAGAAGTGATTTTGAAATGCGGGCAACCCTGTTCTAGTGGTACCATCTTGAAAAATCACTGAGAAAAAAAACCGGTTTTTGGCCTATAACTTCCGATTCAGCCATCAGATTCTGACAAGATTCACACAGTGCTTGAATCTTACTTTAGGTAACATTTGATAAACATAACATTTGACATTTGATAAAAATTAGAATAGAGTTGCCAGCTATGGTTATTTTTGTCTCCTAAATCTTGCAAATTTGCTCAGCAAAATAAAGCTTTTTTCCCTATAACTTCCAGTCCAGTGTAGGAATAAGAACGGAGTTCACATAGTAAATGGACCTTGATGTGAACCAAATGTCGTATAAATTTTGTACGAAAATCATGAAAGGGCTGCCAGCTATGATCATTTTTGTAATTTTGTTTAATTTCTTTACTTAGCGATTATGTCATTAGATTTGCAAATGGGAATAATCCTGCTATGAAAATTAACAACAAATATTAATGCTTGAAAAATTTGAAAAGTTTTGAGGGTGGTAACCCTAAAATTCTTTTCACCCGTATAACTTCCAGCGCAGTGATTCAATCGAAACGAAATTTACTGGTTGGGTTTAACTTAACGTGAAGCAGATTTGGTATGTATTTTGCTTTGCTGCTGACACAAGCTTAGCAGCATTAGCTATTTCCGTAAATGTTACACCAACAGATGCTTCAAATTACGTTCTCATATGCAAAGCATTTGCGATAAAAATAAGGAATCAATTTTTAAATTTTCCGAGTTTTGAACATTTTTCGAATGGCAGCCTCAAACAACGTTTAACCGCTGAAACTTTCAAATTCAAAGGAAAGTTTATTAGAGTGTGAGCTTGTTATGTATGGTAAACTTATAGCTGCTTCGTTGGGAAAGTGTTGCCAGCACTGAACATTTTCATCATTTGTGTTATAGTTGACTTTTGTTGCTTTGGATAAGGAATGGTTGATATGATTCTACAAAACAGTGTATTACGTCTTTCCACATTTTTTTGTCACTCAAAGACAATTTCTTCGAAAATTAGTTTTCTAGCAGTTCTGATGCGCTAGAGTTTTTTTAATCCTTGTAAACATATTTTTGGGTTGCATATTTTATGGGTAGAGAATACTAAGTACCTAAGTGTTCTGTTGGACTATAGGCTCACATTTATGCCGCACATAGACTCAATAAAATCGAAGTTCCTGAAAAGCATCATTACACAATATCCTTCCATCAACAGCAAATTTAAGCTATCCGTAGCCAACTACTTATTTAAAACTGTACTGTGCCACCTGATAGTATTATGCCCGTTTTGGAACAATGCCCCGTTCGGAACAATTGCGCTATGGCCCATAGACCTAAATTATAAATACTTCAGAACAATTGTCTGAAAATTACTTTTAGCTCGACTTTTTTCTTCTACATTTACCGCGTGTAGCAGCTGTCAAAAATAAAAACTGATTGGAAGTCCCACAGTTTTCACACAGAAAATGCTCTGGTAGATGGCATGGCTCTAACAATCTTTTTGTTGGATCACTTACACAACCAACGCAGCAGGGGCGGCTGGTCGATGTACGCAAAGGAAGCAGTGGTTCCCTTGCTGAACCACAAATTGATTAAATAATCAATATGTATCGATAAAAAATTTACAATCAATATTTAACAATCAAAGAAATAACATTTATCTTCTTACAAAAAACGAAACTCCATTGCTACTATGGATCAAATGGTTTTATTTTATAACAGTCCAACTACAGAGCTCCCAAGGTAAATTTACAGTAACGCAACGAAAACTCAAACATTTTACTACAAACTACAGGCACTGCATACCATTCAATTCAAAAAGTACAGTTCATTGAGATATACTACAGAACACTGAAGTGATTTTGCTTCAATGCTCAAACTCTTGGTTTTCGCATAGATCTACTTAGACGCTTTGCCTAAACGATGCCCACAAAAATTTTCCAATCAATGTACTCAAATAGCATCGTGGACGCTGGCTCAGTTCACAGCGTCTTGGTGGATAGAAAAATTCAGTAAACCCTTGCCCCATCCACCCGCTGAACGACCATAAAAATATTTGTTAATGAATGAACTTATTACGCTACAATAGTATCCGTGTCTCTGTTATATTAGTGTTTCCCCTCATGATTTATCTGTGTATTCTCTTCTGCTCCTCTTCTAAAGAGCCGTTCCCTTTAGGAATTGAAGCATTTTCTGCTTTGTTCACATGTACACATGTACGGTGAAAGCTATTGTGGTGTTCATGTAGGGAATAGAATAGTCGGAAATACATTTTTTCGTGTGCAATTTTCCCCAGATCGGTTTTTGTGTGTCTGCTTTGGGTTTGCTTTCCCAAAAGACGTAGTTTTTTGGCTCTGGTGCTTTGGTGAAATGACCACTTAGTTGCTTCGGACGCCTATGTTAACGCTGGAAAGTCATCCGCGTCTTGTTATGTTTCTGTTTCCCGTCATGATCTACGTTACAGAATTTGTAGATTCTCTTCTGCTCCTCTTCTTACGAGTTGTTCCCCTTCTGATTTGATGCCTTTTATGCTCTGTTATTGTGATGTTGATATGGAGAATATCTAGGAGTTAAATTGTTTCGTATGCAATTTTCTCCAGATCGGTTTTTTTTGTACTTGCTTTAGGTTTACTTTCGCAAAATGATTTCCTCGGTTTAGGTGCTTTGGGTGAATACCACTTGTTGCTTTCGCCTATGTTGATGTTATTTCTATGTTGAATTTCTGAAGTACTTTCTTTCGCATTTATAGTTTACATTAGGCGCGTTTTTGTCTTCTTCGCAAAAAAACGAACCTGTTATAATTCTTTCGATTTGAATTTTTTGTATTGCCAGTATTAATACGGTCGGTTAAAGATGGATAAAAGGATAGTTTTTAAAGTAAATTATAACATAAAACTCGTTAAAGTGAGAACATATTGAATAGATTCTGTTTCGAAAAGTTAATTTTTACCCGTTTAATATGGATTTTAAAGTGGAAAACCAAAATTTTTGTGATTGTGCCATATAGGATTTACTGCGGCAGTCTTTTTCATTGAAGATCTTATTGAGTCTTGGCAATCAAGACCACTAATTTTGCTCAGTCAACTGTTTGCAAAAGGTAACTTTATTAGGCACTTTAATTGCAAATTACATGAGGCATTTATTTTTATTGTGGTATTGGGTATCTAATTTAATTTGCTAAAAGATGCAATATATCCTCAACTTTGATGCTATTAAAAAACGTTCACCATTTATTTAGCTATGCTTTCAACTTGACTTTTTTTATAATTTAAAAAAAATTTAAGAAATAAGTATTTTTTTTTGCTTTCAAATAATATACATAATTTGAACTTTTGTGAGATTGTTGATCTAAATGAGCAGGAATATGAAATAAGCAGTTGACAATCAATCACTAACTTTCAATGTAAACATACCTAATTGTTTTTTACGCGATATTTGAAAAAATCGCATGTATAGTTTACTACGCGCTTTATAAGTATGCTTATCTATATGCTTATATATTTTGCTTGTGCTTCCCTAAGTCTCAAAACCACAAGCCGCCACTGTGCAACACAGGTTCTAATTACCAAAAAAAAAAATAGATTTAAATTTATTTTTAGTTACACTTAGTTAAAGCTGACAGTTAACTTTGGTTTTTAGCTATTTTAGCCCTTAAAAACACTGCTAAGCTTACCGTCCGCTCAAAATTTTATAGTATATGTTAACGATTCTCTTTTTAATCTCTAATCCTAAAGATCTTGATCACAACAAATTTATCAAACGAATCATAAAAGCTCATCAAATTTGCAATAAATAGATAATCATTACATACACAGATAAAGCAGGTAACAAATATTTTTTAGAATTACAAACGTGTCACCGAAAACTAGAATAGAAATCTTCACGTTGTGTGATTGTTCCGAAATTCAGCCGTCTTGCTCATAAAGTCGGCCTCATGCAACGTTTTTTTTGTCAACCCTTTCTTGTCTCACAACATGGATCAATTTCGTTCAAAAGGCATCCACTATAAATACAGTTACCACTGTTCCATGTTTTGCTCCTACGATTTCGTTTTAACGAGTTTGATCCTCGTTATGAAACAAAACAGAGTTGGATCACCGACTTTTGGAGCTGGCCGATATAAGGATTCTTCACCCTACCGAATGCTCTATCATATACCATGATTTAAACGGAAAATGTTTCCTTTCACACTTTTAAAATTAGAAAATTTTAAAATGTTCAGTTTCAAAAGCAAATTACACAAACATTCATTACATGCTATACAGTAATTTTCTCATTCTAAAACAATGTTGAAAACATCCTTGTGGTCAATGTGAAAAGTATGCCAAAACACAGATGGTCTCTGATTTGATAATTTTTGATGGAAATTGATATTTGCAATTTGCAAGTTAAACCTTGCAAATCACACTATGAAAACTCAAACCGTACTGTATGAACCAATCCAATTATACTACTTACAATGTATGTGCATGCTTCGAATTATCAATGTTTTACGAGCCTCATCTATAACCTTTTCAAATCTATGATTGATATGTAGTCTTAAACTGGAGCCTATTTATTATATTATGAAAATAAATCATACTCAGATCATCAAAAGATCGGTGCAAAAGTTCAATCAACAACTAATCACATTTTTTTTATTTTCTATTTTCAGGCATAGCCCTGATTCTGCAATCGCATCGTTGTGACGCGGGGTCAAGAGTAAGTGTAAATTTTCGTATTTATCTATGCGTATATGTGTAATTATCTGAATTGACTGGTCCATCGAAGTCATTATTCCCATCGCAGCCGAAGCCATCGAAAGCGTTGAAATCGACCTTGTCGATCACTATCGTAGCCAGACCGAGCTTAACTGTTCCGAGCAATTTATCTAATTTATATAATTTATCTAATGCCCAATAATAGCGTAATTAATAGATACTCCGTTTGCCAATAAACCGCTGCATCGTGAGCCGTCGACAGACAACATGTGGATGCGATCCGAGTCAATGTTATGGCTCGTTGATCGTGTGTCGACAAAAATTAGCGCCGTTTCTTTGTTGGAAAGCGATGAACGTGCGGGATAGCACTCGTGTCGTAGGTGGATAGTCGACGAGTGAAGGAAGTGTGACGAGGGTTTTGAAATAGATGAGATACGAGTACTCTCACTCAACCTGTCATCGAAAAACCATTAAATTATGCGATCACAGGCTCAATAAGTTTGCCTTTTGATTTTCCTTGAGCTGTCTTGTTGGCAATTAAGTGCTAAGCTCTACAAATTTCGATGCAATTTTGCACTTCACGAGGAACAACAAATTTCACCACCTTGCGGCACATACTGTGCCGACATTAATGAGGTTTCCGTAAGACTCTTTCTCCATAGTGAGCATCTTCACGATGCAAGTCAAACGATTGATCTTTCCGCATTTCGTTCAGCTAATTCGAATGGCCGGTTCCGAATGTGACTCGAAGTTTTACATGGTCCATTGCAATATTCACAATTTACATTTGGTATCTGCCTAATCAAGCAGGATCTTCCCCCATTGCCGTAAGCAGAAAATCTTGTCGAATAATTTAGAAAGGAGCCGTCAAGTTTCCGTGTTTTTGCGGAAAGAATTTTAATGTAGCTACAAATTTGTTAAGCGATGCTGATTTTCTTAGTAAAAATTAAAGAAAAGTTGCTGTAGATTACTCTTTAAAAGATAATATTGATAATGGTTCCGAAGAAATTGTTTTTGCGAAAATAAATTTGCACACATTACAAATTTACACTGAGCTGCCAAAAAAGACCTACCATATCTAGAAACTGATAACCTGGTAAAGAGACAAACCCGAAAGTGAAAACATATAATATATTGTTGAAGTCGTTTAAAAATACAATTGGGGACCATGAGATATAAAATCGATAATTGATAAATATTTTTCCAGCAAAAACACTAATGAAAGTTCACATGACTAATTCTACGCGATTCACCACATAAGTCATAAATCACCTTCTTCATAAACTCACGCGCAAACATTCACACATTATTGAAGTTAACGGCAAAGTAATAGATTTTCCGATCGTCAAAGAAAAATGTAGTTTGTTCGGACCATGTTCTGCGGGAATCTCTTTTATTCCGAGTGAATAGCGTGCGGATACAAGACATTGGCATAAGGCTAAATTAACTCCAGGCAATTTCTACAAGCGAATTGTTCACCTGTCGTGAAGTGTTAACTTTGACTTTGGCTGCGAAGGCGCATATGGTGCATTGGCTTCCGGAGAAATTTGGTCATGGCAGTCGATAGTTTGTGTCGGTTGAAGCTTCCCGCAGGTGATCAATGACCTTTGTTGACATGAAAAGATTTCCGATTCGATCACGTACATGCTACTATGGAAATGGCGAACTTTGTAGATATAGCTACTGAGTAATAAGCAAGCGATCGAGTTGATATCGCCAATCGATTTCACATGGGAATACGCCGAAGAGAAAATTGATTAGCATTTTTTCGAAGGATGCGCAAAAAGCGGTTTAATTGAACACTTTGAGCTCTGCAATGAATATAAATGCGCGAACTGTGAGGCCTCTTTTTATGGTGTGATATTCTTCTAGAGCAGTGTTCCGCAAACTATTTGTGTTCAAGGTACACAAAAACCAATGTTTATTTAATGTATATTTGTTATTAAGTTTAATATAATATGAGAAGAAGTATAATGAGAAATTTGAGCCTGCTTAACTCAGCACGGGCGATGAAAATGTCTAGTCATCGTTGATAAGACTGCTCTCTTCTCTTCATCGATCGTCCTCAGGCGAACTCTTACTAGTAATGTTCGAAGAACATATATATATATATATATATATATATATATATATATATATATATATATATATATATATATATATATATATATATATATATATATATATATATATATATATATATATATATCTATATATATACCATCAAAAAAATTCAGTGACTATTTCTCGGGAACGCGCCATTCGATTGAGCTGAAACTTTCAGAATACATTGATGTATATGCAGAATAGGTCCAAAACTCACTAAATGTCAATTTTCTTTAACTCTTTGGCGCCGGCGGCCATTTTAGTGATGTTTTTAATATACCTATTATTCCGTGCACAAACAATTTTTGCAAAAATTAAGGCAGCATAATGAAATTCGAACATATTTAAAATGTGAATCGGATAGTGTTTTGGAATTTTTTAACTCCTTGTGTGCACTAGGTGCCTAAAAAGAGAACGGGAAAATTTTAAAAATTTTAAATTGCGATAACTTTTGACGGAGCTATTCGATCATTATGAAACTTTTAGAACGTATTCATATTATTTAGTTGCAAATTTTTGGTTGCTTTTAATGAGCATGTTGGCAACCCTGTAACTAGGGCAGGCGCTGAAAGTGAAAACTTTCAAATCATCAACTCTCCCGAAACAATGTCGTTTCTTGGAAAAAAGCCACTCATATATAAAACTTGTGCTTTTTCTACACAGCAAATGTAAAAAATTTGAAATTTTACAATGGGCACGTTTATTAACCTTTTCCCAATCAACCTTTAGTTTTAGCATCAAAAACTTCTGTTCACGGAAACTCACGATCCGATAATCAGAATTATTTAAAAGTCACAGAATGTATGGACCTTAAAAAAGACCAGGCCTGATAGAAGTGATTTTGAAAAGCGGGCAATTTTGTGCCAGTGGTGCCATTTTGAAATATCATTAAGAAAAATAACTGCTTTTGGCTCTATAAATTCTGATTCAGTTATTCAGTTTTGACGAAATTCACATAGTAGCTGAACCTTAATTTAAACCACGTTTGGTGGGAATTTGGTTCAAAAATTCGGTTGGAGCTGTCAGCTATGGTAATTTTGGTGCCTCAAATTTTGAAAATTCCTGAGGAAAATAAAGTAGTCACTGAATCATAACGAAATTCAAATGGCAAATAGAATTTATTGCAAGCAACATTAAGTAAAAATATAATTTCAAAACTATGATAGGGCTGCCAGCTCTGATCGTTTTTTTTTTTGCAAAACCTTTAGTAAGCGATTTTATCATAGAATTTTCAAATCGTAGTGATCTTATTGTGAAAATAAACACCAAATATTAAGGTCTACAAAATTTGAAAATTTTTGCGAATAGTAACCTTCAATTTCTTTGCATCCCTATAACTTCCAATGCAGTCATTGGGTCAATACGAAATTCGCACAGCAAGGTGACCAGCGTGAGGCAGATGCGACATATTTTTTGCTACGGTGCTAGCAAATGGCTGCCAGCACTAGACCTTTTTGTTATTTTCGTTCCAATAAATGCTTGCATTAAGTATTTTCATCGCAAACATTTGCGATGAAAATAAGTAAACAATGTTTAAATTTTCTAAGATCTGCACATTTCTCGAATAACAATCCCAAACTCCTTTCTATCGCTGTAAATTTCGATGAAGTCTCCGAAATTAAAATAAACTTAGATTCTATTATTACTTAAGGTGTATTGGTTTTAAGTAGGAAAAGTAATTAGTGTTAGAATACACGCTCAAAATCTGCACAAATCCTCTACTGTTCTTCGAACATTAGTGTTTCTAGCGGTTCTGATGCGCAAGGGTTTTTTTGATTTAGGTTAGGTTAGGTTAGTGAAGAGGGCTGCCGGGAACGCGGCCAGCATTAGGCCACCATTTTGGGCCCATTTGCCACCCTCATAGACAATCACACGCATTCACACACATGGCACTGGTGGGATTCGAACCCGCAGGTCTCGTAGCACGCCGCTTTTCGGCCTGATGCCTTAGCAAGCAGAGCTACCGCCCCCCCCCTCCTATTTTTTGATTTAATCGTAGGGAGAGCTGAAACTCCCAACTAAGAGGATTGCAATAGCGCGCTTTGAAAGCAAAGGGTACTCATTTTTATATGCAACCAAATATGTGCTATTTCTATTCCGGAAAATTTTAGTTTTAATGACCGATCAGTTTTTAGCTCCATGAATTCTCCCTCTTCATTCATCGACAAGTGTCCAATAGAAATGCTATCTCGGAATGGATTACGTACCCAGTCTATAGCTTACAGGAAAATAAGAGTTGGGAAAATAAGAGCCCATTTTTTCTGCTATTAGCTCCAAGTGTTTCACTATCAAGGCCTGTGATATTTTTTTGTATCGGCAGCCATGACATTTGGGAACATTACATTTCTACCATTGGAAGCGTGACCGATCCATAATACCAATAGGGCAAAAGCTGTCCGATGATGTTTCAATATTACAATTTTTACCTAGCATTTTTTTTTTGCTGAGCTCATTTGAATGAACGAGCATGACCGCCAGATATCCAAGTATTGCTACCCATTCTTAATTTTTAAACAGAGAAACAACATCTGAAACCTAAATTTCGAAACACGTTTGGATCTCTAAAAACGTTTGGGTCTCATTTTTTAGCTCATAAATTCGAGAAAGCGCTTTTCCGCGAGAAAGCCATCGTACTTTTGTATGAAACAGAAGTGATTGATTATCTGCTCCACACCGATGATCTGCTTTCAATGCATTAAATAGATGAGAGCTCAGAGGCTGTGACTAGATGTAATTCACAATTTTGCCGACTTCTTGTAGGACGGACAACAATTCATCAGGCAGAGACTATCCTGTGTAAAAAAAGACAATGTAACTTTTTAATATTAGGGCTGTTTTTAGAAAACCCTTGGTCCTAAAACCCCAAATTTTTCCCTTCATAACTGCTTCTTCGCCTGTGCAAATGCTTGTGCAGCTGTGCCATTCCAAACTACACTCACTGAAGTATTGGTCTGTTAATTTGAATATCTCTTCTCTAGTGGTATAACCAAGTAGTGACAAACATAGGAAAAAATCCTCTTTTATTTCATATCCGTCAGTGTACCTCACATTTGAGATGAGATGGTCGTGACCACTGATATCAGTAGACTCGACCACTTACAGTCCACAATTTCGTTTAATTGTAAGCCTTAATTTTTCAATTAACGTTGATTCAATGTCGCTAGAAATATCATTAATGCTGCACGAGATCGTATCTGCTGACTCAGGTATTTTTTTTTATTTTCTTAGCGGCAGTTTGGCTAATCATAATTTTGACAACTTCTTTGCAGACAAGTAAAGTTAAAGTTTCAAACACATATTGTTATAGCTTTTAAATTGTTTTGGTATTTTTTATTTTATTTTATATATTTTTATTTATTTATTGACAATTTCATCAACGCAATGATTACTGCAAAAAAAATATTTACATATAAAATTAGGAAAAACAGTTAATCGGTCGCTTAAACCGACACTTGAACATATCAACAGTATAATTAAAGTCAAACATTTTATACGCTGAGTTAAAGCTTCGGGCTATTGCGAAGGTTGGTTCATTCAATAAATAATTGGTTTTATGAAAAGGAATGGATAAGTCGCTTTGATGTCTACTTTCACCGTGGCAAACACGAAAGTTCAGTTTTGATAACAAAAACTCAGAGTTCACGTTTCGACTGAGTAACTTCGCAGCGAATAGAGCTTTGAAATTTTGACGTCGAGTCTCAAGAGTGTCCATGGTCACCAATTGCAAGCGGCTTTCATACGGAGGTAAGCGAATAGGATCAGACCAGCGGAATGAACTAAGAACAAAAATTAAAAATCTCTTTTGGACAAACTCAATGCGATATATGTACTCCTTATAATATGGAGACCACATCAAGCACCCATATTCTAGGATAGGGCGAACCAGAGAGCAGAACAGGATTTTAGTCAGAAGAATGCCATTGAACTCGTTAGGTCGTCGTTTTTAGAAGCCAAGTGCACAGTTGGCTTTTATTTTTATTGAGTCAATGTGGTCATTAAAAGTGAAAGTGGAAAGTGGTCCTTAGTCACGAGCTTTATTGGAGCGAGTTAAAAGAGTATCGTTTTAAGTGTAGCTGAAATTAATCAGACATGATTTGTGGCAGAGTGAGATAACTGAACATTTTTCAACGTTTAGTGAAAGTCGGTTTAAAGTGCACCAATTAGCGAAGCTTGACACATTGCGCTGCAGGATCGTACAGTCATTAAGTGGTGATATTGTATTAAAAATCTTTGTGTCATCAGCGTAGATTAAAATGGAAGATCCTGGAACAAAAGTGATCAGGTCGTTTATATAAATGGCAAAAAGAATGGGACTAAAGTGGTTGCCTTGTGGAACACCTGATGTAGCAATTATGTCAATAGATAGAATGCCAAGAAATCGAACATTCTGCTTGCGACTAGGAAGATAAGATTTAACCCAGTCTATAAACTTATAAGCAAACTCAAGAAGATGCAATTTACATATGTCATGATCGAGCTTATCGAAAGCTTTCGTGAGGTCGGTGTAAATGTAGTCAACTTGTTTACCTTCTTCAATTGCAGGGATGACTAGGTTTGCAAGTTCTAAAAGGTTAGTGGTGGTAGATTTACCTTTAATAAAACCATGCTGGCAAGATGAGATTAAAGACTTAGAGTGAAAAAGTCAAAAAGCTTGGCGACGCATGGTCATTTGGCGATTGGCCTATAGTTGTACACGACTTCTTTGCTGCCTTTTTTGTGGATCGGAGTAATTGAAGAATATTTCCATAAGTTTGAGAAAATACGGGAGGAAATCGATAGATTAAAAAGATGAGCTAATAGTGGTGAGAAGAAATAGGCGCAACATTTAAGCACTATGGTCGATAATCCATCAGGACCGGGGTAAAAATTATTCTCAAGATGAGAAAGATCTTGATTTCCGCTTTCTTAAGATACTGGAAATGTCGATGTAAAGGTCTTTCATTCCTTACGTCGTTTTAAGGGAGTCCATCAGGTAATTGAAATTAGGTTTATTGAAGTCAGTAATTCATACGCGGATTGGAAATAATCTGCAAATAAGTTACTGATTGCTTGCGAGTTATTAATGACCATGCCGTCAGATATAAAAGTGCTAGGGTATCCGTCATGATACTTGTTTGAGTTTACCAAATTGCAAAAACGCTTGGGATGGCTCATGAAAGACTGCCTAAGCTCGTTCATATAGTTGGAGTAGGCAGATGAGGTTTCAGATACGAATCTATTTCGTGATTCCTGAATCAATGATTTCTTAAGCTGCTACAGCCAATCTCAGGCACCTCCTCTAAAAAAGGCAAATTTAAGACTGGTCGATTGAGTCGATCCTAAGAAATCCTGCTCATTGACTCAAAAAAAAAGTTTCGAAGAAATGCATTCAAAATTTCAAAAGGACTTCCCACCTAAAAACTATTTTTTACTGATTTTCGAAGAAAATTTAGCATTAAAACCGTTTTGCCGGTGTTTTCTTTGTCTTTCTTCATTTATATGTATTTATATCAGCAAAAAGATAAAGTGAGATAGTCTCTGGAGTGCGTACTCCGATTAAGAGGAAATTTTCAGAAGTCATAGATGTAGATATATAAGGATTAGATGTACATAAAGACTATTAAAATATAGCTGTCTTTCACTCTTTTTTTTTTATTTTATGTAATTATGAGGTAATCCCATATTTCTTTGTAGAATACTCGTACATTTTTGATAAAAACAAGTATTAGAAAAAAAATGAATTATACTGTATGCTTGTCCATGATATTATGAATCCTATGTAGGCACTGAATGGCTAAAAGTAGACAAGGATTTTTTTTTATAGTTTGATTTGTCTTCTAGTTTCCAAAGATTGGATCATCGTGAAATTTTCAGAGCGTATTAATATTGACTAAGACAACCCTGTAGCTACTACAGGTACGTGAAAAAAAATTCTTCAAATAATTGACCCTCCTGAAAATACTTCGCTTTTTCAAAGTTTTGGCTACAAAAAGAAATCTCATCTTCTAGACAATAAGAAATCCGAATTATTAATAATTTTCAACTTTTGTCCACCATGTCAAATTAAAATTTACAAAATTCTTCTATAGCTTCCAGTGCAGTCATCGAATCGAAACGAAATTCGCGGGGTAGATTGATTTCAACGTGAAGTAGGTGCGATATATTTTTGGCTTTGATGTTAATAAAGGGTTACCAGCGCGTATTCACATCCTGAACATTTATAATGAAAATAAGTTACAAATATTTAACTTTTCTAATTTCTGGAAAGTTTTCGATGGCAATCCCAAACACCTTTCTATACCTGTAATTTTCGTTGAAATCATCGAATAAAAATGAAATTAATAGGGTAGCTTGATTTTAATGTGAGGCAGTTGTGGAAAATTTTAAGTTGCAGTGTTGGTAAAGTGTTGCAAGCACTGACCACTTTCTTTATTTCTGTAACAGGAGATGATAGTTTCAAAGTTTTGAAAGTTAAGCAACCGATAATGAATATGAGTATCAAATTTTTGACTTTCTTAAATTTTAAAAGTCATACAAGTGGTAGCCCTGAAGACTTTCCCACTCTATGAGTTTAAATGCATTGCTGAGATTAAAGCTGTATATTGCCCTCGAAATAGGTTGGAGCACGTGTGGTGGAATATCCACTCAAAATCTGCACGATTCCTCCACAATTCATCAAACATTTGTATTTCTTGCGGTTTTGATGCGCTTGAGTTTATTTTTAACTACCGATCATACATATGATATGTCATTTATTGTTTCCGTTATCTTGTTTTTATAGATCGAAACTCGATACTAGCTAAAGTTATGTGCATTTTTATCATTACATTTCAAATCAAAACACTGTCGACAAAACTGAACAAACTTAATAAATATCTTTAAATAAATAAAATATTCAATCGTCTGCACACAGTGATATTCATTAGAAACATAAATAGTAAAGAAAATAATGAGTTTGAAATAAGAAATCTTTAAAAAGATGACCAAAAATCAATTCAAAATACCGTTTCATTAATCATCAAAAAAGCACAATTAATACGACAAACTTGAATAAGTAAGGTGAACGATCTTAGCTTATAGAAGATTGGCAATGTAGCCTAGTCATTTTAGCAATCAACCTCGGAATGAGAGATAATAAGCTGAATTTTTGTATATACTTTCATTTAGGGGTCCTCAAAGTTGCCTCAAAAGTCTCATAAAGTCTCGTGTCTGTGTCGGAAGTTATTCAAGGTCAAAGGTAAGAAAAAACAGTTTTTTGCGATTATCTTGGTTTCTATTGCTCCAATGATGTCAACACATAGGATCAAAATTGTAGAGCATACAATTTGCGACACATTTTATCTGAAGCATTTTTTCATGCGCTCAACCGTTTTTCCGATAGAGGACGGTAAGCACGCAGCACTCAGCCATATGTACTGTAATACAAGGTCAACCGTGAAACCTTCAGTTTTGAATTATTTGTTTAATTTAAATAACAAAAGTATTACTTTTCTTCTTCTTCATCGTCATCTTCTGCACGTTCGGGAATTTCTGTATCATTGTCATCATCTTCGTTGCTTTGAATTGGTATTTGCAGACCTTCCTGAATTTCATGGTCAAAAGCACTCTCTTGCTCACAGTCACTTTGCAATGAAACAGCATTGAGGCAAGCTTGCCCATTACACTGGCCACAAGCTAAACAACATTGCAGCCCTGATTTTCTACATCGGCACCATGCACCACATCCATTCTTACAATTACAAAATAGAGTACTCAGTAATTCATCGGAAGCTGGTGGTAATATTGTTGTCATTGGCTCCAGGAACTCATTTTGGAGCACCCAACCCCATTCCTGGGGTTCTAAATCATGCCCTAACCGTTTTTGAACTTATTAATAGACACGGTTTATATGCTGATGGGCCGCTGCACTTGTCTATTATTATGTTTTGTAGATTTAATTAACTGAGTATATCGATGATGATCGATATTATCCTTAGATTTTGGAGCATTGGATATCGCTAGTAAGATCCGAATGCCATTATCGTATAATTGTTGGACAGGGCAGTTTTCTTCTAGAAAAACTTGAGCTAGTTCGTCGAAATTGGTAAGTTGTTTTAGTGCTTTTATGAAAGTTTTATTTCCTTTTTTAAACAGCGCAGAAGTTGTATCACATCCACTGAATGCATGTAAAAATAAAACATGCTTTTTAGAAATGGGATATTTGTTAAAACTTGTTGAAGAATATATTTGTGTTTTGACATTGCCTTTGCCAAATTTTTTAAAAAAAATGTCTTCTTTATGTAATTGGGTGCGTCCAATGAAAATAACTAGTAAATCTATGTCTTCTCCTATAATGATGACAGTCCTTTCATGTTTGGATTCTTCGATAGCTGTTACTATAATTAGAACATCAGCATCATCTCTCGCGTGTTTTGTTGTGATATTTACGCTCTCAAACTTTTCAATGAGCATACCAATAAGTTTCTTTTTATTACATCGATTTGAGAAAATTTTTTTTTTGCTAATTGGCACCATTATTGTTTAAAAATAGGTAAAATGCTATTAAATACAATGTATTTACTAATAAATACTACAAATAATTCAATACTGAAGGTAGTATTCACAGGTATTCATGGTTGACCTTGCATTACAGTACATATGGCTGAGTGCGCGCGCTTACCGCCCTCTATCGGAAAAACGGTGGAGCGCATGAAAAAATGCTTCAGATAAAATGTGTTGCAAATTGTATGCTCTACAATTTCGATCCTAAGTGTTGACATCATTGGAGCAATAGAAACCAAGATAATCGCAAAAAACTGTTTTTTCTTACCTTTGACCTTGAATAACTTCCGACGCAGACACGAGATTTTATGAGACTTTTGAGGCAACTTTGAAGACCCCTAAATGAAAATATATACAAAAATTCAGCTTATTATCTCCCATTCCGAGGTTGACCCCTTTTTTATGCTAAAATGACTGGGCCAATGATATTCGCGCATGGGCTGAATGTGCCATATTGGGCCGACACAGTTTTATTGCGTAAACAAATAATTCCAAGTCGAACGTAATAACAAGACATACCAGCTGCAACACGCACTATTACCGCCGGCTTATGAACTTTTAGAAAAACTTGATGCATACCTTAGTAAATTTGCATCCTTTCACACTATCCAATACCATTGCGTATATTTCTCTTAATTACAATATTGTGCAATATGAATCTAAATAATATAAATCGACCTGTGCGTGCGCGTTTCTTCACCATTTTAAAGATGCCTCGGGTGATCTTTCCCGACTACAAGTACTTACAATGTAGTTGCATTTCAAACATCAGCTTAATAGCAATTATGTATAGAAACCGCAGAGACATACACATCTAATTGAAGCATCTTATCCGCCAAGAGCCGCAACAGACTCCAAGCCCACGATCGCCTTAGAACCATTTCAGCCGAGGTGGAAGAAAAATGGATTGTTGTAAATGAAAAACTAGTCATTTATCAATTGCAAAAACTTATTGTGTTACGGGTTACCATCGTCATCGTCACCATCAACGTATAATTTTCGAGATACACACCATCGTCGTCGCCTGCTTAACAAAAACTATCTCATAGCATGTTTGTTAGAAAGATACTGGCATTGTCGGGCTACCGTTGTCAGTCGTCAGCACCGATGTAGTGCCGTGGACCATTATCATCTTTGAGCAATAACGAATACTCGGGTTTTGTTTTTAGCAAGTTTTTTTTTCTCTGCCTCTCTGAAGCTTTGGGATGTATTATTTCAATTTATATCATCTTCAATGGTACTTTGCTTCCCAGTGAAAACAATTTAATAACACCGATGCGAGCGCTGAAGTAATGAGATGAAGAAGAATCGGAATACTATGTGTACTGAAATTGTCTGTACGCGGTGAAATTGTTTTGCGAGATTTAATGTTTTCCGACTTGTTATACAACTGCGGAAACGGATATCGTTCACAGAATGTGCTTGTAATTACAAGCAATGAAGAGACTTGTTGAGCTGTTTGTTCGAGCACATTACTTGCACTTTTGCAGACTTAACCCATTACGCACAGTTGAAATTATCCAGTATTCGGTGAAGCTAGCTACCACTTTGTTTAGAGTAATTAAGATTCAAGAAGCTGAAATCTTGTGGTTAATACATTTTCTAAAACTACTGCGTGATTTTTTTATTGATTTTTGATCAAATGATTTTCGGTAGATACATATATTATTCATATATACATATATATATATATATATATATATATATATATATATATATATATATATATATATATATATATATATATATATATATATATATATGTATATATATATATATATATATATATATATATATATATATATATATATATATATATATATATATATATATATATATATATAGTGCTGTGAATAATTATGGACTCAACTATATTTTTAGGTCTCTCATAAAAACAGGAAATTATTTCAAATAACTGTTTATTTTCTTGAATAAAATGCCATTAAGAAAATTTAGTAGGAATGAAAGGATGAATATATTTCTTTCTATAACAACATAAAACAAAGAATTCATAAAAACTTGCTGTAAAATCTGTGAAAAACTATAAACTGAGTATAATGTTTGTTATATTTTTTAATTTAATACTTAGTAAATTTGCCCTTATTTTTTATTACATCTAATAAACGACTCGAAACGTTATTAACAAGACTATTTAATATTGTATCTGATATCTCGTTCCAGGCTGCTATTATTCTTTTCTTCAGTTCTGCAACATTTTCTGCAACACCTTCCTGCGCTCGTCTTGCCACGATTCTTCTTTCCTTGCGTAAATCGTGCCAGTAGTAATTAAATCCATCTGGTCCGTCGAGATTGAATTTTTCCTCGTCGCTAAAAATCACATGATCCCAAATGGTTCCTTTTTATATAAAATTTTCCGCGAATTCAAGTCTAGCATCGATGTGATGTTTTGTCAATTTGGGTTTTCGCAAACATTTTTGATACTTAAACTTTTTGGAGGATATATAGAAATGCTTTGGAAAAAATTTGAAAAATATGTTTGAGTCTATAATTATTCACAGCACTGTACATATATATATTTTCATTGTTTTTGCGGGATGATTAAAATTGAAAAAAAAAATTATTTACACTGAAATTTTTTATTTACATTGAAAATTTTAGTTTGACAAAGTGGTTTCGAAAGTATGGGATAATTCTCATCAGACACCAGCACACAGTGCATACTTGGCTGATGTGACAACTTGCAGTGGGAGATCATTAATTTTTATTTACGTGAGCTGTGATAAATTTTAACATGCTCGACTTATATCTGGCTATATCATTTACTCATAAATGTTATTAGTTTGTGTCCACGGTTCCCTTCTTTTCTATAAATTAACATAAACAACTTATATCATCCCTAATGCTCATCAAAGCAGAAAATATTTGATACTGGAAACTCGATCGTTTTGCGGAATAAGCCTCCGAAAGCAGAATCAAATGGAATTGTATTAGTGTTTGTTATTAGTGTTATTAGTGTTAATTTGTTATTAGTGTTTCTACAGTTGCGTTAGAAGTATTCGGCTCTTAAGTTTGCTAGCTTCGGGACACTGCAGATCCCTGTTAATTTGTGTAACCGATAAGTAGGCTTATTTTGTGAATGTTAACACATTGATTTGATTCCACACAAGGGTCCCGTAGGATTTTCTTTTCTTTACTGAGCTGTGATGTCCTGCACACAATTGGAAGGGGCATGCACTGCTTTGACACTTTATTGCAAGCGCCCTCAATGTGGTTGGGGAAGGTAATTTTCTAATCAAATGTAACTTCAACTAGGTCTACAAATATGTAACCGTATTTTTTCCAAAATTAGACGTTTATTGTAAAAAAAAGCCCAAGCGCATCAGAACCGCTAGAAACGCTAATGTTCGAAGATTTTGCAGTGTGTATTCTACCACTAGCTACTTTTCCTACTTAAAACTAATACACCCTAAGTAATAAAAGAATCTAATTTTATTTTAATTTCGGTGACTTCATCGAAAGTTACAGTGATAGAAAAGTATTTGGGGCTGCCATTCGAAAAATGTGCAGATCTTAGAAAATTTAGACATTGTTTATTTATTTTCATAGCAAATATTCGCGATGGAAATACTTAATGCAAGCATTTATTAGTACAAAAATAACAAAAACGCCTCATGTTGGCAGCTTTTTGCTAGCACCGAACCAAAAAATATGTCGCATCTGCCTCACGTTGAAGTCAACCTCCTCTGCGAATTTCGTATTGATCCGATGACTGCATTATAAGTTAAAGGGATACAAAGAAATTTAGAGTAACCATTTGCAAAAGTGTTCAAATTTTCTAGATCTTAATATTTTGGTGTTTATTTTCACTATAAGAGCACTACGATTTGAAAACTCTATGATAAAATCGCTTACTAAAGATCAACCCTGTCATTGTTTTCTAACTAAATTTCTACTGAATATTAACCACAATAGGTTTATTTTGTCGTTGGAATTTCGTTATGATTCCATGACTGTACTGGAAGCTATAGGGCAAAGAGCGTTATTTTCCTCAGCGAATTTGTCAAATTTAAGACACCAAGTTACCAAAGCTGGCAAGTCCAACTGAATTTTTCAGCCAAATTTCTGCCAAACGTGGTTTAGAGTAAGACTAAGCTACATTGTGAATTTCGCCAAAATCGATTGACTGAATCAGAACTTCTTAGTGATTTTTCAAGATGGCACCACTGGCACAGAATTGTCGGCATTTCAAAATCACTCCTATCTGACCTGATCCTACTTAAGACCAAAACATTCTGTAAGTTTCAACTATATCTGATTATTGAGTCGCGAGTTTCTGGGAACAGAAGTTTTTGATGCTAAAAATATAGGTAAATTGGGGAAGGTTTACCGTTCTTGCCCGTTGTAAAGTTTCAAACGTTTTACTTTCGCTATGTAGACAAAGCATAAGATTTATATATAGGTGGCTTTTTTTCCAAAAAAAAACGTCAATTTTTCAGGAGAATCGATGATTTGAAAGTTTTGACTTTCAGCGCCTACCCTAGCTATAGGGCTGCCAACATGCTCATTAAAAGCTATAAAAATTTACAATTTAATAATACCAATATGTTCTAAGAGTTTCATAATGATTTTATAGCGCCGTCAAAAGTTAAATTTTCAAATTTTTCCGATCTAGTTTTAGGCACCTAGCGCACACATTGGGTTGAAAAATTCCAAAACAATTGATTCACATTTAGAACACGTTCAAAATTTATTTCGCTGACTTTATTTTTGCAAAAATTATTTGTGGACGGAATAGTAGGTATATTGAAAATATCACTAAAATGGGCCAAAGCGTTAAAGATACTTGACATTTGGTGAGACCTGGACCTATTCTACATATACACCAATGTATCCTGAAAGTTTCAGTTCAATCGGATGGCGCGTTATATATATATATATATATATATATATATATATATATATATATATATATATATATATATATATATATATATATCTTCTTGATAAATTTTTTTTAGTATTATTAATTATACTCTTCTGATCCAGAAAAGTTGAAAGTTTGTCAACTCGTCCTTTCAATTCCATTCCATTCCAACCTTATGTTTTCAGTCTCGTACATTTTCTATGCCACCAACTTTGACGTTTATTCTGGAATGGAATGGAATGGATCATTGTGTCCGGCACTTAACATATGAATATTTCTCCTTTGGACTCGAAAAGTCACGATTCGTTACATGAATGACATTTATTTGTATCTGGCGTGTAGAAATCTACATATGTGTTTTCGGTTTTCTTGCTGTGGGTCGCTCAGTTCATGAGGTATCCATCTATCAACATGAGGTATCCATCTGTCAACATCTTTCAAACTTTCAACATCTTTCAAACTTGATCGCCCACACTCCTCATTTTTACATCAAAATCACCACCTTTAAATTTTTTAAATGATAAATTGGTCACTCGTAGACTTGGCTACATACAACCTAGTATTCCCATGAGTGCGAAATCCACGGAGCGTATCGTTTGTTCGCTGTTCGCTGTCCCTGTTCCTTCCAAAGACTGATGATCCCGTCATCGTCAACCACGGGGGTCTAACGTCGCGGTGGGAAGTGGCCCATTCCCATCTTGTTATATGGAGCCAAATTTTGGGGAGATGCGCTCTGAACTAAGAAATTCTGAATGCGCATTGTCAGTGTTCAACGCAGTGGTACCCTACAAATCGCCTGTAGCTACTGCATAGTGTGCGACTGCGACTGTTACTTGTAAATAAGGGAAAGGTACCGTCCATTGTGCATGGTTGACTGTGCAGAATCACACAAGCCGCAGCTGCTGTCAACAGTGAGATCAGCTGGCGATCTTTCAAGCTGGCAGCACCGCTTCCGGAAACGGCATTCAGCAATCGATGCCATCTCAAAGTTTATTGGAGCTGTAGTAAGCTGCAGGAGGCATGTTATCAAGCCAGACCGGTTGCCTTAATAGTAATACTGGGCCTACAAATCATCTTCAACCCAGCGAAATGTACGAACATTTTTCCGACCCTTGACTAGAGGTGTCATAACCTTGGCTACTTGTGGGCCATGTTACAAGTCTGGCTAAGGGACCAATTGCTGCTCTAAAACACCAAAAGGGAGCCAGATGGAGGATTGATCTTAGAAGCTGACCTCTGGAACGGCATGTACGATGATTTGCTACACCTAGAAATGCCTACAAATGTGTTGAAGTTGCAGCAGATCTTGTCCAGATCTTCCGATTTTGCTCCACTTAGACTTTACTAAGTCATGAAAAGGTTAAAGCAGAAAATGAGCAGCTGGCAGTCTCAAAAGCAGAAATTATCATACTGACGAAGTGGGGGACACTAACTGTCATACCCATGGCAGTTGGCTCCGTCAAGTTCCAGACCATCAAGTCAGTCAGTTATCTGGGAGTAACGCTGGACACCAAGCTGATGTATTGGAATCATACCGCAGGGCATGTGACAGGGCTCAAGTAATCGTCACTTCACTGAGTAGGCTAATGGCCCAGTGAGATGAAATCGAGGCTGTTAATTGTAACAACCATTCCAATCTTGCTATATTGAGCAAAATTTTGGAAAGAAATTCTGAACGCGCATTGGCAGTGTCCAACCCAGCGGTACCCTACAAATCGCCTGTAGCTACCGAATGGTCTACGAAGAGGCCTTGATGGTAGTATGAGGAGTGATCCCTATAAATTTACTAGCAAGGGTACCTCTCTCACTCAGAACTGGACAGAGCTGAAGCTCTGACACGCGCGCGTACGCAACTCTCCAACTTTGACAACAACATTGGAGTGAAAGTAATAAAGGACGCTGGATGGCTAATTGGCTTTATTGAGCATTGGCTTAGCCGTAGACACGGAGAGGTAAATTTCTACATTTGCCGATTTTTGAGAAAACACGATTTCTTCAGGAAATACCTGAACAGAATGGGTCAGATAGGCCTACCGATCTGTCGGTACTATGTGACTAAGCTCGATGATCCTCAACACGCCTTCTATTTGTGCAGTCGTTTGTTAGTTTGAGGGGGCCATTGAGTTCACGCTTGGCTCGGTCATGCCTAGGACGGTCGTGGATGCAATGCTGCGGGACGAGAACAGCTGGTGCACAGTGTCAACAAACATTAAAAAGTACTGCGCATAAAAAGAGAGAAGAGTGGTCTTACCGAGCCATGAGCTTTGGTTGTTTTTGAAGTCCGTGATAACCAATTCAAGTAGTGCTTAGGTAAGTGGTGACTTGGAACTTCGTGGACTTATAACTGGTATTTATCGTACTGAGACAAACCGCACAAAATCCGCGGTCTGATAGGTCACTTGGGGGTTCGTAAGCAGATTTTTTCACTAGGGTAAATAATTACAGTCTGCCAGCTAGGTAAGTTAACTATGCAGGTGAGTTATGTTTATACTGACCTTACGAAAGCTTTTGATTAGCTGCACTATTCAATGTCTCGGAGAAATTCTTCACTTGCAATTTTCTCCAACAGTTTGTTTGATAGATTGCTTCTTACTTGGATTCACGCTCTCAAATTGTATCTTTTCGTAGTGTACTTACTTTAGAAATCATCGTCTTTTCATGTATTCCCCAGGAATGTAACTTAGATTGGCCGCTAATTATTATGTCTATTAATGGTTTACCGACCGTCTTGAAGAACTCATATAAATTACTGTACGTATATGGTGCCAAAGTCTTAAAAGATAAACCCGATTTATATGATTTGGATAACCTTGATGTATATACAAGCTGACATAGTTAGTCTTTCCAACTAGTCGTTAACCTTTCTAACAGTGGCAAGCATTCTGTTATATCGTTAATGTGTGAATCAATTTCTTTAAAATTTGAGTACTCTTTGAAAAGTACAACCTTAGCACATGCAGAAAAATGATTCTATTTAAGAATATTTCTGAATACCTCATTCACTTTTGATGATCATTTATATAAAAGCCGTAAAAGCCAGGTCTGCGTTAGGTTTTGCACGGAAGTGATCGAAGGAATTTCATGATGTTTATTTAACAAAAACTCCGTATTGTAGTATGATGAGACCGTTAATTGAGTATGCATGATTGATTTGGCTACTTTAACACCAGGTGTATATTAACCGTATCGAATCATTATAAAAAAAATCTTCCATTTTTGGCTGTTCAGTTCAGTGATCTCTTTGATTGCCTCTTTATATTACTTAAACTTCTGGCTATGACTTTAATTTATTTAACGTATAAAAATAAACTTATATTTTGTTCAAAGAAAATACAAATTCTACACAGTTATTTTAAAAGATTTAGCGGTTGAATATTCAGTCTCGGAGGCAGACGGCGATCGACTGACTCCTTCGACATCTCACTCAAAGTTTAATGACAGCTCGCCTGTGAGTGACGATGATAAGTCATATTGACACCAATTTTCGACAAATTTTCTCCCACCATAGAAATACATTTTTACCCAAAAGTGTTTACGCGATAAATTAGAGAACAGACCGTATAAGCATTAAACATCCAATAACAATGCAAATAAATGGTAATTAACTATATAAAAATAAACATGAGTAGCCTAGAGGATAGAGCACTGGCTCTGTTTCGAATCCAGTTGCGGACGAGAGACCGCGCCCCGAGCTTTGAGATCACCTAGCTCTGAATAGATACCTCAGTTAATCAGAGATGAAGTAAGTCATGGAACTAATCACTCCTCACCAATGGCGAGGGGTGAAATATCGATGAAGGGAAGCCGAATAATTATCTACCATTTTGATGATGTCGGTCATGCTGGTGTTTGTCATACTTACTAATTTTTATTTTATTCTTGTCACACTAACAGACAGGTTAAAAATTCGTAATTCAAAGCATGATAAGCACATGTATATCGACAAATTAAAGAGCAGTTTTTATAGGGTCTCGTACAATATACATGAAGCCATTTGCTTTAATATAAATAATGTCTACAAGAAAGAAGCATTAAAAACACGTAGGACTGATCCTGCAGAACGCTCAATAGAAAAAACTGAAAGCGGGTATTTTGCATCTATTAAATTAAAAAATATCTTGGAAATGAATCGGTTGAAATGTAAAAATTCATTAAAAAATACCAACCCATAACATAAGGGTCTATAGACAATTCCTCATTTACAATGCTTTCAAACTGTTTTGCGATGTTTACAATTTACAATTACAATATTTTTAAGTGTTAACGTATAAACTTTAGGCAAACATATTCAAAATATCAACTTTCAGATTTCCCACGACAAATGTTTTATGTACATTTCTTTTATTTACTAATTCCTGTTTTTTGTGAATTATTATCAAATTAGAAAGAGGAAAAATAATTTAATGCAGAACATGTATCATAAAAGAGTTTAACGCAAGGCAGGAATTCATTTCCAAAACTGACATTTTACATATTTTAGTTTTTAGATACCCAGTAAAGTTTTATCTTCATATTCATATCTCAAATATATAGTATTCACGGTTTTATCTTCATATTCATATCTCAAATATATAGTATTCACGTGCTGCTTTTTAAAATTTTAAAAATTTTAAATGTCAAATTATACATCGAAAGTAATGTTCACATGAAAAAAGCACAACGGCAATATTGAGTGAACCGATCGAAATTTACTTCCATTCTCGAACCATTCGTAAGCCGACCCATCACGGCTATTATTTCACCTGTTAAAACCTAATAATATATAATTCATTTCACATGAATTATATATGATTAGCTTTCTTATAGATAAAATTACTTAACATCTTATCTGCTAATTATGTGTCTTTATCTACTATTAAAACTTACGGTACTACTTTCAAAGCCGCGGAACTTTTCGCAGCAATATAAAAAGGTTTTCCCTGGCAGTGACTATCATTTTAAGGTGATGAAAAAATATGTTTTTTTACTTGATTCAATTAACTTTAGTTTCTGATACCTAACAATACATCAGATCTAAATGAACATCGCACCACTTACTAAAAATCTGCACCAATTTTAGGAATAGATCAGAACGAATCCGACACATCAAATTGAGATTTTAAACAATATTTCAAATTTGCTTGCATACATCTCCGGCTTAAGCGCTCAAACAATCACTATTAGCGTTAATTTCAGCTTCACTAATTTACTTTTCTCAACAAAGTGGCTCCAGTTGCTTTAAAACCGCGACTCATCTTATTTCGATTGCAATTTTTCGATTGCTCGATCAGTTCGCAACTTAAAAGAATAATGATTATTTCTCACAAAAGTACGCATCCAAGTAATTGCCTCGAATTGCATGTGTTTGCGAACCTGAAACCAAAATTGATGCCTGGGTCTAAAGCCATGTTTACATTTAGATACATGTTGTGCGACTTGTTTCGCGATTTGTACAAAATTAGTATCAAGATTTGTATGAGTAAATTTCTACAAATCAATTGACATGTATAAATTTGCAATTTATTTTCACGTGCGTTTACACTAAGATAGAAATATATTTGATTGGTAAATTTGCATTTCCATGGTAAAGTGAAATGTCTTCAGTGGAAGAAGATTATTTATTTTTAAGTTGTTCCTTAATTGTTATAAACAAAATGAAAAAAAATAAAGGAAAACGTAAGTGGTGGATGAGTGAATTTTTGAAAAAACGGGAGAGCCAAGGCGCGTACAATATGTTAGTTAACGAACTAACTTTAGAAGATGGGAGTTGTTTTAAAAATTATGTGAGGATGGTCCGAAATGAATTTGAGCAGCTATTGAAGTTAGTGGGACCAATAATAGTGAAAAAGGACTTTAAATTCAGGAATTCGATATCACCAGCAAATCAATTTGCAGTGACATTAAGGTTCCTCGCAAGTGGGAATTCTTTTGCGTCACTAATGTATGCACCATCGAATTTCTAAAAGTTCAATTTGTAATATAGTGCCAAATGTACACTCAGAAAAAAATCGTTGTATAAATAAAAAAATAGGTATGAATCACATATTTTCAAATATGATTTGGCGTCATATACGTTTCTTTTTAATTCAAATAATCTGCCTTCATTTCAATAACGCTGTATCAAAGTGGTCTTGTTTAGCACAAAATGTTTCGTTTTACCTTCAACGATAAAAATTATGATTTGAAAATAACATTTGTATAATAAAGTGAACCTATTTTTATTGAATGTGGTGGCTTATTGAATTCAAATAAGATTCGTTTTTTATTTAAAAGTGTTTCAACTTTTGATTGAAATTTGATTCTATTAAATTTTAAGTGGTGAAATTTTTCTGAGTGTATGTGAGGCTCTTATTACAAAATTATCTAATGTTATCTAATGAATTTTATTTTTGTTAGAAATTATAATTGTTAGAATGTATATGTAGTTGAATTTGATGCTTTGTGATTCTCATCACTTGGTTCAGTAGGTGTACTTGGTTCAGTAGGAGTGCTTGGATAATGTGTCGCAAAGATTATGGCTGATGATGAACTTGATAAATCGTCAAAAGAAAATGAAAACATGACTGATTTGGAATAAACGGAAGTCCTATCTGTCTTAATTCTTTCAACTTCGGCTTCATATAGGGCTGTGCTTATTTTTTGCTTAGCTTCGGCCAAGATTAAATCATAATTTTTCCCTCTGAACTTTTTTAGTTCGCTTGCAACATACTCCCCATAGACACTTAATTCGTCTTTTCTTTGCTTTTGAGCCAATCCCTCTCCAACTATTTTCATGTTTTTTACTACTGACTCCATGTCAGTCATACTATCTTTAATCTTACGTTTGCTTGTGGAGTTAGCCATTTATTTTTTGCAACATCATCTTGCTTAAAAATTTCTTGTTCTTCGTTGTCTATCTCATCAAGCTCAATTATCTCAGATTCCTTGCCAGCAGTACAATGATCATCATTTACAAATGAACACTGAAAGAAAAAAAAATTATTTTAAATATTAGTGAATTGACGTGATTTTATTATTTTCAGCTTCCTTCAAATAAAGAAGAGTGGACACAGATTGCGAATTTATTCGAAGAAAAGTAGAACTTTCCACATTGTCTAGGTGCGATTGATGGAAAGCACGTAGAAATCAAGGCACCTGCAAACTCCAAAACAGCATTTGTTAATTACAAGCAATTCAGCATTGTATTGCTCGGAATCGCTGATGCGAACTATAAATTCATTTATGCAAATGTTAGTATACAAGGTCGGATTTCGGATGGAGGGGTCTTCAAACATACATCTTTTTATGAAAGATTATGTTAAAAGTAACTGCGAATACCCCATCCGTTCCGCTTCTTGGAAGAACTAAAGATATAGCTTTTGTATTTGTAGCCGATGATGCTTTTGCTTTGGAGGAAAATATTATTAAGCCTTTGCCTGGTCATTATCCGAAAAATTCCTGGCAAAGAATTTTTAATTATAGATTATGCCGAGCCCGAAGAATTATTGAAAATGTTTTTGGTATTCTCAGTGTCGTATTTTGAGTTTTAAGAACGGAAATGCAAGTGACCCCCGAAAAGGCAACAAGAGTAGTTTTAGCTACAATTTATATCCACAACTTCTTACGGAATAAGGCATCTAAACGTTATACACCGACAAGAATGTTTGATTCAGAAGATTCTGAAGGAAAAATAATAGCGGGATCATGGAGGACAAATACAACAAGCGGTGAACGGAATAATCGATTAAACAGAACCAAAATAAGAGCAAATATTCATAACGACAATAGAAAAGAATATGGGGAATATTTTTTAAGTATTCAGGGGTCTATACCGTGGCAATATAATAAATAATATCTACTTATAAAGGAAAACTAAATAATATTTAAAAACTTCATATATGAATAAAATGAATATTTTCTACTCACTTGAGTTATATTTTCATTAGTACTTCTATATTTGTGAGGTTTATACTGATCGGCTAAAAATGTTAAGTGCTGGACAGGGTACCACGAAGGAATGTAAACATCATCTGTTCCACATACTGATTTTTTGCTGGTGTTAATTTTACTTTGTTCCCTACTAAATTGGCTTTTTATGTTGTGCCATTTATCCTCAACTTCTTTCTTTGAACATGTTAAAGATGTAGCTTGTCCTCTAGAATATCATTTCTTCTATTGGAATTTTTGTAATCATTGGGTTTAATATCCCATATACCGCTAGATTTCACTTTCTCTATTAAGTTAAATGTTCTTTCTTTATTCCAAATAGACATTTTGAAAATAAAATGTGGAAATCACTTCTTCACAAGAACAGAAACTTTCCTTCTTGAATTAGCTTCTCTCACTGAAGTATCGCAACTTGTCAAATCAAGAGCGATATGCCGATATACAAAATGTATGATGATTTGTATGAGTACACTGTCAATGTATGAGCGCTTGTATGAGCTTCAGTTGCATGATTTGTTTATTTGACTTGTATCTCATACAAATCCCGATACATGTTTCTAAGTGTAAACATAGCTTAATTATTACAAAATGCTTCAGTTCTCTGGTTTCGAATACGCGAGATAGAAAATATTTTCAATGCTTTTTTTTCATTTTTGGATATGAAATTCATCTTGAGACTGGATAACGGTGATCTATTGTAAGGCCAGTATTATGTAAATTTTTATTGGCAGTGTTTTTGCGCATAGCCTTAACGTTTCCATAAAAGCAAATTGTTCGCGACGATCATAAATCATTTGATTGTTTAAAGAAATTTGAGATTTGTTTGATAGCAAATGCAAATATTTATGCATAAAATCGTATTCGCTATTCCTCTCATAGTCATATATTGATTTATGGGACTGAATATACTAATTTATATTGGAGGATTCAAAATGCATTGGCTGATGAAAAAATTTGAGTTTTTGGTGAAATTATTATATTTATCATAATATGCACACATAATCAATGTGTAGATTATTGTACAATTTGCATTAGAATGATGGTTAAAAAGAAGGCGAAAGTTTGAACACATGTGAACACTCTCAAACAAATATTCAGTGAATTTTTTACGTACAAACATTTATTTAGCTTTTTTTCCTATCCAGTCTTCCCGAGCTTTCATAAAAAATTAAATTAGTTTAATTTCCCCTCCTACAAGCTGCCTATTTTAAAAATTCCAAAGTTAGTGTTAGTAGTTTCTCAGTGTTCTTTGGTTGGTAAAATTTGCTTCGACCAATCGCAATAGATCCAAAAAACATTGAAATTTTATTTTACTCTCAGAACTTCATGAAGTCCTATTTGTCCTATAAGTCCTATTTGTTAATTTCACACTGGTACTTTGTAATTTTGTTCACCATTTTTACTATTGTTCAAACAACATTAGTAAAAAAAGTGTCATTTAAGGGGGTAGTACTGGTTATAATTTTGAAGAAAAAAATAATTTTTTTGTTTTTTGCATTTTTCACTTTATTATACCTTCAGAAATCACATCTCAAAATTTTATTAAGATATTCCCAAAAATAAAGAAGTTAGGGCAGTTTACGGTAGACTACTGCATATAATTACTGCGAAAAAAAGATAAAGAGCGCAGAAGTCAAGCAGAAAAAGCGACAAAGGAATCGTGTTTGGCCAAAAAAACTGCCCAACTGCAAGAGCAACTGGCTTATGTGGACTCAAGAATACTTATGTATGGTCCAGGGATTGCAGACTGAGCAATTGCAAGTGATAAAAATATATTTTTTAAATAATATTCAATATATAAATAGAAAAAAAACTTTAAACGTGTTTTTCTCGAAATGACATTTCTCACTTATTCTCCGGATTGACCGAACCGATTTAAGTCAAATTTGGTGCACATATTTATTCAGGTATCTCGTGTGATAATCTACCACAATGTAGGCCAAAAATTAATCCGAAAAATTTGGCAAGCGAAACAAAGTGAAAAAAAACCTATTTATCGAAAAATATTTTCAAACAACCGCCATTTTTCTTTGTATCATTTTTTTTAAATATTGTGGTAGATGACCACGTAAGAAATATTCTTCTTTAAAATGCGGTTTGGTTTTTTAGTTTCAGATTCTTCATTCCTGAGATTATCTGTCCGCAGTATGACGAGGCATTTTTTCGAGACACCAACTTTGGCACCCTCTATAAATAAGTAGAAAACCAAAAAAAAATAAAAAAAAATGTTTTTGTAAGCTTCAAAATGTGTATTTTACCCATGCAAATTTTAAAGTTTAAACATAATAAAGGAGGTGAAAAAAAATATTGAAAATTAGGCTTTTTTTTAGCATTCTAACCGGTACTAGCTTAAATATAGTCTTGTTTTGGAAATTTTAAACCCTATGTGGGCGTTAAGTGCCTAAACTTTGCGAAGTTTCAAATTGCGATATTTTCCGAGAGAATCATCAGATTGTCACGAATTTCGCACACATGAAATATGCGCGTATGATTTTTAATAAATGTGCGGGCAACCCTGTGGCTGCAGCAGATACCTGAACAGAAAATATTAAAATCAACAAACCACCTGAAAAATGTTTGCTTTGTAGGAAAAATGCAAATTTTCGGTAAAGTTTATGGTTTGTCTATAGAGTCAAATTAAAATTTTCGAAACTCCTCTTTGCAATAAAGGGTAACCCTTTACCAAAATAACTCTATTTCTAGCACCCGAATCAGTCTTCGCGAGAACTGACGACTCTAATCAGGTTCAGTTGAAATTCACAGGCTGCATTAACCCTTAAGTAGGATCAAGTCTGATAGAAGTATTTTCACATTTCCGTGTTGCACAAGAACGGTAACACATCACCAAATTACATCTATTATCATGGCGATATGGACAACAGCAAATTTCAAAGTGCCAATGGTGCAATCTTGTAAAATCACTAAGAAAATTAACTACTTTTTGCTCTATAAATTCCAACCCTGCCACCAGATTTTAACGAAATTTACACAGTAGCTGGGCTTTACTCTATGCAAAGTTTGATCGGAATCAGGTTGATAACTTAGTATATAGCTGCCAGCTATGGTAATATTTGTCTCTTGAATCTTGAAAAAAGGCCCAACAAAATTAGCCTTTTTGTATTGAAATCAAAACGAAATTCATATAGTAAGTGAACCTTATTGTAGGCCAAATATGGTAGGAAAAATCATGATAGAGCTGCCGGCTACAGTAGTTTTTGTAATTTTTTTATCATTTCTTTACCAAGTGATGTTACCATTAAATTTTCAAATGTCGATAATTGTTTAGTGACAATAAACAAGAAATATTAAAATTTTGAAAATTTAAAATTTTTGAAAATTTTTCTTGCGGGTGGCAAACCTAAATTTGTTTTCGTTTCTATAACTTCCGATGCAGCTATCGGATGTAAAAAAAAATATTCAGGCTTTGTTGGCTTCACTGTGAAGCAGATTTGGCATACTTTTGGTCTTGATGCTAGCAAAATATTGCCAGTCATTATTGTTATTTCCATACCAACAGTGGCTACCATTTGGTTTTCATAGTGCAAGCATCTACAATGAAAATAAGCAACCGATGTTTTAATTTTCGAAGTACTGAAAATTTTTCGAATGGCAACTCCTAACACATTTTTATCCTTGTAATTTTTAAATTTATTTGTTTTAAAAATTCATCGGATGAAAACGAATTTCACACAGTAGGTTGATTTTGACGTGAAGCAATTGTGGCAAACTTATGGATACAGTGCAGGCAAAGTGTTGCAGGCACTGAGCATTGGCATCATTTATGTTACAAGAGATGCTGTTTTCAAAGTTTTGTAACACAAGCATCCAATCATGAATACATCTAACACTGTCCTTCCTAAATGTAGAAATTTGTGCAATTGGTAGCTCTGAAAACACTTTCACCATATAAGTTTCAATGCATTTTTGAGATCAAAGTGGTACATGACCTTTGAAACAAGCAGGCTGTAACGAGGAGAACGTGTAATAGAATATCCACTCATAATCTGCACGATTCCCCTACAGTTCAGTGAACATAAGTATTTCTAGCGATTCTGGTGCGCTAAAGTTTTTTTTTATTTTCCAAGACTCAGTGATTGGTAGGAAGTAGTTTGGTTAAAGTGATAAGGAGCGCCACGCTTTCAGCGGGGCTGTTAGCCTACAAAGTTTTCTACCAGCTTTAAATTTCCAGGTTTAAGTATCCTTAGCTACTAGGGATACTTATTATACACATACATATTATTCTTATGGCCCTTTTAGTGTTATTAACAGTACAGAATGCTTTTCGATATCTTTCTACAGTATTTGTATTATTGGCAAAGTCCGAAATATTTTACCATATTTCTAAGGTGTATAAGTTGCGCGAAAATATGTGAGGAGTGATTGCACCTTTTTAGTAGCGTCTAGGTAAATTTTCTGACATAGCTTTAACGGTAGCATTCACATGTACTAGCACTTTATGTTCCATACTCTGAAATATCCTGCGAAGCTCATCGTCTGTTACATTCCAAAGTAGTAGAGACTCAACACCAACTTGAAGAGAAACCGCATTTGCTGGGTTTTTTAGTATCTGATTGACATCCAAGTTCCGAAAAGCACTTTAAGTTCCTTAAGGCAGACTTTATGGAACGATTTCTCGATGTTCGGAAATACATATTCCTTGCTAGCAATTCATTTTTAACATGAATTATCAAAGCATAAGGTGTTGTTTCGACATATTTGCCTCTCGCATAAAAATGCCATTATTTTGAGGTCGAAGTTGAGCCCAAAGCGCAGGATATCCAATAATCCACAATCGTTTTCAACAGGGCTAACAGCTAAGACCTAAGGTAGATTGGTATGTAGTTCTTATAGATTAAAACAACTTACAGATCCAAATAAATAAGTTTCTTGCCAGATAATTGAACTTGAGCCACATATGTGGTCCAGACTCAGAGAATTCAAAAAACTCTAGCGCACCAGTAGTACTAAAGTTCGAAGAACAGTAGAGGGTTTGTGCGAATTTTGAGTGTACTAATAATAATGCATGTAGGTTAGGTTAGGTTAAAGTGGCTGCCGGTCTACAGAGGTCTGTCGTCCGACACACGTAGGCACAAAAGAGGCCCGTTGTGATGCCACACTAATTAGTGACTCTTTCCTACTCACTAAAATCGGGAAACCATCTGCTTCCCTTGACAAATCGAGTTATCCCTTTTAAATTGACCAGGGACAACTCGGTCAGGTTTTGAGAGAAAGGAAGCACCAATTGCCACCAACCTTCTCCTTGCCAACGCCGAGCACTGACACAAGAGGTGAAGGACGGACTCCTCCGCATCCTCAGAGCCGCAACTCCGACAGAAATCATTAAACTGCACTCCCAATCGTTGTGCATGCCGTCCTATAAGACAATGGCCCGTAAGAACTCCCACTGTGCAGCGTAGAGCGCTTCGAGTTAAGCCTAAAAGCTGCCTGGTGCGATGCGCATCCATGAATACCCAGGACTGCCTTGCTATTGGACAGGATGATTCATCTGCCCAGGACGTCTTAGCATCCTCGAGATATTTTTGCCTAATGGCCAGTTTGACCTATGACATCGGTATACCTATAAAGAGGGAGCAGGAGACCTCCGGTAACAAGGTTCCAAGCCTTGCTAGCTCATCGGCCTCACAGCTGCCCTGAAAACCCCTATGTCCCGGTACCCAAATCAATTGAACCACTGAATGTCTCGACATCTCCCTGAAAGATGCACGGCATCCAGCAACAATCATGGAAACTGTACAAGGACCAGCAAGGGATTTAAAAGCCACCTGGCTATCTGTGAAAATGCCAATATTAGCCCCGAATATTTGATTACACAGAAGCCAGTCGATTGCCTGTAAAATAACCGCAACCTCCACCTGAAAGACACTACAATGGTCTGGTAGACGGAAGGACAGCTTGAGATTCAGCTCATCTGAGTATACACCACTTCCGACTTTATTGTTTAGCTTTGAGCCGTCAGTGTACACATAGATAAGCCCACTTTCGAGGGTGACACCATCACGCCATTCATCCCTACCAGGAACGCGAGCTGTGAACTCCAAATCTAGTAGGCACTGCGGAGCGATGTAGTCAACACCCGCTGAAGTGGGAACTCCCTCGACCAAAATCCTCGCATGGCTGACATCTGTTCTATTCCAAGCCCAGATACAATTTAGTCTCACAGCGGCAAGATTAGCTTGCTGTTAGATAAGTAGATTGGTTGACAGCCAATGAAGTAACACGAAGAGTGCCTTAGTAGGGGTGGAAGCAGTGCAGCCATTCTCCGCACTTTTTCAATCTGCCGTTAGCCTTAATAGCACCCTGCAACCAGAACACCACCCCAAACAATAGAATTGGCTCAACCACAGCAGTGTAAAGCCAAGCAACAGTACGAGGTTGTAATCCCCAATTCGCTCCTATGGCCCTTTTAAAGCAGTAAAGTGCATTGAAAGCCTTCCGAGCTCTTTCTGCTACATTGTAGGTCCGTAGTAACTTCGAGTCAAGGATCAGCCCTAAGAACCTGAACCTCTGGCTCAAGTTAATGGAGACCCCATTCAACTTGGGTAACTCAAAAGACGGAACTTTGTACTTCCTTGTAAGCAGCACTAGTTCCGTTTTGTTAGGATTCACATTCAAGCCGCACTCACGACACCAACGTGAAAGTATGTCAAGAGAGTGATTTAGCGTCTCCGATAGCGTAGATAAATACTTTCCCAACACTGCCACAGTTATGTCCTCTGCATAAGCAATCACTTTGCAGCCAGCGCGGTCCAATCTCATTAGAAGACTATTCACCGTGATGTTCCACAGCAGGAGAGAGAGGACTCCACCCTGAGGTATGCCCGTACTGACTCCTCGTCTTACGCTGACATCCCCCAGTGAAGAGATAACCACTCTACTTTTGAGAAGCTGCACAATAAAAGCAATCAGCCGCTCGTCCACATGAAGAGAGAGCCTCAACAATAGCGTTAGAATTTACGTTGTTGAAGGCCCCCTCGATGTTAAAGAAGGCGGCAAGCGTATATTCCTTAAGCACAAGAGATTTTTCAACTTGCTCAATAAGGACGTGAAGAGCAGTCTCAACAGTTTTACCTTTGATATAAGCGTGTTGTGACTGCGAGATCAACATAGGATCAATTGATCTTTTAATATGGTAATCAATGATCCTTTCCAAAATCTTAAGCAGGACTGAGTTAAGACTTATTGGATGGTAGTCCTTTGGCCCAACATGAGAAACTGTTCCTGCTTTGGGGATAAACACAACTCTAGTTTCCCGCCAGCTGGTGGGAACATACGAGAAGCGTAGGCAAGCGTTACATATCTCTCTGAGCCATGGTAGCGATACTTCCATGGACTGCTGAACGTCAGCCGCAAGCACGCCATCAAGGTCCGGGGATTTAAACGGCTCAAAGGAGTTAATGCATGTAAGTAATGTACAAAAAGTAAGGGGAATTCTCTAGAAAAAGTAGAGAATTCCCCTTGATTCGTCCGTCTCTTGCCCAGAAAACCGGTTTGAGGAGTGCATCAAAAATACAAGTGTGGAAAGGCCCATTAGCTTCTTTTATCATAATTAGCCGAAACCTAGTTCAATACCGATTTGATCTCATTATTTATGTGCGGTGCTTCTCAAATCGTCAAGCTACGTACATGTTTTCCTTCTATTGCTTATTGTCGTTCATTCGTGTCTTTTGAAACATACACAGATACGAAATAGGCTTGAGTCGTTCATGAACGAACGAACTAAAAGAAATGTTCAGACGATAGGCCAAGATTCAATCAACGCGAATGCGAACGGTTTGAGCATAAGGAAAACATATGCAAGACGCAGCGACTAAGTCCAATCACTGCGAATGCGAATTCGCAGGAATATGCGAATGCGGAAAATTTGAGCAAATACCAAATTAGTCGCACGAATTGTCGGAATGGCCAATTGCGCGAAAAGAAAATGTACATCATTTATGTCAAATAATAGTAGATTGGGTCTTGGGTAAATAAAACTATAGTAGCGGTTCGTTTGAAATAAAAAATGGAATATTGGTTTTGATGTGAAAATAAGTAGATTTCACGAATGTGTATTGTTCGCAATAGGTTTTGTAGAACAGTAACTTAGGTTGCAGTAACAGTAACTTAGGTTAAATGCAATTTAATTTCGTAGCAAGATTTGACTAAAGAAACTGTTTCAGCTGGCAGAAGATGGTTTCATTTTGTTCGTAAAAAGTAATTGGTGGGCAAATATGTTCGAATACTTGTTTTGTTAGATAGCTGTCCAAAATATATGTATGAAAACATGTATATAATTTCAATTTTGTAGTTTTGAAAATTTTGTGACATTAAGGAAAAAATAGGAAATTAGTTTGCTGTCTGATAGCTCATACCCACGTTAATTAACATGGATAATTTTTACAATATGCTTTGCAGATGAGGGAGTTTGAATAATTTTAATATTTTGTTACTTTGTTTACTGAATACTATTTAAATTAATTTTGTATTTGTTAATAAGTGGCTGCCCGGTTATTGCACACTTTTGTTACCTGCTACCTATATAAGCCACCGTTAGTCAAGGTTTGTAACCCTCGAACTTTCTTGCCTACAGTAGTAAGAATACTCATACAAAATTTGAGCCTTTATACTTTGACGTATGGTTGGCTCTCAGTCTATCCAGTACAAATCAAAACACAAATCATTGAATATCTCGAAAGTAATAAAATGTACATAGAACGTTTATGCTTAGTAGGGCAGTATACTTTTACCTTCGAAAGAGGAAAGTTATATATACATACATATATGTATTTATACATGTAAATTTCATTATTTTTTAACTTCACTAAGATCTAAAGGTCGTGACTAATACTAATACTAATATTCTCTTACATATTCATGGCTAACGCTTTCTCGGTGTATTTGTAGTGTTAGACCCTTCGGATGCGTCTGGCTTCTTAAACCATGACTTAAAACAGTTATTTAAATATAATATCCAAATCCCAGATGTTATACTTTAACGTAAGTAAGCGCGGTTTTCGCACACCTTTAGAACCTGCTACCTGTATAAGCCACCGTTAGTCAAGGTTTGTAACCCCTGAACTTTCTTACCTATAGTAGTGCGAATACATCCACACAATTTTAGCCGTTATACTTTGACGTAAGTCTGGCAGGCGCTGGCTCTTAATCTATGATGACATGTTCAGACTAGGCTTGAGACGAACGAACTAAAATGGTGAACTGTTAGAATAGGAAATAATGATATAGTTCGTTCAGTTCAGTGAACGGAAACATTTCTTTTAGTTCGTTCGTTCATGAACGACACAAGCCTAATTTAGAGCCTGCGCACACCAAACATTTTTGCTGCATGCGCTATAGCAAATGTGAAACCGTATTAGTTATGATATATGACGTTGTAATATTGCTCGCAATAAAACAATCTTTCTTGACGACGTTGAATGAGAGACTTTTGAGACTTTGACTTTTTTATCATGAAACTTTTTCAAAGTTTTTGTCATTAGTTAACAGATTTGATATTGCGAAAACTATCCATCTTAAAGTTGAAGCCTGCAAATTGCAAATAAAGCTTCCATCATTGATTTAAATATCATTGGAAGTCATCTGTGGTTTAAAAGGAATAACGTCGAAATAACTTTTATTTTCATCCAGCTGAAATATTTAAAAACAAACAATAGTTCCATGTTCTGTGCTGTTTGCCAGCAGTTTGTGTAATAGTAGCTTTGTTCGCCAGTCATTTCTTTTCGACATACCATCAAATCTCTTCATTAATGGGTGCCATTAAGCATTGTATATTAAACTTCTAAGAGATTTAACTGTAGTGATATTTTAACTGTATTTCGTGTCACCATATTTGTTTATTTTCATTCTTAGAAGATGACGATACGATCATTTAAACGCGCAATGCACACTCGTGCAAAAATTTTAATCTTAATGCTTTCTATTTTGATCTTATCGTGCTAGTTAGCACTTTTGAGTACCTACATTTGTGATCAGAAACTAAAATATTTTTTAAATTTTAGGTTTCAAATGCAGATCCAAAAATTCTCGCTGAGCAAACAGGAGCGGCACATTTTGAAGAACATTTCGAGCCCATTGAATCATCTGAAGAAAGTGGAGAACATCGACTACGAAAACGATCTTCTGACGAAGATTTCGACTACGAGGTGTATCAAGGCGTTGTAGGACGCCCAGGTATTGATTTCCCTATTCATGCCCGGATCCCTCAGACGTCCTTTAGCTGTCGCCAGTATGGAAATGGATACTTTGCCGATTTGGAAACAGATTGTCAAGTAAGTAAACTAAAATAATGAAGTTAGAATATGCGCAAAAAAAACAATATCACACTTTGACTAATTCTAGGTATTTCACATTTGCGATGATGGCCGAAAGATTTCTTTTCTCTGTCCCAACGGAACTATATTCCAACAACCCGAACTAATATGTGATTGGTGGTTCAAAGTCAACTGTGGAAAATCTCCGGGTTTCTACGCTGATAGTTCTGAAATTTTATCACGTGGGCAAAGTCGTCGGAAGAACAGCAAACGCGTTGAAAACGATTTCGGATCCGGCAGCAAAAAAAGTAGCTATCGATCAAGTTCCAAATCGAACGGAAACAAAAGCCAATATCCGTACAAGTCATCTAGACGATATGAGGAATCAGATAGGCTCAACCAAGCCAGACTGTCTTCGGAACGCAGAGCCGACTCTGAAGAGAACGTATCGGTGGAAACAGTAGATTTCGAAGATATCACTGAAGGAACTAGAACTTACCACCGCAAGAGTGATAAGTTTCAAGCTAGTAGCCCAAATGAAAATGAGCATGAAAGTCAGGTTGTTGCAGAGACTGCTTCGTTTGTCGGCAACAATGGGCGAAATAACGGCTACAACTACGATAATCCCATTCTCGGTCAAAAAACGACTGTTGAAAGAGATTATCCTAGAGATGTAGTAACACAACGGCCGAAAAATGACCGTGGTCACCAGAAGTTCAATAACGTTCGAAGCAATGTCTACAAGAACCAAAATCAGCCAAGGGCACCACAAGATGAACAGGTCGAAGTTTCAACCCTCGAACCTCAAGTATTCAACAATGCAAATAATGCGAATAATAAACTGAATCTAGTAAACCGTTCTCAGAATCGATTTTCGACTCCTCGCCCAAGTGGCTATACCACAGCCTGGCGATTCGATATAACGAAAACGACACCATTTTATACACCAACCGTTCCGACAGTCGGTGGCCGTTTTGGTGAGTATAAATCAACGCCAGCAAGCCCTCCAGGTATGTATTGCAATGAGTTTGAATACGGACTTGATTTTCATAGTTACTTTAAATTTGTCTGATTATTGAAAAAACATTTTTTATATAATGCTGCTCTGATATGCAATGATTTCAATGGAAACTATTTCGGTTTTAAAGAACGCAATTAGATTATCAAAATTACTTCATGTGCTGCTGTTTTTACAAACATTTCATGCGAAATAGCAAACGAAATATTTGTTTTGCAGCACACTGTATTGTGATAATAATTGAAGCTGTATTAATAATTATTTCATGTGAAAAAAGACAATTGAAACGTTCATCAGGTCCCTGAAATCGCAAACGTGTTTCCAACATTTTTTACAACTAAATTTAATTTTAGTCAAAAATGTATTCAACAACATTCTTTCGACGCCCGGTCCATTTGCGCAACGCAAAGGCTCAGCGCAAATCCAACAAGCCAGCCGATTTAATGAAGCCACACAAACAGAGCAAAGCAACCGATTCAATCAAGGCACACAAACCGAGCAAAACAGCCGATTCAATCAAGGCACGAAAATCGAGCAAAACAACCGATTCAGTCAAGGCGCGCCAAACGATTACGTTTATTCTAAACCAGCCCGATTTAGGGTCGCACCAACGACACCACCAGGTCCAACAAGAACCACATACTTCGTTTCAGATGGAAGACGTCCGGCCGTTGACATTCGTCTTATTAACGGCACTGTCACTTCAACTCCAGGATATTCAACTACTTCAAACTACGACTTTTCATCGTTTTCCACCACAAATGTTCCGAATTTGGTTGCGTTCTCTCAGACGAAGCTTAGCTCACCAGCACCCTTCAGTGTTTTCGCCTCGGGCGAAAATACTTCAAGCTCCGCAGACGTCTTAATTCCACGGCAATTTGAATCAAGAAGGCAGAATGTTCAAAACCGATTCAATCCGACAACTTTGGCTCCTCCGCAACACAAAACTGAAAATGTTGAAATATTGAATGGTCCTCAGCTACGTTTTGGGGATAGGACCACAACTGATCTGCCAGTAGAAGTTATAACTAACAACGGATTTATTTCTTCGGTAAATCAAGATAGAGGGAAACTCATTTCTACTCCTGGCTACGAATATCAAAACCCATCAACATTACGCCCAGTGACAAATACTTTTGGATACAGTACCGTTTCAAATGAATACACTACGACTCTCAATCCGCTTCAAAATCAAAATGCTCCAACACCAGAAGTCGAAGACGTATCGGGAGATCTGAATGAAATCAAACGGAATATTCTGAACCTTGTAAAAGAAAACTCAATTCAAGATACTACATCGATTACACAAGGTTCGACAGCGTACTCCACTCAAGGTACTTCAGACAATTGAAAATATTACACTGCGACCTTCACTGCTTTTCTAATCTTTCAAACATTCATTTAAATCATTTTGCGAAGTATTTTTACAGAAGGATCATTGCGAGTCAGCTAACTTACTCATTAGCCATTTTCAAAATATTTAATGGCTGACAGTACTTATGCTGAAACTTTGACTTTACGTTTTTCATTTGCTTTCACAGGAGTAATACTTTTCCATATTTTCATACGATTTCCTGGAAATTTTTTTGAAGCTAACTTACTCTCGATTTGTTTCAGGTGCTGTTACTTCGACCTACTCGCCTCCAGTTTCTACATATACTCCACAGCAATCAGGACAACAAAGCTCTACAATTGTACCAGGACAGTCCACAACTTTAACTTCTGAAGAACCAGTTCCAACCACTTACAGACCATCGATTACTACACTACAACCATCATCTATTGCTGAACATGTGAAAGATATGATCAAAACTCTTCAAGATCTTAAAATTCCACTGAAAGTTGGATCTCGTAGTGGCCTTGACATACCGTCTTCCTCAGGCCCAGAAACCTTGCATTCGTTGGCCGAATACTTTGCATCAGAGGAGAGTACATCAACTACTGAGACAAGCGCTGTAACTGATGAAAATTCTAGTGCCGATCAAGAAGGCGAAGAAGTGGCTGTCAAATCTGATCTGAACGGATCTAATCTGACAAAGAAAACCGTTTATAAATATAAAAACTTATTCGGACTTAGCACTACAACTAACGCACCTGAACCAACGCTCAGTCCTGACTTCAAACCAAATGTTGCCGTTGACGCCAATGACCTTGAAGGTCAGCATTCATCAAACCTATTGGGAGACAACATTGGAAAACCGGAAACTAGGAAAATTGCTCAAGTTTTCACAAATGCTTTGTCCGCCTACTTGCAAGATCCCGAATCATTCCGAAAAGTTTTGACTGAAGTCAGACCAACTGAGCCTCCAAGTCTTGCTAGTGGCGAGTTTGAGCAAGGAACCGCTACATCATATATACCTACTGGATCAACTACAACGGTAGCAACACCTGCGCAGACCACAACACTACGCTCAATAGAGGGGTTAGAAGTTCTGGATTACTCAGATGTAACAGTTTCACCAGGAAGCGGAGCAGATGCATCTACTTTCAAAACCAAACTCACCGAAAACCAACAAACAACCACTGAAGAACCAAGCTATGGTAGCTTAGCTACTGTCACTGCTATTCCTAACTATGTTGACAAAGTTCCCGCCTCAAAATTCATAACAGAGAATCTTAAAAAACAGGCACTCAACACAGAGACTCATCAAAAGCTTCAAGTCGAAGAAGAGCCTATAAATGTTGCCCAAGAAATTAACACCGGATTAGGTTTGTCTACAGTTGAGCCATATCTATCACTCGCAGAATCAATCGCAGCTCGAAAGTCTTCCCTTGATGTATTCTCATCGAATACAGCCCGTCCTACCACATCTTACGCAAATGATAATTCTGGAGAAATTTCAACTACGGTAACAGCCCCCGTGCCTGTTTCTTTTGAACTTCTTCCACCATCTACAGATGGAGAAATCCAAACTGATGATGACGAAGATACTCTTCAGAGGGCCCAGTCCCAATCATTTGCAACGGCTCGGAATAATTTAAATAGACTGCAAGCTAAGCAAGGAAAGCGATTCGAAAGCTTTAAAATTTCATCCACAGAAGCTTCTCGCAATGATTTTCAGCAGCCGGGGCACTTCATTACAAGGCTAGCGTATGAAAATCCATCGACGACAGAGGTGTCTGACTATCGAAAGGGAACGGTAACGCCATGGCCAGCCACGACCTCATACACTTCCTATGTCGATCCTCTCACCATCAATGACGCTTTCTCTAACCAAACTGAAATAGTTACAACAACACCAAGCCCACATACCTATTTACCTAGATCCACACCATCGCAGCCTACACCCATGAACGTTGAGGTTGAAGACTTCGGCCAATCGGGTGCATCAACTATACGAGGTTTCTTGCATCCCGAAATTCCGGAGGAGGCTCTTCCACCAGCGAATGGTATTCAAAGAATCGCAAATAAAATGTTTGGAAACCTTGATGTTCAATCTGCAAACCATTTGATGAACGTGATGAAGAAGGCTGAAAGCAACGAAACAGTGCGAAAGCTTATTCTTCTTTTGATTCAAACTTGTGACGACAACTACGGCAGAACCGTTGAACAATCCAGAAAGATTCTTCTGAACGCCCTTATCGGAATGGACCAGAAACTAAGTGGCAATGAAGAGGTGCAGGTATTCAAGCTGCAACCAGAAAGAGAAGGTAGAGACATTGATCTGTCAAGTCGCTCTGAAAAATTCATTGCTTCTACTATTGAGTCACCTGCAAGTACCACGCCATATCCTTTTGTGTCTACCGTATCCAACTACGAGTACGCTTCTTCAACGCAAACATCTTCGGCTGAAGAAACAACCAAATTTCAAGCTCATTCCGGTGAATCCAATGAAGACAGCTACGGAGGAATCAGCTCAACTTCCAAACCAATCGAAAGCGAATATAGCACTGTTCCTAGCACTCAAGAGCCCACCGTATATAGCACACCAGACTCGTTTAGTTCAGTCGAGGGGTCAGAGCAAGCGTTGAGCAGCAGACGCAGGACAAAAGATGTCAACGATTCACTGGGTCAAGCAGGCAACGTCAGCGATCTCAGCCATAAAAACTCGGACGAACGAGCTCTCGAACTTCTCAAATCACTTTATTCGCTAGCATCGAAATTCAGCAGGCGATAGATACCAACACCATACCTAACGAGACTGAGACGTTCTTATAGTATTTAAAGAGTGAAAACTTCTATTCTGTATGTTTAAGGAAAGTCCCTTCACACAGCTTATTTAAATTCGGCGAAGCTCTGTCAAAAATTACAATTTTAAGAAATCCAAGAAATGTCTTAAATCATTACGCCAGAAATAGTTGTGCCTGTACTTCAGGCTGTCCTTTACTAGGATGTCGTGCTTGTAAGGATTTTCATCCAAATCCTGCACAATGCTGTCTTAAGTCCAATTTAAATCGAATAATTTCTGAAGAATATGTAATCGCTTTTATATAAATACCAAGTGCTCATCAACAACAATTCCTATATAAATATTGTGTTAATAAGTTAAACTACAAAGGATTCAGTTGCAGATACCGAATATACTTAAACATATAAATTTTCGATAGTTGTAGTACAGCATTTGATCGAAATTATGTAATTCTAGTGTAAATATATACTTTGTTATGGAATTAGTATAGATTATATGCGTATGAGAAGAAACTGTAAAAAAAGATCGAAGATGCATCTTAGATTAATTTTTTATCGCGTGCAGTTGAAGCAGATTTGATCGAAGATTTATTACCGACGAAACGATAAAAGAAGAAGGAAATGAATTAAAGACGGTGTGGGATCAAGTTTATCTATTTAATGCAAAATCATCGAAGAGTCGACCATTTTATCATTGAAATTCCTTTATTATATAAACATAGTATAATCATTATTTTATAATCATTATGAAATGAGCTTGAAAGAATCGATCGTTACCCATGAAATTAGATAAATATATTGTAAACTTAAAGCAAGAAAGGATATTTGTTATATTTTTTTGTAAATAAATAAAATATTTTTTTTTGTAAAATTGTAAAGTTCTATATTATAATGGAATAAATATTTTTTAAATAAAACTTTTTCTTTGAATGAATAGAATACGCTTAAATAATGGAATGATTTAAATGCTTAGGCTGACATTTTTACTAATGTTCGAAGAACAATAGTATTAAACTCGTTTCGCCGAAAATTCATATTTCTTTATATATAAATATATATATATATATATATATATATATATATATATATATATATATATATATATATATATATATATATATATATATATATATATATATATATATATATATATATATACATATATATATATATATATATATATATATATATATATATACATATATATATATATATATATATATATATATATATATATATATATATATATATATATATATATATATATATATATATATATATATATATATATATATCAGCAAAATGATTAAGGGAGATAATCTCTGGAGTGGCCCATCCGATTGAGCTGAAATTTTCGGAGAACGTAGATGTATATAGTAGGTAGGTCCATGACTTTCCATGACAAATTCAGATATCCTAAACCTTTTGGCGGCGGCGAGCGTTTTAGAGAATTTTGAGGAACTCCTATATTTCCAAGCAGTGTAAATTTTTGTTAAAGAAAAGTATTGGGAATGAAAACTAATTATGTTCTAAGCTTGTTTATGATAAAAAATTGGAAATTTTGAGCCGTGTGTGGGTGCAGAGTGCCTAAAAGTAGGCAAGGAATTTTTTTCAAATTTTGATTTGTCATTACTTGTAAGAAAAACAATGGATCATCGTGAAAATTACAGAGCGTATTGATGTTAACTAAAATTTGACACGTATTGATTTTCAGCATAAAGCGGGTAACCCTCTAGCTGTGGCAGGCTGCTGAAAAAAAAATCCTTCAAATCATTGACCTTCCTGAAAAATTTTTGATTTTCGACAAAAATTTCAAATCTTTGATAAATTTTATCCTTTGTCCTTCATCTCAAGATAAAATTCCGATTTGCATAAGAACGGCAACCCATCACCAATTTACCTCTATTTTCAGCACTCGAAAGTTCTGTTCACGAGAACTGACGACTGGATAATCCGATCATAATGCAATTTACAGGACATGTTGGTATTAGCTCGGACCAGACCTGATAGAAGTGATTTTGAAATGCCGGCAACCCTGTGGCAGTGGTACCATCTTGAAAAATCACTGAGAAAAAAACATCTTTTGGCCTATAACTTCTGATTCAGTCATCAGATCTAAACAAAATTTACACAGTACTTGGATGTTACTCTATGTAACATTTGGTGGAAATTTGGTTGAAAAATTAGTATAGAGCTGGCAGCTGTGGTGATTTTTGTCTTATAAATCTTGCAAATTTGCTCAGCAAAATAAAGCTTTTCCCTATAACTTCCGGCCCAGTGTAGAAATCAAAACGAAGTTCATACAGTAAATGGACCTTAATATAGACCAAATGTCGTAGGAATTTCGTAAGAAAATCATGAAAAGGCTGCCAGCTATGACCATTTTTGTAATTTTGTGGAATTTCTTTACTGAGCGATTATGTCATTAAATTTGCAATTGAGAATGATCCTGCAATGAAAATTAACAACAAATATTAACGTTTTAAAAATTTGAAAAGTTTTGAGGGTGGTAACCTTAAAATTCTTTTCACCCGTATACCTTCCAGCGCAGTGATTCAATCGAAACGAAATTTACTGGTTGGGTTTAACTTAACGTGAAGCAGATTTCGTATATTTTTTGTTTTGCTGCTGACACAGGGTCACCAGCATTAGCCATTTTCGTAAATATTGCACCAACAGATGCATACGCAAAGCATTTGCGATAAAAATAAGAAACCAATTTTTAAATTTTCCGAGTTTTGAACATTTTTCGGAGGGCAGCCTCAAACAACGTTTAACCGCTGAAACTTTCGATGAAATCCTCCGATGAGAACGAAATTCAAAGGATAAGTTGATTTAAGTATGAGCTTGTTAAGGTTAACTTATTGCTGCTTCATTGGAAAAGTATTGCCAGCACTGAACATTTTCATCATTTGTGTTATAGTTGAGTTTTGTTGCTTGGGATAAGGAATGGTTGTACAAAAAAGTGTATTACGTCTTCCCACATTTTTTTGTCCCTCAAAGACAATTTCTTCGAAAATTAGTTTTCTAGCGGTTCTGATGCGCTAGACTTTTTTTATATTGACGTTGATATGGAAACATTCCATTTCATTTAATATTCAACCGTTAAAAACATTATTGAAATTTTAATAGCCAAAAAAAAAAGTGTTTAGCAAAGCGATGAGGTCAGATGCACGCTATTTCTATTAATCATCCAAAAAGCAGACACTGTATTGCATTGTGACTGAAAACCAATTAACTGCCGTTAGTATTTTTATGCTATTGTGAAAAATCCATTGACAATTGTTTGTTGACAATTGTTTCACAGATGCATACGATTTTCCAAAAGCATGCCATAACAACCGATATTTAGATGTGGATTTCTCCACAGAAGAGAGTTCAAGACGTTTCGGTTTTGCACTGTCGTCATCATAATTTTTTTGAGATCCATACGTGCAGGTGATTGCCGATAGCAAAGCCTATCTTAGCCGCTCCTTCCAATAATCTTGTCTCCATAGACTAGTCCACCACAGCCTTATTGGTGCTAACCTTATTAGTGACCTCACTGTCACAATATGGCTCATACATTTCGTTGTTGCAAAGGCGGCGCAATAGTCCATCCTCGTGTCATGAGCTAAATACCAATCGAAAAATTTTCTTCTCGAATGCGGATAGAAGCTCGCATTTTATTTACTCGGAACTGTAGACAGCATGCTGTAGACAGCAACTGTAGACATGCTGCTGCTTCTCGAGAGGTTTTTCGACAGGTTTCGTAGAAGATGACATGTCACAGCCTGTTAATTGAAACATTGACCGGTTTGCTCCTGATCTCCAGAGTGAAAAAGTTTGTATGATTGGCTAAGACTTTAAATGGACTGTCATACGGTTTAAGGAGAAGTAAGACTCTAGCAAAGACATGAGAACAAGAGTCGAGCTGCATGAAGATGAATATTTTCGGTGTTGTGTGATGTCAGCCGGCCTTAGTTTTGCCAGAGCTACCGAAAATTTATTTTATTTTATTTATTCACCAAACAAGGTACAAAATCAGATATAAAATAACAAATTAAAAAATAAAATGGAAAAGTAAAGTCAAGTAAAAAGTAAAAACAAACAAGTTAAATAAGTAACAAACAAATGAAAAAAGTAACAAATAGATTAAGGCAAAGTCGGTTTGGCTAATCTTCCTGGGATTTTCATGAAGAAAATCACTAGGAAAACGTGGGTTCTCTCCGTATAGAAGTTGTGCAGGTGACGTTGTAAATTTTTCTCGGATTAGAGATCGTAGTGCAAGAAGAATAAGGAGCAGTGTTCTGGTCCAAGATGTATCGTTGTGAGCCATTATATCCGATTTTAAAGTCCATCTCACGGCCATATTTCTAGAAAACCTGTGGTACGATTGCGTTCAAAACCCAGGAGTTCAAATGGCAATGTATTGGGGAACCCCGAGTCAAGTATTCCAACTGCTTAGTAGAGCAGATGCACAGTCATTGGCAGTAATGCTGGTTAAAACAATTAATTCAGGCCAAAGCGTGAAACGATCGATTATGGTGAGACAAGATATGAATCCCTGTGAGTGTGTTAGGGGACCACCTATGTCGATGAGAATAACCTTAAAACGTTTGGAGACCATAGGAAAGGTCTTGTGTTTTCGACAATATAGAAATTCTCGAGCCCAAGTGGCAATGTCCTTGTTCATCGAAGGCCAGAAGAATTTTGTTGTAAAATGCTTTCGCGAAGTACGAATACTAGAGTGATTTATGTTGTGTTCCGCATTGAACATTTTATACCAGAACTTAAAAGGGATACGAGGGTTGCCTTTTATATTTCGGGATTGGGAAACCCTAGTGTTGCAAAACTGACAGCTCTATCGTAAAACTTGACATTTTTGAGGTTATACTTACTCAGAAAGTTTTGATATACGAGCGCTATTTGTGTTGCTCACAGTAACTTAAAAGATTCATCTCAATCAAAAAATGGAGCTAAATCGTGAACATTATCGTGCGATTATTTTTTACAACTTTCGACGTGGATTAACTCAGCAAAAGTGCATCAATGAACTTAATTCAATTTTTGGCGATGAAGCTGCATCAAGGACCAGTGTTTATCGATGGTATGGTGAGTTCAAACGAGATTGTAATTCACTTCAAGACGAATTTCGTGAAGGTCGTCCAAAATCAGTTGTTGTCCAGGAAACCATTGATGCGGTGACTGGTGATAAATTGTGGATTTATACGTATGAGCCCGAAAGTAAACAGCAGTCAACTATATGGGTGTTCCAAAGTGAGCCAAATCCAACAATCCAACTGCATTTTTAAGCACGCAAAACATCGATTTGATGAGTTATCCTCCTTACAGTCCTGACTTGGCACCGAATGACTTCTTTTTATTCCCTCTCATTAAAAACAAATTACGTGGTCAACGATTTTTGACGCCCGAAGAAGCGGTCCATGCGCTCAAAACGCATGTTTTGGAGGTGCCTCAATCGGAGTGGAGAAATTGTTTCGAAAATTGGTTCAAATGCATGCAAAAGTGTATAAATCTTCATGGGGAATATTGTGAAAAACAATAAAACGATTTTCGATGATTAATCTTTGTTTTTATTCTCTAATCCCGAAATATAAAAGACACCCCTCGTATAAGGTCATAAACATCCGTATTGGACATTTTTTCCTGAACGTAAAAGGGATATAAGGTAGCCCAGACACTTCACAACAAATGTCGACGTTGGTGCCAAAGATTGGTTGTTTCTTGAAAATAAGTTTTGAGTCCTTCAGAATCTTCTGAAACTCTGTGTCCGATTTTTGGGACGTAGAGTATTTGAAAAAACTATTTTTTGAACGCGGGAAAGTGTGTTGGCAACAACTTTGTTTCAACCAGAGACATGACGAATGTCAGAAGTAAACTCACTTATATAACATATACAGTGCTGTGCTAAACTTAAGCAACTAACTACATGTCGGAATGAAAGGGAAAATTGCAATAAAAATATAAAAATAATGTTCCCCTTTTTTTAATTTACACGGTAGCATGTTGCTTAAAGCTCTGCAAAAAAATGTACATCAGCATTTGAACTGTTCTTAAAAGAAAACAAAAACAAAATACACCAAAAAAAGGCTGTGCAAAATCTAAGCAACTTTTATTAATATTTCGTGTAATAGCCGTTATTTTTTATAACAGCGGCACATCTGCGAGGCATTGATTCAACTAAATTATTTGAAATTGATGTGTCAATTTCCATTCGGTTCTTAGGTTTGTAAACAATTGGTCGTTGTTTGCAAACTGTACTGTTCCCATACGCCGTTTCAATATACCGAACAAGTTTTCTATAGGATTCAAGTCGGGCGATTGTGCCGGCAAATCATGAACTTGAATACTTTTAGAGCTAAGACATTCTTTAACCAACTTCGATGTGTGTTTCGGGTCATTATCATGTTGAAACACCCATCAAAGTGGCATATTCAACTCTGCATAAGGTAACATTCTAGATTCTAAGTTGTCCTTATACATGAATCTGTCCATAATTTCTGTTATTCTATGAAAGGGACCAAGACCTAATGCTGAGAATAATGTCCAGACCATGACGCTTCTTCCCCCATGTTTCACCGTTCTCCTACAGAAGCGTGGATTCAGTTGTTGTCCCTTTTCACGCCTCACACAGGATAGGCCATCAGAATTGAAGAGGTTGAACTTGGATTCGTGGCTAAATAAAACGCTTTTCCATTTAGCAACTGACCAGTCAAGATGGTTTTTAGCGAATTCAAACCTACATTATATATAAAACGATATAAATAGTAAAATAATAATGTTTAAAAGTGTTTTTCGAGTAGTTTCCCTTTTCCTTGCATGTTTTTGTGTGAGCAATGGTTTTTTTAAAGCTGTGTAGCTTTTTAGATTGAATTCAATTGCCCGTCTGCGAACAGTGCTTGAGTTGACATTTAAGCTCTTTAACAACTTCTTTTGACGAGATAAATGGTTTTATTTTTACACTTTTCACACTACCCGTGTTTTTATATTTCGTAATCCATCTTGAAATTAAAGATTTGTTTATATTTAACGATTTGGCAATCTCCATTTGCGTTTTTCCGGGATAATATAGCGAAATTAAGTTTGATTTAAATCTATTATCGTATTGATTACGCTGCATTTTAAATTTTCTTTTTTAGACACAACTAAACCCAAAGCGAAGACGATCTATACTGATCTAATTGACAAGAACATTAACACGAACATCAGATAAAAAAAAACATCGGGATATCCCCGTTATCTTTTGTTCTGACTGAGAATCGTAGCTGCGTTTTGAAAGTTGCTTAGATTTTGCACAGCCTTTTTGTTGGTGTATTTTGATTTGTTTTTTTTTAAGAACAGTTACAATACTGATGTACTTTTTTTATTGCAGAGCTTTAAGCAACATGCTAACAAAATAACGTGTAAATAAAAAAATGGAAAAAAATTCTTTATATTTTAATTGCAATTTCCCTTTCATTCCGACATGTAGTGAGTTGCTCAGCACTGTATGAGTAAGTTGACAAGGTATAACTTTTTCTGGCTTCTACTTCAAATAAAAAGTCAGTCTGTGATCGATGTATAGTGTGAACTTCTGGGCCTCCAAAAAGTATCTGAAGTAACGAATGCCCTGATAAACCGCTAAGAGCTTGTGCTCATATGCACTATACTTTCTTTTTGCGTCGCTTAGTTTGGCCGAGTAAGAACCAAGGCGTTGTCAAAAACCTTAACATTTTTGAAGCAGAGCAGTCCTAGTAGTGGTATTAGATGCGCCTACAAAAAGACCAATCTTGGCGTTTGAGTCCGAGAAGGATATTAAAGTGGCTTCTGTTAAAGCAGTCTTGACTTGGTCGAAAGCTGGGTTCGCTTCAGTTGACCAGTCGATTCTTTTAGCACCATCTTTTTTAGAGCAGAAATAAGCGTTGAGTGGTTGCTGCATCTCAGCTGTGTGAGGAAGGAAGCGACGATAGAAATTGGTCATCCTCAAAAATTTCCTTAGCACTTTAACCGTATTGGGGGCTAAGCTGAAGAGATAGCCTCAACCCGATCTTGAGGGCTTAATGTCTTTCCACAAAATCTCATGACCTAAATAGCATTTCTTCAAGTTAATTATGAGACCATGATCCGCAAATCATTAGCAAATTTTTTCTAAGTGAATAAAGTTCTTCGCTTCGGTGGTCGAAGCTACCAAAATGTCGTCGGTGTAAATGAAACAGAATTTCAGTCCATTTAGGAGTTCGTCGATTGTGCCAAATTGCATAGTCCGAACGTTATTTGAGTGAACGCAAAGAGTCCAAAAGGTGTGCAGATGGTGGTCTTAGGGATATCGTTTGACTCGACTGGAATTTGATGATAGGCTTTAGTTAGGTTTGTGATGGAGAACATATTTTTGTCGTGAAATTCATGACAGAAGTCTTTGATATTGGAGAACGGATATCTACCCGGGACGGTTATGGTATTAAGGCATCTATAGTCACAACAAAGACGACAAATCCCATTAACTTTACGAACCATGTGAAGTGGAGAGGAACAGCTGCTGTGTGAAGGGCGGCATATATCCTGCTGTGTGAAGGGCGGCATATATCCTATTGTAGCAGAAAGTCGAATTCTTTCTTAGCCGTCGTGAGCTTATCAGATGCTAGTCGACGTGGTCTCGACACTATTGGAGGGCCAGTGGTCAAGATGTGATGTATGCTTGTGTTTACAGGGTTGCGAAAACCTTGTGTTAACCGTGATGGCTTCGTACTTTTGGAGAAGGGCATGTATCCGCGGATCAGATAATTGCTAAATCAAAACAATAAGTTTTGGAAGTTTGTACGAAGCGTGCGTGCCTTTGGATGAAAGCGAAGTAAATAAGGGGATCCACAATGAATGCATTTGCCAAATTGACTAGTAGCCTTTAGTGGCAGAGACAGTCTGCACCCAAAATGGGTTTAGAGAAATAATCAATTATAAATTCCTATGAAAACTCATGACGGAGTCCTAGTTCCAGCTTGATCACCTTTTGTCTATTGTTGATTGATTTGTCACGACAAGTCAAATACCAGAAGGTGAAAGTTTTCGGGCTGTAGGGGCAGGAAGCACCAAAATGTCTGCGTTTAGACAGGTTGTTGTGAATAATAAGACGACGGCTGAGAGATAAATCGCGTTGTCCCAGCGCCTGAACATATCGATGATTTCATTTTTGGAGCAAGACTTGCAGGTGCATGGAGGGACACAATTATGTGCGTTATTGCCTAATTTTCCGTGATAGTAGCAGACTTCATGGTTTTTCGTGTGTCTTCTGTTACGCTATTGTGAGCAAGATTTTCCATGATACCTGGAGCGTTATTGTATTTGCAGCTGTTGATGAACCAATAAAGTAAAGGCAGTTTGTTTCGTTGGCTCCGTCAACCCTGAGTGTTGGTGGGATATGGCAGCCACATTAACCGGAGGCTGCAAAAAACTTCAGCTATTTTGTCAGCCGTTTTCGCCAATGTTTTCGGGGTGGCTTTCGGGGCGTAGGCCATAATTGCCTGAATTTGCTCTAGAAGCCGCTGCAGCCAGAGGGTTTCAGTAAGTCGTAACCAGGTTGCCACGCCTCCCAATTGCGGGGAACTGGGAAAACTGTCGATTACGTTACTAACTATGCCTGCTAAGCTCACACGAACACTCACTAATCTGGTTCATCTCCAGGAGGAACGTCAAGACACACCCTCGTACGCCGATCACCAGGATCATGACAAACACCGTCCGATCATCTGTGACAAACACAGACCCTCATCGATTCCGTGACTTAGCATAAGGTAATACTCACAGTTTATAACTACCGCAACTACTACACTACGCACTAAATACACTACAGCTCACCATTTTCGTAATATGCCTAATATGTTTATCTTGCTGGTCGTCTTCTGACTTGAGCACTACTACACTTACTTTTTTTTTTATTTCTACTATTTATACTCTGTAGCTAACACTTTGATTAACAATTCAATATGACACAGTGCTATTATTTGTAAACAGCCGTGCTAAAAATGTAATGAAAAAAGCTAATAAAATAAAACCAATATCAACCAGAGCCTGATAAATCAATAACTACCATTAGGTTTTTCGAATTTGCGAAATTTCCACAATTTTTAAAAGAACAAACCATCGCAAGCCTATGCTATTGAAAAAATCTTTTTCTGACGTACAGAAATAAAGACCGAGCAATCAAATGCAGCAGTAAAAAAACACTAGCGCATCAGAATCGCTTGAAACACTAGTGTTCTAAGAAAAATAGAGGAATCCGTTCAGGTTTTGAGCTTCACCTACGTTCATTACACCTGAGGTACTCATTATTACAGCGAACTTGTACCAAAAGTCATGCACCACTTTAATCCGAAAACTGTATTTAAACTCATAGGGTGGAAATGTTTTCAGGGATACAACTTCCATGAATTTGATAATTTTGGTAAGTAAAATACTTGTGACTCATATTCATTATCGAAGGTTTATCTTATAAAACATTCAAAGCGGCATCTTCTACAACAATATGGTGAATATGCTCAAAACTGGCAGCACTATGCCAGCTCTGCTACAAAACGTCCACCACAGCTGCTTCAGGTCAAAATCAACCTAGCCTACGAATCTCGACTTGATCCAATGACTTCATCGTAAGTTATAGGGATAAAAAGATGTTTAGGCTGCCATCTTTGTAGATGCCATGTGAAAACCTATAGTAGCATCTATTGGTACAAAAATAGCAAAACTGCTGGTGTAGGCAACTCTCTAATAGCACCAAAACCAACATTTTACTTGCTCCTCTTTTTTTCTCTCGACCAGCTTATGCTGTGAATTTTGTTTCGATCCGATGACAGCATCGAAATGTTTTCAAATTTTCGAAATCTTCTTATTTGTTGTTTATTATTTTTAATTACATTAACATTAGAAATCGCTTAGTAAATAAATGTGAAAATAGCCCAAAAAGTACAAAAACAACAATAACTAGCAACCCTTTCTTAATTTTCCAACTAAATTGGTCGGAAGTAATTTTCCAACTAAAATGGTCGGAAGTAATAGGGCAAAACGCTTTATTATGCTGAGCAAATTTTCAAGATTCAAGAGAGAAATGTTACCATAGTTTTTTTGATTACTTATTTTACTCAAAATAGAGGCAATTTGTTCATGGGCGGCCATTCTTGTACAGCACGGAATTTGGAGCATTTTAATTTGACAGGACGGACAAAAGATAAGATTTATCAATCAATTGCATTTTTAGAAAAATCAAAATATTTTGAAGAGAGTCGATGAATTGGATTTTGTTCACGTGCCTTTGGTAGCTTCAGGGCTACCTACACGCTCAAAGATTGTTCAAATCATGTATAGTTTTAGTCAACATCAAAACGCTTTATACCCTATATTCCTATCAGAAGTTATGATAAATCGAGAGTTGAAAATAAATCCTTGCCTAATTTTAGGCACTCAGCGCCCACAATTCTTTACTTTAAACAAGCATAAAGCATAATCCGCTTTCATTTTCAATACTTGTTTTTAACAAGGAACTTTTTTGCCTAGAAATATAGAAGGTATATCAAAATTCAGTAATGGATTGTAAGGACATAGTATTGAATTTTTTTTTAATCTTATTATGTGGCAGGTGAACATGTGCCGAAACAAAGTATAAGATACGAAAATAAATTATGTTTTTAGCTTGAATATGGTAATGTTTTGGAAATGTTCAACCCCATGTAGTCGCTAAATTTTTATAGTAGGTAAAGAAAATGTGTGAAATATCGAATTGCGATAGCTTGACACAGATTAATCAAATCATTATGAAATTAAGTAAGTTTCTCAACCAGATATAAGCTGTGTTTAATAAGCTGCTCTAGGTTGAACTAGGTTGATATATCTCAACAAAATGTGTTTAATGAGCAATTCGGCTGCTCTAACTTGTCCGAAGTTGCCCTGACTTGTGTTTCATGAGTCTGCTCTAAGTTGAACTAGAGCAATTTAGAGCACAATTTTTAATCTACTTTTATTGGTAGAACAAGTTCGGGCAAGCAACCAGCTGTTTTCCAACTGTCACGGAACCGACTTTCAACAAAAAATTGTTACTGAATTGCAGTTTTTTGTTAGTGAATTGACAGGTTGACCTTGTGACAAGTAAAATATTTTTAGAATTGCCTCTCAGCTGCTCTCACTTGCTCGACTTTTTTCTGCCTCTCAATTGCTCTGGTTTGCTCGATTTTTTTGACAACCACGCTACTATAACTTGCCTTGAGATGCTCTGCTTTTTTTCGGGCTCATTAAACATAGCTATAATTTATATTTAATGAGCACCAAAAAAGCAGAGCATCTCCAGGCAAGTTATAGTAGCTCGGCTATAATTTATATATTTTCCGTTCTTCTTTTGAGTTTAGTGTGCCATTTGCGCGTACTGACACCTATTTTTATTTTCCACTGTTGCGTTCACTGAGGCAACACAATGACCTTCAGTTTGGTCCTCTACCGCCGACGTTATATGCCTTCAAAACTTTTCCGAAAAACAATGTTTTGCTTACTTCCAACTCAATGTAGTTTTTTTTCTCTTATTTTTCTTAATTATGCATTTATACTTTTTCACCTTCATTTTGTTTATTACTTTTGTTCTTTTTTATCATTATTATTTCATTATTATTTTGTGCTCTCCTTATTACTTTCTTTCATTAGTAGATTCTTTGTATATTATATATTTCTATATTCAGTAATTGGATTTGATCTGTTGAATAATAATAAATAAATACATAAATAAAAAAAATCAACACCCGACAAATAAATAAAGAAGACTTTGAATATTCATCTTCTGTGGGAACAGCTCTGATAGAAGTGATTTTGAAATATGTGGCATCTTTAAGAATAACGAAGGAAAAATTGCTCTTTACTTATACATGTCGGTCGGTTCAATTACCAGATTTTAACGAAATTCTCACAGCAGCTGGACCTTACTTCAAGCCAAGTTTGATGGAAGCCATCAGTTTGCATTTCATCTTTGCACCCACTTTGATTATTTTCATTTTTTCGGCCTAAAATCTTCTGCTAAGAGGAAATCGAGAGTTTTGAGTCACATTTGTTAAACATAATTCATAAAAGAAAACTCATGCAACTCTAATAAAAAATCTTCACGAGATATGGCTGCTAAGTTTTCAGAACAAGCACTGCTTTTTGACTTATAACATCACATAACATGATGATGACAGATGCTCAATTTGGGACCGAAAAGACTTTAAAATAGTTCTCCTAATTTGGCTTTAAATCGAATCATTCAACCAGATATCAACGTTTTCAGTGTCAATTTTTCAATACGACTTTCCTGTTTTGCTTGAACAAACCAAATTCAAACATCTGAATAAAAAACTTATTTCAAGCAATACCATCACAATATTTGTATTAAGGCAGTCATTGTACTTGCTCATGTCACTCGGTGTTCTGAATTTTTCAACTTTATTAATGACAATACAAACAGATATTGGTTGATAAAACTCGTTTGCATCTGTTATACAGAACTCTTCGAAGTTTTCACAAACAAAGCTAATATTACGTAAATCTATAATACTCTTCAATCAAGATATGCTCTGGAACAAATTCAAAATATCTTAACAGCATATTTAACACAGTTTAATTTAATTTAATGAAAAGCTTCTATTTTCAAAAATTATGAACTGATTCCATGGAAGAATATTTTTATAAGAGTGCAATTAATAAATTATTCATATACGGATGAATAAAAGCTCCAACATGTAATAATCTCTCAAATTTTCTTTAATCGAAAGGTATATTTCGGGTCACATGTAACAGTTATGTGTAACTTCATCGATTAAAGCCCAACATTCAGCAGATTCAGCAGCTACTATATGAAATAGCAAAGCTTTTGCAAAAAAGATTGTAAATAAAAATAAGCTTTCTTAATAATTTTTGTATGTGATTTGAGTTTGTTAAGCTTGTTAATACTCTGCATACAAATAAATAAGCAGTACATGCATTTTAAGACAGTATTTGAATTGAAATTATGGTTTGAATAGAACTTTTGCGTATTACATTTCAAACAATGCATATTACATTTATAATATATATATATATATATATATATATATATATATATATATATATATATATATATATATATATATATTATATATATATATATATATATATATATATATATATATATATATATATATATATTATATATTTATATATATATATATATATATATATATACACAATATTTATAATAAAGAAATGTATATATATAATATATAAATGTATATATATATATATATATATATATATATATATATATATATATATATATATATATATATATATGTATATATATCATAAAAAAAAAATTCAGTGACTATTTCTCGGATACGCAAAATCCGATTGAACTGAAACTTTCAGGATACATATGCGTATATGCAGAATAGGTCCGGGTTTTACCAAATCTTAATTATCGTTAAGCATTTAGCGCCGGCGACCATTTTAGTAGTATTCTTGATATCCATATAACTCTATCGGCAAATAATTTTCAATAAAACTAAGTTTTCGAAATAAATTTCGAATATGTTTCAATGCGATTGTTGTAACATTTTTGATGTTTTCAGCCCTATGTGTGCGCTGAGCACCTAATATAATATCGAGAAAATTGGAAAATTTTAGAATTGCGATAACCTTTGATAAAGCTTTCAGATATCTATGAAACTTACAACATATATTCATAATACAATATTAAGTTATAGTGCAGTTTTGTATGAACGTGCTGGTAACCATTTAGCTACGGCAGGGACTGAAAGTGAAAACCTTCAAATCATCAAGTCACTTGAAAAATTTTCGCTTCTTAATAAAAGTATTTCATACGTAAATCCTATGTTTTGTCTACACTGCCAAAGTATGACATTTGAAATTCTACTGCCAAAGTATGACAAGAACGGTCATACTTTGGCAGTGGAATTTACCTATGTATTTAGCATTAGAAACTTCTATTCACGAGAATTCACGACCCGATAATCAGACACAACTGAAATTTACAGCATGTATTGGTTTTGTAAAGGACCAGGTATCATAGAAGAAATTTTTAAAAGTAGACAACCCTGTGCCAGTGGTGCCATCCTGAAGTTTCATTTAGAAAAAAAAAACAGTTTTTTACGCAATAAATTTTGATTCAGCCACCAATTGTTCACGAAATTCACATAGTACCTGAAATTAACTCAAAGACAAATTTGGTAGAAATTCGGTTGGAAAAATAAGTTAGTGCTACCAGCAACTGGTGTCTTCAATTTTGATAATTTGCTCAGCATAGTAAAGCTTTTTGCGCTATAGTCATGAAATGCAGTCATGAAATCGAAACGAAGTTCATGAAGTAAATAGAACTTATTGTAGGCAATATTCAGTAGGAATCTGATTGAAAAATCATGATAGGACTGCCAGCTACGGTTGTTTTTACTAATGTTCGAAGAACATTAGTGCTAAAATCGATTCGGCCAAATATTCATATTTCCATATATATGTGTATACTCGTATATATCATCAAAACAATTCAGTGGCTATTTCTCGGGAACGCGCCATCCGATTGAGCTGAAACTTTCAGGATACATTGGCGTATATGCAGAATAGGTCTTAATTTCACCGAATGTCAATTATATTTAACCCTTTGGTGCAGGTGGCCATTTTAGTGCTATATAATATACCTATTATTCCGTACACAAATGATTTTTGCAAAATGTAAGTTATCGGAATGAATTTCGAACGTGTTTTAAATATAAATCGGATAGTGTTTTGGAATTTTTTTAACCCCATGTGTGCGCTAGGTGCTTAAAAAGAGAACGGGAATATTTGAAAGTTTTTAAGTTGCGATAACTTTTGACAGAGCTATTCGATCATTATGAAACTTATTGGTATTATTTTGGAACTTATTGGAACGTATTGGTATTATTTAGTTGTAAATTCGTGAAGCTTTTGATGAGCATGTTGGCAACACTTTAGCTAGGGAAGGCGCTGAAAGTGAAAACCTTTAAATCATTGACTCTCCGGAAAAAAGGTCGTTTCGTGGAAAAAAAAACTCACTCATATGTAAATCTTATGCTTTGTCTACACAGTCAAAGTAAAACATTTCAAATTTTACAACAAGCACGCCTATTAACCCTTTCCCAATTAACCTATATTTTTAGCGTCAAAAACTTCTGTTCACGGAAACTCACGATACCATAATCAGAATTCATTGAAATTTACAGAATGTATTGGTCTTTAGTAGGACCAGGTCTGATAGAAGTGGTTTTGAAATGCGGGCAATTTTGTGCCAGTGCTACGATTTTGAAAAATCACTAAGAAAAATAACTGCTTTTGGCCCTATAAATTTTGATTGAGTCATTGGATTTTGACGAAATTCACACAGTAGTTGAACCTTACTGTAAAACACGTTTGGTAGAAACTTCGTTGTAAAATTCGGTTGGAGCTGCCAGCTATGGTAATTTTGGTGTCTTAAACTTGAAAAATTCCTGAGGAAAATAAAGCTCTTTGCCCCATAGCTTCCAGTACAGTCATTAAATCATAACGAAATTCAAATGGCAAATAAAACTTATTGCAAGCAATGTTAAATAGAAATTTAATTTCAAAGCATTGATAGAGTTACCAGCTATGGTCGTTTTTGTATTTTTTGGTATACCTTTGGTAACCGATTTTATCCAGGATTTTCAAATTGTAATGATCTTATAGTGAATATAAACACCAAATATTAAGATCAAGAAAATTTGAAAACTTTTGCGAATGGTAACCCTAAATTTGTTTGCATCCCTATTACTTCCGTTGCAGTCATCGGATCAATACGAAATTCGCCGAGCAGGTTGACTTTAACGTAAGGCAGATGGGACATATTTTTAGATTTTATTATTACTTAGGGTGTTTTAGTTTTAAGTAGGAAAAGTAAGTAGTGGTAGAATACACACTCAAAATCTGTACAAATCCTCTACTGTTCTTCGAACATTAGTGTTTCTAGCGGTTCTGATGCGCTAGGGTTTTTTTTACTTGTTGCTTTATCTTAAGTAGGCGATTTTATCATTAAATTTTCCAATGGTAATGTCATTGCGAGACAATAAACAACACATATTAAGAATTCGAAAATTTGAAAACTTGTGCGAGTTATAGCCCTAAATTTTTTTGGACCTCTATAACTTCCAATGCAGTCATCGGATCAAAACGAGATTCACAGAGTATGTTCACTTCAACGTGAGGCAGATGTGATATATTTTTCGCTTGGATGCTGGCAAAAGGTTACCAGCGCAAGGTCGTTTTGTTACTTTGTTATCATTAATTGCTTACATTAAGTATTCAGATCGCAAAAATTTACAATGAAAATTAGTACTTAATGTTTGAATTTTCTAAATTCTTAAAATTCTTCAGACGGCAATCCCAAACACCTTTCAATCCCTATAACTTTCGATGAATTTATCGGATGAAAACAAAATTCTTATGGTAGCTTGATTTTGACGAGAAGCAGTTGTGGTAGACTTTTAGTTGCAGTGCTGGTAAAGTGTTGCAAGCACTGAGTATTTTCTTCAATTGTGTTGCAGAAGATGCTGCTTTCAAAGTTTTGTAAGATAAGCAACCGACAATGGATATAAGTAACAAGTGTTTGACTTTCCTAAATTTTGAAATTCATAAAAGTAGCAACCCTGGAAACTTTTTCACTTTATCATTTGAAATTCATTGGTGAGATCAAAGCGGTACGTTGCCCTCGAAACAAGTAGGAGCACGTGTGGTGAAGCATGTACTCAAAATCTGCAGGATTCCTCTACTGTTCATCGAACATTAGTGTGTCTAGCGGTTCTTTTGCGCTAGAGTTTTTATTTGGTCTTTATAATTTTCATTTAATTGTCTGTATATGTATTTTCTGACACTACGAGTACGAAGTTCGTAAATTTTTGAATCACTTCTCGCTTTGAGAAATTTGCACAGTTCTTACGACTTCCATATTTTAACATCTTATGAATATCGGGTATGTCAGTTAAAGTTGAGTACACGTGCGTGCCGAAAAATAAATGGTATCTTTGGCGGCAACAAAAGCGTTAAGGTAGGTTTTATTGGCGTACCTTCAATTTTCTTGTTTTGAAATTGTTGAAACTCAATATTCAAATATTATTGTAGTTTTCATAAAGTTCCTAGTACCCCGAAGTATTTTGTGATTTAAACTTCCTGTAACTTATTTAAACAGTCTTTTTAAATAAATTTTTCGACCGAGAGTATACAACAACAGGTACGAAAGGCAGATTTTTTAATTTGCATTCTAATAATATATCACCTTTTTGATAAACTAGTCTTTTTCGATTAACTAGTCTTTTTCGATAAACTAGTCTTAATTTGGCCTTTATAAGTATTTTATTTTTTTCAGTCTATGTATAACGTATTGTACTAAGCTTTGAAATTGATTTGTGATAAATATATACACTAAATGAGACAGATGTTTTGACTTGGCTCTAAGACCAATCAATAAGGATATTGCTTTGATCGTGCGATGTTCATGAGAATTTGATTTAATGTTCACAAAAAATGAAAAAAAGCTTGGCCGACTTTTGAAGTACTGAAGTGAATTTCACAGATGTTTCTTAAAGTTTTGCAGCAGATAGATCCACATAAGCTGTGCAAAAAACATGTTTTTTTGGTTGACAGTAGATAAAATTTCCCAGTATCCAGCCATTCCAAAAAATTAGAACACAATGATGGCGGACTTTTAATTTATGTAGTCGAAGAGTTCTCCTTCTTATATATTAATAAATAAGATAAGACAATAATAGAAAAATTGTTTTTCCTTATTATAGCTGTGTTTAATCAGCTGTTCTAGGTTGAGTTAGGCTGAGATATCTCAGTAAAATGTGTCATGAGCAATAAGGCTACCCAAACTTGCCCGAAGTTGCTCTGATTTGTGTTTCACGAGCCTGCTCTAAGTTGAACTAGAGTAATTTAGAGCAAGATTACTGCTCTTCCTTTTTTGGTAGAGCAAGTTCGGGCAACCTACCAGCTGTTTGTCAACTGTCGCGGAATCAATTTTCAACGAAAAATGGTAACTGTAGTAAAGTTTTTTGTTAGTGAATTGACAGGTTGAACTTCTGACACGCTACCAATTTTGAGAATTGCCTCTTAATTGCTCGACTTTTTTATATTTCAGTTGCACTAACTTGCTTGACTTTTTTGACAGCTGCTCGATTTTATCTAGCTTAGTGCTCTGCTCTTTTTTCTGCGTCATTATATGGTATTCACACTACACTTCTAAATCAGGTAGATTAAGGAACTGACAAGTTAATCGTGTAAGTGTTCACACTAACTGAAGTGATTTAGAATGAGGAGATTTAGAGAGAGAATTTTCATTCTAATATATGTGTTCAATTTTTTTGCGTGAACATTGTTAAAAATGGTGCAGGAACATGCAAAAACATTTTTTTCACTTTTCACATTTTCCTTTTCTGCTCAATTTTTGCTACTTTAGAATAAAATTCGAATGACGTTTCAATCAAATCTACTGTGCTTCTCACGGATGGAATTCAGCACGCTCTGAGAACAATTCAGCCGGGAAAAATGCACAATTGTACCTGATTTGTGCGTCATTAACTCTAAGCCAGGTACCTTTCGACTTTCAGACGCCGAGAAAAATATATGGGTTCTTTCGGTTCTATCGGTTCTCACTCTAAATCTCCTCACTCTAAATCACTTGTTATATTGGACTTTAAGGCATGATAATACTCTAAGCGTAGCAGGGCAGGGTCATAATATTAGAACATAAGCTGTGTTTAAGATGGTGTTCACACTACACTTTAAATCAGGCGATTTCGATCAGCTAATCGCTTTAGAGCTAAATCGACCTAAATCTACCTAATTAATTATCCATGGAAAAAGGCTTGAAACTCCTACTCTGAGTCGGACATTGCGCCGAAACATTCAAAGCATATTATCGAATCCTCCTGCTGCGAACTCACTACCAGATGGATGAACTTGCTCTTAAAAAAGGAAATACTGTGCCTTTTGCTTGTGGAAACTCAGAAAAAAGACGCAGGCCCATATATAGTTAAGGGGGGAGATACATGTAACTGCTAAAACAAAAACGATTTTTTTTTATTACATCAAAGTGTTCGAAATATTCTTAAAATATACCAAAAGAAGTTTTGAAGCGATATACGTATTAGTTCTCGAGTTATAGCCAGTTATAGACAGCGCGGCGTTCCCCAGATCGGTGGAGCTTAAGAACTTTAAACGCGTTTTTCTCAAAGTAGTACTTTTTCAATTTCCGTACAAGATATCTCAAAAAATATTGAACATATTCGGCTCAAATTTATATCACATGTACAAAAGAGTATTATCTCATCGTTGAACCTACATTTTCTTGTAATTTCGGAAAAATAATTAGTTTACCAATGTTTAAAACGTGATTTTTTTGAAAAAAAATCGATTTTTTTTTTAAATCTAATATTAATGTAAAAATTTGATTTTTTTTTCTAAATTTTATTGGTTCACCTATGAATTATAGATCTCATTAGCATATTTTTTTTTCTCTGAACGCTGCAAGTTTCTCGGAAAAGGCGTTAAGTTGTACGAGGCTGTTTTTGATGTGTTTATTTCATTTGCTCGCATCGCCTCCATTTTGTGTTAAAAAGTTATTAAAAAAATATTTTCATTTACTATAAGATATGTACTTTGAGGATTTAATATTAAAAATTTTCTGAATAAACAGTATATATATTTTAAGTCAATCTGAAATTAGCAATTTCTTTTCCATTTTACATGTATTTCCCCCCTTAAGGCCAGTTAAGTTAAAGTGAGAACTAGATATCCTTTTTTAAGAGCAAGTCCATCCATCTGGTAGTGAGTTCGCAGCAGGAGGATTCGATAATATGCTTTGAATGTTTCGGCGCAATGTCCGACTCAGAGTAGGAGTTTCAAGCCTTTTTCCATGGATAATTAATTAGGTAGATTTAGGTCGATTTAGCTCTAAAGCGATTAGCTGATCGAAATCGCCTGATTTAAAGTGTAGTGTGAACACCATCTTAAACACAGCTTATGTTCTAATATTATGACCCTGCCCTGCTACGCTTAGAGTATTATCATGCCTTAAAGTCCAATATAACAAGTGATTTAGAGTGAGGAGATTTAGAGTGAGAAACGCCATTCAAATTTATGTGTACAATTTCTTTTGCATGAAAATTGTTGCAAATGGTGCAGGAAGATGCAAAAACATTTTCTTTTCATTTTGTGCAACTCATTTTTTCTTTTAGTGTTCAATTTGCACTATTTTAGAACAAAACTTGAATGACATTTCATTCAAATATACTCTCGCTCTCAAGGATCGAATTCAGAATGTCCTGAGAACAATTCAGCCCGTACCAAATTCACAATAGTACCTGATTTGTACTTGATTAGCTTTCGACTGTCAGACGCCCGAGACAAATGTATGTATGGTTAAGCAGGGGTGTGTTCAATATGCATGATATAGCTGCTCCAAAAGCATAGGATAGCATCATTTTAGCAAGTGTCAAAATTTGCAGTAGCTAGGTGAAGCAGCTATGAATATTGGACAGCCAAGAGCTGCTACAAAGGTCAGCCTTTACAAAATACAACTCCATAATAATTTTTTTTTAAACCTAGATGCATAACGTTCTTTGATACTCCTCACAGCATAACGTGAGGTCAATATGACTCACGCATCATTTCTACCTGATTGCGCCACAATGATTTGATTTTTTGATCAAGTAAACGTAATTATAGCTTAACAGTATTCTAACAAATAAAAAAAATAGCTTTCAATTTGTATTATTTTTATTTTACTTAAATTTAAACAAAAACTAATAAACTTTGTAATTATGACACTTATAAACATAAATTTCTTTTTTTTGGGGTAAAACCCAAACAAGGACTAGTAACGAATCCAAATTTTTACTAATCATAAAAATAAGGTATGAGTGCCAAAATATTAACACATCAGTCTCCAAACAGGAACTATATATAATTTGAACATGTCAACACTTTATGCTTTCCACAGTCCGTTTTTATATTTTTTGCATTTTTTGCACTTTCCCTGCGTCTTTTTTCTGAGTTTCCACAAGCAAAAGGCACAGTATTTCCTTTTTTAAGAGCAAGTTCATCCATCTGGTAGTGAGTTCGCAGCAGGAGGGTTCGATAATATGCTTTGAATGTTTCGGCGCAATGTCCGACTCAGAGTAGGAGTTTCAAGCCTTTTTCCATGGATAATTTTGCTAACTCAGTGCATAGTTGCTTCACACCGGGGCTTGACTAGCAATTTACCCTGTAATTTCCGATGGTAGCGACTGTCAAATTTATGGTATGCAATCTGTGCATGGGCAATTTCATGGCATGCAATTTCATTTCGAAAATGACTCTGAGCGAGAAGGACGTGCGCTGTATCCGAGTGTCAAATGCTCTTAAGAAGTTTTTTGAAGCGCAGAGCGAAGAAATTCTGCTACTTATGAAAAGTTCACGTGTAGGATTAGTTACTTTTTGGATAAGCGGGTGAAATTTCAGACGAAAATGTAACTATTATATGATTTGCTGGGGTACCAAGGGGAATGAGATAAAAGTAATTTGAAAAATCCATCAATCATCAACTGGGAGTCTCATAAATTTACTCATCGTTCAAAATCAAAATTACTTCATTTTTAAATCAAAAAATTATTCCGCATCAAAATTCGATTTTTTCGCAATTTCCCACCATTTCATATTGTGTAGACTATTTTCATTGCTCAACGAGATCTAAAAATCCCTTTGAATTCAAAATCCCTACAATTTCCTATAAGAAATAAAACATTCCCACAGTTCAGCGCCATTTTGAAATCAAGAACTGTCAAAATATTGCCAGGCAGATTGCCGAGCAAATTGCATACCATATTGCCTACCATTTATGGCAGACCATAAAATATTGCATACCATAGGCTGCCTCCACTGGCAATTTCAAATTTCATGCCATGGGATATTGCTAGTGGAGGCAGCCTGTCATAAATGGCCATCTATTAGGGTTTTTTTTTCTTTTTCGAAAGCATTTCGCGGCTATAAATGACGTAGTTGGTGATAAAAGTATTCCGTAGAATAATGCAATAGACCATCTAATTGTTTTTCTGCTACATGACATCTGGGAACATATCTGGTCGAACGAATCAACTCTTTCCTTTATTTAATTGTAGAATTCAATCATATCTGGTTTACGGTGATATAATTTAGAACACCCTCCTCGTCACAGGATGATAGTAGATATACTATCTCTGCCGGTTTGGGTTTTTATGACAATAAAGTTAGCGGGCCAGCATAGCAAAACATTGAGGTTCCAGCTGGTCTAGACCTAGTATTTTTTAGCTCTTCCTATATGTCCCTTTTATTCGTGCGAATTGTTCCAACTAAAGCTAATTTATAACGCTCCTGTAGTAAAGCTTTAGTTTACATGTTCAAATTAAACAAAAACAATCGAAAAAAAAAACTCTAACGCACCTGAACCGCTAGAAACACTAATGTTCGAAAAACAGTAGAAGAATCGTGCAGGTTTTGAGGGCATATTCCACCACGTGAGCTGCTTATTACGGCCAAACTGTTTCAAACGCCACGTTTTACTCTGGTCTCAAGAATGCATTATAACTCATATGGTGGAAAGGTTTCAGATATTACCACTGGCATGAGTTTCAACGTTTATGAGAGCAAAACACGGGTTAATTATATTCGTTATCAGTTGCTTATTTTACAAAATTTTGAGAGCAGCATCTCATTTAACATCAATGAAGAAAATGCTCAGTGCCTGCAGCACTGTAACTGAAGTTGGTGTTTGGAACTGCGATACGCAAAATTTGCAGAGCTTTGGGAATTGAAACATTGGTTATCTATTTTCATTGTAAATGTTTCCGGTATGAATACTAACTGTGAGCATTTATTGATACAAAAGTAGCGCACCCGACTCGTACTTCCAACCTTCTGCCAGTATCAAAGCCAAGAATATATCACATCTGCTTCACGTTGTTTAATTACATTCGAAGTTATAGGAGTATAAAGAAATTAAGGGTTACTTGTAGCGAGTTTTTTCAAATAACCGAAAACTTAATTTTTGCTGTTTATTGTCACTACAATATCATTACCATTTGAAAATTCTACGATAAAACCGCTTAATAAAGATATTGCAATTAAACACAAAACCAACAATAGCTGGCAACCCTATCGTGGCTTTTCAACCAAATTTGGCCTGAATAATGTCTATAATAGGTTCCATTAATTTTATGAAATTCGTATTGATTTCATGACTGCACTGGAAGTTATAGGGCAAAAAGTTTTATTCTCCTGAGCGAATTTTCAAAACCAAAGACACAAAAATTACCATAGCTGGAAGCACTAATCAAATATTTCAACCAACCAGTTTTTCACCAAACGGAGATTAGAGTAAGGTCCAGCTACTGTGTCAATTTCATAAAAATCTGGTAACTTATTCACATTTCATAGGGCCAAAAGCAATTTTTTTCTTTGTAATTTTTCAAGATGGCACCACTGGCACAAATTTGCCCACAATTCAAAATCGCTTCTATCAGATATGGTCCTACTTAAGTCCAATGCATTCTGTAAATTTCAGTTGTATCTGATTTTTGATTCGTGAGTTCTCGTGAACAAAAGTTTTTGATGCTAAAAATATAGGTTAACTGGGAAAGGGTTACCGTTCTTGTCCGACATGAAATTTCCAAAGTTTTACTTTGAACGTGTAGATAGGGCATAAGATTTGTATACAGATTGGTTTTATTGTAAGAAACGGACATTTTTAGGATATTCGCTGGTTTGAATGTTTTCACTTCCAAATTTTTATTTTTTCAAATTTAAGACACCAAAATTTTCATAGCTGGCAGCTCCAACCGAATTTTTCAACCAAACTTCTACCAAACAAGGCCTAAAATAAGGTCCAGCTATTGTGTGAATTTCGTCAATATCGAACGATTCAGTCAGAATTTATAGGGCTAAAAGCAGTTATCTTTTTTAGTGGTTTTTCAAGATGGCACCACTGGCACAGAATCGCCCGCATTTCAAAATCGCTTCTATCAGACCTGGTCCTATTAAAGACCAATTAATTCTGCAAATTTCAATTAATTCTGCTAAACGGATCGTGAGTTTCCGTGAACAGAAGTTTTTGATGCTAAAAATATAGGTAAATTGGGCAAGGGTTACCAGGCGTGCCCGTTATACCATATCAAATTTTATTTTTTGTCTATGTAAACAAAGCACAAGATTTACATATGAGTGGCTTTTTTTTTGAAGAAGTGGCATTTTTTCAAGAGAGACGATGATTTGGAGGTTTTCACTTTCAGTGCCTGCCCTAGCTACAGGGTTGCCAGCATGCTCATTAAAAAATCCATAAATCTACAACTAAATAATACCAATATGTCCTGAAAAACATTATCCAATTCACATGTAAAACACGTTCCAAATTTATTTCGTTAACTTTATTGCAAAATTTATTTGTGTACGGAATAATAGGTATATTAAAAATATTACTTAAATGGCCACCGGCGCCAAAGGGTTAAAGATTATTGACAGTCCTGGACCTATTCTGCATATACATCAATGTATCCTGAAAGTTTCAGTTCAATCGGATGGCGCGTTCCCGAGATTATCTCACTGAAATTTTTTGAATATATATATATATATATATATATATATATATATATATATATATATATATATATATATATATATATATATATATATATATATATATATATATATATATATATATATATATATATATATATCGAATCGAATCAATTTTAATACTAATGTTCTTCGAACATTAGTAATAATTCGTTTTCTTAAGCTCAAAATGATACAAATCACATAACGTGGAGTCATTTTGACTCACGATGTTACTATATCTACGTACATACAATACTTACCCATGAGATACGTGCACGACTTGGAAGCTCTGGCCGAATACTAAATTGGCTCGAACAGGCGATGCGATACATAAAGTGGTTGGAAAGAGCAAAATGAATACGTCTCGTGCGTGAGTCGTTTTGACTCACGTTATCTATCTATGGTTGAATTTTAATCTTTTTATTTACGTGGATCAATTCAATACTTGCACTGCACTTTGGATATGACATGAAATTTAGGAGTTTTCAGCATACAGCTGCAGAAAACATTAAGATTTCCGTAACATATTTAAAACGTTTCACTTATTTCCGGCTTTTGACGCCATATATGTGATAAAGAGCGAATAAGAAACGTTGAAAATTTATGGTATACGAATCAGCGCACTCGGCTTTTTCAATTTCTTATCGAAAATGACGGACTATATATACATATATATCTAACTATATATATATATATATATATATATATATATATATATATATATATATATATATATATATATATATATATATATATATGTATATATATATACATATATATATACATATATATATATATATATATATATATATATATATATATATATATATATATATATATATATATATATATATATATATATATATATATATATATATATATATATATATATATATATATATATAGATATATATATATATATATATATATATATATATATATATATATATATATATATATATAGATATATATATATATATATATATATATATATATATATATATATATATATATATATATATATCTAATTATATATATATATTTATATATATAAACATATATATATATATATATATATATATATATATATATATATATATATATATATATATATATATATATATATATATATATATATATATATATATATATATATGATTATAATTAAGTTTACAGGACATTTGGGTTTAAACTACGACCAGGTATGATAGATTGTAGGACCAGGTAAATACTGAGAAAAAAACTGCTTTTTGGCCCATAACTTCCGATTTTGCCATAACATTTAAACGAAATTTACACAGTAATTGGACCTTACTTTAGACCAAATTTGGTAGAAATTTGGTTATCAATCTTGCAAATTTGTTCGGCAAAATATAGCTTTTTCCCCCTGTGACTTCCGATCCAGTCATGAAATCATTTCGAAAACTATGTTGTAAATGGATCTTATTATAGAACAGCTGTCGAAGATGTTTCGAAGAAAAATCGTGAAAGGGCTACCAGCTATGGTAATTTTTGTAAATTTTGGCAATTCTTTATTAAGCGATGATGTTATTGAATTTTCAAATTGGAATGATCCTGCCAAGATAGCTAACAACAAATATTAACGTTTTTAATATTTGAAAAATTTTGAGGGTGGTAGCCCTAAAAGTCTTTTCACCTCTTTAACTTCCAGCACAGTCATCCAAACGAAATGAAATTCACGTGGTGGGTTCAACTTAACTTAAAGCAGATTTGCTACATTTTTGGCTGAGGTGCTAACACAGGATTGCCAGCACCAGACATCATCGTAAATATTACACCAGTAGATGCTTCCATTTTGTGTTCATATGCAAAGCATTTACAATAAAATAGGCAACCAATGTCAAAATTTTCCGAACTTTCGAAATTTTTTGGGTGGCGACCGCAGACATAGTTTATTCGCTTAAACTTTCGATGATATCCTTGGATGAAAACGAAACTCAAAGGATAGGTTTATTTTAGCACTAGCTTTTTATGGTAGACTTATTGCTGCTGCTTTGGAAAAATGTTGTCTGTACTGAATATTTTCATTTGAACATTTGTGCTATAAAAGATTTTTGTTTCTTTGAATAAGAAATGGTTGATATGATGCTACAAAGAAACGTATTCCTTTTATCAAAGAAAATTTCTGCGGAAATCAGTTTTCTAGGGGTTCTGATGCATTAGGCTTTTTGATCATTCAAGCACAAGGGCTGACTACTAAGCGATACATGGCTGGCTGGCTATTGGCTTTGCTAGGCTGAGCGCCGGAGAAAAATAAATTATTTTCATTAATGTTGTGTTATATTTATATACAGAAGTCAATTGTTTGCATTGACTCTTTAGACTTAAGTTAAAAGAATATTGACTCTTTAGACTTAAGTTAAAAGAATATTGACTCTTTAGACTTAAGTTAAAAGAATAAAATGATGTTTGTACAGTTTGTTAAAACAAATATATTGATTTGTCTATTTTGTTATAAGACTGACTACTGGGTACTCTGCCCTACTTCTAAATTAAAATATATCCCAATATTACACGACCTTTAAAAGCTTCATTTTTGCTTAAATGTTATTTTTGCAGACAGTTTTCACATGTTCAGCAAGCGCGATTCTGAAAATGTATGTTAATTTCACATGCAAATGTAAGCGCATCTTCAAACTTCCATTTCATAATTTCCATTTAAGTGCTTACCAAATGAAATTGAATTTCCTCCGGCATTTACGAACGAACGAAGCCGATCCTCTTTAAGCAAGTTTTGCTGGTCAATCATATTGAAGACATGCAGCTTCATGTATTGCTTTCGCACAAGCTGCTGCTTATCTTGATTATCCATTTCTAAGTGAATTGCTGTCCTCCACTCATGTCAAATATATCTGTGGTCTTATGAAGGCCAATTTCGGAAACAACATTTCAATTAACGAAAAGCTCATTGCAATACAAAACGACTGCCAGTTAATTTGGCATTTACTATAGCGTATGCTGACAATAAGTGCATCTACACAAGTTTTAGGCTTGCATATGGCTGTCATAATGGCAGGTTTTCAAAGTTCCATAGTTTGATAGATTTTCGCCTGTAGCGAGTGCTTGAAGTTTGAAATTATTCTCTATTAACAATAGAGATAATGAACTTGATAGACTAGATGGTCATTCGGATTGACATATGTATCATAATCATTTTGTGACCGTGTACAGTGGCTCACAGCTTAAATGATGTAAATACTTGATGTGAGGAAAACCCTTAAAAAATCCCAGAACACAAAAACCCGTCTAAAAAAATAGGAAATATATTTGGACTTTTTATTATTATTATTTTGCTTTTCATTTCAAATGAAAAAACAATGCAAAATTACTTAGTTTAACAAAAAAAATTCGAATTCATGTAAAATCAGCAAATCACCTGGGTGTACTGCTTTTCGGAAGTTTATCCAATCAACTCACAGCTTAAATGATGCGTCAGTGCGAAAGCATAACAATAAAGGTATGTGTGACGCATTCTTTATACGTTTTGCTGATTTTGGGATTGTCGAATATTGAAAGCACTTAAAGGAAAGATATTTTAATCATCTTGTTAAATAGAAAGCAAAAAAATGGGCCCTATTCTGAGAGTTACCTCACGTGTCGAATGAAGTGACTCTCTTGATTTCGTATTCTGAGAGTCACGTGAGGTGACTTCATCTCATCTCAAGTGACATTTTCGATCTGTCGGCTATTCCGAGAGTCACATGAAGCGAGCGTCCCGTGAAGGGAGATTTTCAGTAGCTTGATAATATCAAGTGACTGTGATCACAAGTGATATAAATTGATATTTTGAAAAAAAAGAAAAAGGATTTTGACGAAGTTTCGATCGTGAATCATGAAAAAAAGTAAGAAAATATTATTTTGAAGATAATTTATATATTTTTATTTGAATAATGCGATTAGCCGTTAGGCCATAGCCGTTAGCCGTTTTCTGATAAATTTTTGGATCGTATGTTTGTGATTTTGTTGTTGTGTTTTAATTTTTGTTTTTGTTTGATTGATTGTTTTTGTTGCTTTCGCTTTAAAAACGCAGATGGCATTGACACATGTCTACAATCATTTCACGCCAATTTAGTATGTGCACCTCATTTTTTCGAGCTTTGAATTTGAAAATTGAATTGTGCAAATGTCTTTCCAATAAAAAAATCGATCGGAAATTGACCAGCAAAGTACCAGCCTTAAAAAGCAAAGGGTGGTGCTGAGTTAATCGTGAAGGTAAATTTTTACATGTTTCCATTATCTCGTCATTCTTTCGAGCGAAAATTTTAACAATGGAGAAAATAAGAAACGATCGAATAAGAACCGGTCGATGTCAGTGTGCTATGGACGTGGTGAATTTCAAGCGTTGAAAAATTTCAATGATATGGTAAATTTCAACCGTTCAGACGTTGCCATTCAAACACAAATTTATAGTCACCTCACCTAGAGTCACTTTACGTGACTCACAATACCAATTTGTAGGTGACGTGACTTTCCAAGTGACGAAAGATCTCACGTAAGGTGACTCTCAGAAAAGGGTCCAATGTTTTAGTGCAAAATTGGTCGACGAATTTCTATTTCTAGCATGAAATAAATTTCTTTTTCTCCCGAATTTCTAGCGTAAAATAATAATCTCTAATTTGAAAAAAAAAGCGAATTGCAAAAATGAATATCGGAAATAGTGTGTAAACTACATTCTACTGTCCAGCACATAATTGAAAGATTTGCTCGTGAAAATTGTGTGGTAAATAAGAGTAGAGTAACACCATACAAAATATTTTGAGCTTCCAATTGTCGCTGGATTGAAGAACAGGTAAAGAAAAACCCGAAACTCTGTGCACGAAAACTAGCGAAGGAAGCTAAAAAGTATCTGGATAAAATGTGTAATCCTATAACCATAAACCGAATTTTAAGAAATACAAATTACAACAGAAGAGCTGCCAGTGAACAGCCATACATCAGCGCTAAAAACTAGGTAAATAGAGTCAAATTTGCTCGAGAGCATTTGGTGTTGGATTGTTCTTTTCACGGAACAGAGTAAATTTAGTATTTTCGGATCCAAGGGATGCGGTTATGTGTCGAAACAGTCAAACAGAGGACGTCAGTCACAAAATCTAAGCAGCATTATTAAAGTGGCGATGGCCATGTGATCGTATGGGGATGCATATCGACATTTGGAATAGGAAATTCGGTGTTTGACGGCTGCAACCTGGATGAATATCAGTATTTCAATATCTTACAGGCGAATTTACTACAGAGCTATGAAAAATTCAATCTAAAAGACATTTTTCGTTTTAATGAGGACAACGATCCTGGTTGATTTAGATTTGCCTGCATTAAATTAAACCACCTGCTCAGTAACTGGATTTAATGGGCATTGAACAAGGGTTATCCTACGAGGCATACGAAATATGCTGTATAACAAACAAAAATCGTTATAATTAGACATAAGAACTTGCTTAGGCAAACATCATTTGAGTATGAGGATATTTCGCGAGTTTAACGTGAATGCGGTTTTATTTTTGTTGAATCAGTAATTTTATATTGTTTTTTTCAATGGAAGTAAAAAAAAACTTTAGCGCAACAGAACCGCTAGTAACACTAATGTTCGATGAATAGTAAAGAAATCGTGCAAATTTTGATTGCACATTTTACCAGAAGTGCTTCAACCTGATTTGGGGACATTGTATGGAAAGGGTGGAAAGGTTTCCAGGGTTACCACTTTTATGAATTTCAAAGTTTAAGAAAGTCAAACATTTTTTGCTGATATTTATTATAGGTTGCTTATATTACAAAGCTTTCAAAGCTGCATCTTCTGTAAGACAAATAAAGGAAATACTTAATGTTTACAATACTTTGCCAGCACTGCAATTAAAAGTATACCTCATCTGCTTCTCACTAAAATCAAGCTACCCTATGAATCTCATTTTCATCCGATAACTTCAACGCAAGTTACACGGATAGAAAGATGTTTGGGGTTGCCATCCAAAAAATTTCAAGAACTTAGAAAATTTAAACATTGTTTACTAATTTTCATTGTAAATGTCCACGATTTGAATACCTAACGTGAGCATTTATTAATAGAAAAATAGCAAAACCGCTTCGTGCCTACAACCCTTTGTCAGCATCAAAACCAAAAATATTTCACATCCGCCTCACGTTTAAGTCAACCTGCCTTGCGAATTTCGTTTTGATTCGATGACTGCATTGGAAGTTGCATGGGTCCAAAAAATTTAGGGCTGCAACTCGCAAAAGTTTCCAAATTTTCGCAGTCTTAAAATTGGTTGATTATTGTCACCACAAGATCATTACCATTGCAAAATTGTATGATGAAATCGCTTACTAAAGATATGGGAAGCAAATACAAAGACGATCATAGCTGGCAACCCTATCATGTCTTTTCAACCAGATTCCTACTGAATTTTGCCTACAAGAAGTTCCATTTACCAAATGGGTTTCGTGTCGATTTCATGACTGCACTGGATGTTATAGGGCAAAAAGCTTTATTTTGCTGAGTAAATTTTCAGAATTCAAGACACAAAATCAAAAAAAAAGCTACCAAACGTGGCGCAAAGTAAGATTCAGCTACTATGTGAATTTTATTAAAATCTAGTGACTAGACCAGAATTTATAGGGCAAAAAACATTTTTTTTCTAAGTGATTTTCCAAGACGGCACCACTGGCACAGATAGGCCCACATTTGAAAGTCGCGTCTATTGGACCTTTTCCTGACCTAATCCTTGCATCTTATCGAAACTCTGGAAATGGCTTGTATGGCAGCAGATACAGCAGCGATAGTTTCGTTGGTCCAAACTTACGGATTTCAGATAGAGTGATAGGCATTTGATGATATTTTGCAAGATTCAAAGTGAAGAAATCTGCAGCTCACCAGTGAGCCAAAGCATCCAATTCGTTCTGCAATATGGAACAACCACTCTTCAATCACTCTGAGCATTTTAAGATCATTAGCGTACAAAAATCAGGGTGAGTTAAAGAGAGGCGGAAGATTGTAAGCAAAAGGTTGAAAAGGTTAACAAAAGGATCGTTAATAAATAACAAAAAAAAGCCAAGAATGGAACCTTGCAGAAAAAAGGTGTAAAAGACCATGGGTTAACAGTAACGACACAAAAACCATCAAAAACCTAGGAAGAGAACCAAGAAAAACGACATCGGAGAAGCAAAACCCAGCTAGTTTAGTATGTATCATGGTTCACAGAACCAAAGACTTCCACAGTCTATGTATATGACAACTTCTTGCTTTTGCTGGTTGATCGGGGAAGCAGCGATATTTCTAAACAACAATAATGTTGTTACCGTTGACTTACCTTAATGAATCCATACTGTTCACTAGCCAGTAAGGACTAGATCGAAGGGTACACTCTATTGGGATGCTAAGGTTAAGGAGAGATATACACCTAGAATGGTCGAAAAAATCTATTTTTTTTTGTATATATTCTTGAAGATTGAGTTCTCAACAATATCTGGTGAAAACGCCAAGTTCATATTTCTATAAATAAGCTAGTTATAACCGAGAGAGTGAAACGTGTTTTGCGGCGCTGATCCGACAGGCAGGTAGCGACAAGTGACTCTTCGAACAATACGTGTCTTTTTGTGTAGACCTATTTTATGTAGACCTATTTTATGATTCTATTGTGTTTTTGGGTATGCTTGGCTTCCCAAAACTGCAATGAGAGCTCCAAACAACTTATTTGGAAGAAGCTCCAAAAACGATGAACAGCGGGGCCAAAATCGTAAACATTGCAGTATTTCTTGCAGCATGCACGTTCAACAATGGTTCACCTCATTGTTGGAAGTCATGGACGTGTTAGGAATATCGGTCGGATCAGGAACGCACTTGTATAATGCGCAAGAAGATGAAACTCACAGAGCAAAAGCCGAGTTGCAGGCGCAAGAGCAGACGAAAGAAGGTCGAATACGGCGTCGGCAGCAAAAATTAGAAGCTATGAATATTCCGGAGACCGTAGAAGACTTGTACTATGGGCCTGGTATCAATGATTCTATGTAAATTGATAAATTTAATGATTTATTCATTCCCAAATTTTCAAACGCGTTTTTCTCAAAAACACGTTTTTCAAATCGGTACCCAAAATTTCTCGAAAACCAATGAACCGATTGCCTTAGTTTTTTTGTGATTATTCTATTCAGCATTATCTAGTACTTGTCATAGGATTTATTTTTTCGTTATTTAGTTATAGGCAAAATAATAACTAATTTTTGGTCCTAAAACCACAATGCATGTTCAAACGTCCGCCATTTTGTCATTCATTGATATTTTCAAAATCGGCTATGACAAGTACTAGATTATTGTGTCTTATTTAATAATCTTTTTTGATTTTTTTTTCAGATGATTTTTGAAGAAACACCAGAGGGTACCGTTAACGCTGTTTTTTTTACGGCGCTCCAAGGATCATACAATATCCTTATATATTTTTTATAATTTGAAATAAAAAAAAATAAAACATATTTTTGAGTGTGTATTCTTTCAAATAGTTAAACTCCCAAACCGATATTTCAAATAGTTTTCCTTACAAAAATGCACAAAAATGAACTTTTTTTTCGGCTCCTAGGTATATATCTCCCCTTAAGGAATACCATCAGCACCGAAGCTAGTGCTTGCGTCAAGACACATAATTAACAAATCGATTTTCAAAAGATTAGTAAAAGAAACGAAAGAGTATAGGTTTGCAACAGTACTCTGACGGGAGGCGAAAGCAGAAAAATATTGCGCAATAAGTTCTCAAGAATCTTTAGGTGAGGGCGCAGACGTATTATGAAGATACATAATAAAAGAAATGCCACAGGAAGTTTTAAGACATGCTCAAAGTAAGCACGCATCACGTCATTGGCTATCTTATAAGCAGCAGCCTGTAAACTTTGAAATTTCAAAAAGTCATTAAGTGAGCCAGACCTTTTGTACTTGGTACGTGCTGTATCTTCGGCCCTAAGAGTAATCGCGATATTAGTGGTCAACTACAAAATGTTGGAACTCCTTTTACAGCCAAAGAAAAGAGTGTAACAGGAAATTAAGTTGAACAAGAGAAAATAAATTTTGTAGAGAGCATCATCCACACTTTGCCTTCTGAAGAAACTATACCGGACAGGTACCATTAATTTCAATGGGCAAAGCGGAAAGGTTTGGCTTTTTTAAAGTGAAACGAAAAGGAGGATGATGATGATCTGCGAAACCGTATGGAGATAGAGCAAAAGAAAGAAAGAGGAAGATTATTCTGAACTAAATCAATAATCCTGTTGAATTGGGAACGGGAGCAAATATACAAAGAGGAAGAAGTTACAAGTGAAATATTGCTTGAAGACAACATACTCGAAACATTATCATCCCAATCAAACGATGGCGTAATAGTCACCACATCAAAATAAAGAAGCTGAATTGAAATGGCTATTGAGGCAGGACGAGAGTTCCGCAAAAAACGACCATATACCAGCACGCGGCTACTACAAGGGATATAAATCGAGGAAAAAAGCAACACTGAGGATGGTGAGGGAGAAATACGAGCAATACACATTCAACTGGAAAGAAGGGAATGAAGTCACTGCAGAGCATTTCGGTTAGAGATTTATTAAGACCAATTAAAATACCACCTCCTAATGAAAGATTACAGACAGATCGGTCCCGATCCCTACAAAAGACAGTTTGAGGCTGCAAAATGTCATTACTGTATATATCCCCTAACAATCAGGTTTCTGTTAGGCAGACAATATTATCAGATTACAGAGGATAGCTTTATATAATTAATCTTGGTCCTCAGACCTCAAATTTTGTGATAATAGATTTCAGAGATCGGTTTAAGCTCTTCTTTTATTCGATGCTCTGGAGGAAAAATTTCATACGTAAGTTTTGTCGAACTCCTTAAGAAATACTCCAATTGGCCAGAAGTTCTTCTGCAGCAGATCAGTAACACCAGTATTGACGGTAATGCAGAAAGGAGATATCTTTTGACGGTTGAGATGGTCCTGCGTGAGTTTGTAATTGTAGTCCATCTGCTCGAAGAGTGCCGCCAAACGTGCGCCTAAATTATTTTGGACGGAAATCACAGACTATTTATAATGCGGGCTAGTGGCGCAAAATCCAAATGCTTGTATCATTATCTCAATCGCCTATTTTTGTTAAATTTAAAGACCAATCTGGAAAAAAAATAATGAATTGCACAGAAAAAAAGTTTATTCAATTTTTTGAAGTAGCATCTTTCATCAGCTACTCTGTATTGTCTAATTGATTTTTTGCTGGTGTTAATTTTAATTAGCAGCTTTCATTAGAAGCATTGTTCATACTACACTTTATTGAAAAGGCAATCGATATTAAGTGAAATGGAAACTAAATGTTTTGATTTGGATTCATGTAATAAATTATGCACATTTTTATTCCGAAGACCATATTACCAATATTTCCAACATGTACAGTCATCATTATAAACAACCACAGTGAACATCATAGCACAATCATCATCGACTTCGAAAGCCATTAAACGGTAAAAAAGTGAATTTTGTGAATTCAAACACTTGATGATGTGTTTCTGCCTTTCCATACCATCGCATGCGGCGACGGTTCAATGATTCGACTATCCGAAACGAATCAACGCCGGTAGCAATGTGTTCCATGTAGTCGAACTAAACCAACTAAATTCGTTGTTGTCTTGCTTTGCGCTACCTTACCTGGCAACGAACGACCTTGCTGTGGTCGGACGTCGTATTTTCGGAGGTGTTTGATATTGCATAGTATCACAACGGCAGCACGTCGGCGCCGTTTACCGTGTGCTTCACGCGTCAACATCAAATTAATTATCATGGATAATTTAAATAAACATAATTATCTATTAGCGTCGAAGTAGATGATTTGTTGATGGCAATTTAACGAAACGAAAGACAACGCTTGATGAGTGTCTGGCGGATGAAAAGTTTTTGTATAATTGACATTTTCGAGACGGTCAATTCTACATATACTGCGACTGATTGTAAAGAAAATTGATAAAAAGAGCAATTTGTTTACTATAATCTGTATATCTGACCCGTGTTGTATGTTTTCCGATTCCGAATTTAGTTAAATGGCTTTGAATGAATTCTTATTGTTAAATAATTGTTTTGTATTTACAGGTATGTACCTTCGGCTTGAAGGTTGTGAAGGTGTGAACGCCCTTGTCCTTTGCAAAGTAATTGCGTTAGCAAGAGACAAATGATTGACAGAATTTGAAGATTTGAGCATTTTCAAATGGTGTACAATCAAGTGGAATTTAGAGGCAACGATTAATTATTCCGCTGTTTTTGGATAGAATGAATGAATATTTAAATGCATTGAATAAAAACATCCGCTTTTCAAATGCAACTTCCCATAAAAAAACTATTATTTTTCCACGATTGTTTAAAACTATAAAGAATTTTATTCAAATTAACTTTATAAAAAGCTATAGAGACAGCTATTTAAGCGTTTTATTGAGAATTTCGAGGTATTTGTAAATAAGACAAATAGTATTGAACAATAGAAGCCAGTATGCGAAATCTAGCATCTTAAAACAAAACAACGTAGTTTTCAAATGTCGAAACATAGCCATGAAATTTATAACTTATCCAGGTCAAATGAAAAACGCAGTTTTCGACACGATAAGAACATTAACTTTATTGACCGTAGTATCCAAATCACATATTGCCAGTAAAGCTTTACATTCACATTCACTTCATTTTGACTGGTGTGGTAAACCTAGTGTTAAGTAAAAATCTTTTTGCATGAAAGCCGCTAAAATAATGAAAAATAACCTCATAATCTGATAACATATTGCATTTTATTGCAATAGGATGCTTTTGCGGCATTAGTGATAGATTGCACTTTATCACGTTCAATTTGCTGGTGGGTGTTCAACTTACACGCATGTAGTGTCGAAAAGATTGCTTAATTGGTCAATTTATAATACATTAAACGTGTAGGTACTTCACCTCAAAGCATCTCAATTTCTGAGATATTACTGAGGAAGGCATTGATATTTGCAATGAAATATTATAGCTTGGGGAACAATAAAAGGATGGTAGATATCAATTGCGATCGCTCAAGAGCTAAATTGGTATAATTTGAGCACGCAATATTATTGCAATACAATATGAAGGTACCCACCTGACATAACAATTTGAAACAACTAATGCAAGCGTGTTAGCTATAGAATAGAATTGTATATATGTTTATGCGAATCAATAAAATAAATGATATGGTCAATTTCGCGTTAAAGAGAAAAAGAGTAATAAAGTGATTGTTGCGGCCACAGTTTTTAGAATTCAGAAGTTGAAATAGCTTCAGATATAATCAATGCAAGCAAAGTGTAAGTGACCAGAAGTCCATTAGCATACAATTAAATATAAATATCAAACATATATTCAGAAGCCGAGAGTCCCATAAATCAAATTTCAAATCTACGCAGTGCTTCCTAAAGAAGGTACAGTAATTTTTAACATAATAATATTTGTGTTAAAAAAAATCTATATAGCTTAAAAGAAAATTGCCAGCACCTTTAAAGCGTTCAATTGATGAGTTTATGTTGTAGTTCAATCTGCAATAGCTTAACATAAATAAATCTCTGCATCTGGTTGATTTTGGAGGTATTCTAAAGGAAATTTCAGAAGACAGCAGGTCAAGAGCATCCAGGTTACCATTCAATAATTTATATAGAAATAATATTTTCAAGAGTTGTGATTTTCAAAATATCCATCAGCTCAGAGTAATTTAGATAGTCTCAAGTAATGTTTAATTTATAGGCAATATAGCGCAAAAACTTATTTTAAATCGATACAAGTGAATTTATGTGTATTTTATAATAGCGATTCCACACAACTGATGCATACTCCAATTTACTTCTTACCAGCTTAAGGGTGCGCACGTTAAAGAAGTTTTCAGTGTTGCGAATAATAAATCCTAACATCCTCCGAGCTTGACCGGATACATAATTGATGTGACTAATGAAATTTAACGACACGTCGAATATAATACCAAGGTCCTTCACAAGTTCTGCGTATTTCAGATGAGTATTGTTTATAATATAAGAGTAGTTGTATGCTTGTTTAATCCTGGTGAACACCATGAAGTTACATGTATGCAAGCTTAACATTAAACTATTCTTCGAACAGAAATCGCAAAAATTGTTGATATTATCTTGTAAAACTTAAATATCACTATAAGAAGAAATTGATTTGTAAATTTTGCAATCATCTGCATATAAAAGAAATTCAACGTCATGAAAAATTATGTGAATGTCGTTAATAAAAATTAAGAATAACAGTGGGCCTAAATGTGAGCCTTATAGAATGCCCGAAGTTGGGAAAAAAGAATCAAAAATGGCATTCTTAATTACCGAATTCATTCAACCAGTTGATGTAAGATAGCTCATCATTGGTTGATTCATAATCGGCATTTTTGAAATTAAAACATTTGCCTTGTTTTGTTGAATCACAGCTTAATTCCAAAGCATAAAACGGCACCTTGATATCTAAGGCTGGATGGTACGGATCGATGGGAATTAAAGGAAAGTCGTTGCATGTTATCGTAATGTTGTCATAAGTGGCGAAAACTAGATCCAACATTTTGTTAATGCAGTTCTTGATGTGACTGTGCTGCGAAAAGTTTAAAAATGAAAATGCATTTATTATGCTTGAACTTTTCTGGCAGTTTCAACTTGAAGTCCAAGGTTTAGAATCCCCATCAACATCTGGTAAATTAAAGGCACCTGTGACGATGAACTCAGCATCGAAAAACAATTGTTAGCAGTATGTTACACACTCAGCATGTTTTTCACAAATATCTACCGATATATCAGGACCTGCAGGAAGATAGACCGTCGAGATAATTGACTTTTTAGAGCTTAACCTCAAAAACACAAATAGTTGTTCCATACTGTTGTTTTGGCAATTAATATCCTCCGAACGTAAGGCATTTTTAACGTATTGATACCTTGTAAGAATTGATGAGCTTATAAAGCTTATGTCAAGGCCTGCCGGAGTAAGTTTCGGGAGGAATTGTAAACACGGTAAACACTGATGATATACCACGAGTAACCGGATTAAAATAACAACGGAAAGTTGTGAATCACTCACTACGCAATCGCCACATTGAGCCTTTTGACACGATGTCCTAAATTTGTATTTGGAATATACCCGGTTCGTTGAGCTGTAGCTAAATATCATTGTATTTGTGTGTACACGATCCCTCCCTGTAGGAAAAATTGCAAGACATACTTGAGAATTGATTCTGGATATACTACCATTATTCACGAAGCTCCATTACTAACAATGTAATCGAGTTTGTCGAGTAAGCGATCAAGTAACAACTTACCCACTGCATTACCTTTCTTAAAAATTAATGCAGTAGGTAACTTGTTGCTTATTTCTACGAGCAAGTGAGGCTGCGTAGCCGCAATTTTGATTAAAATACTGCGCATAGGAATTCTGATGCACGCAGTTTGGAAAAAAAATGTATTTTTCAACAATGCAAGTTATATTGTGCAAGTGATATAAACGTGTGTTCGATTTTTCTTTTGAAATATAGGTTTAATATATAAAATAGGTTTAAAATGCTGGAATATGGATTTTGATTTTATACCCTTATTTTGATAAATAACATGTATTAACTTTATAGTGATATTTGCTGTTTTATATGTCTTTTTTCATCCATGAAATCTGTGTCTATATATTTTGTAAAAACTTTGTCAGTACTTATTTATTTTTCAATTAAACGAATCAGCGTCGTTGGTGTGCTACACTCCGAATTAGACTTTGATTTCCATCACGCATACTCGTACGTTTTCAAGATGAATATTTACAATTTTCGTAGTTTTCATCATATTTCAACGTACGACATCACAACATCTGTAATGCATTACAGCAAGCCACTTTCTTACAGAACACAATCACAACACATAGCCATAGAAGGCTATGTGTTGTGATTGAATTAAATGTGATGCAGAAATTATATTGGAAGTGCTTACTTTGGTAATTAGTTACCTATTACCTAGAAGTAGTTACGAATCGTATGCTGAATGGCTTACTGAAGCTACAGGGATAGTTCTGTGTACGCACGCGGAGGTTTTTAATATGGTGGCTTCTGACTACTGCTGTTCACTTCGTCCGAGCATGTATATACAAGAAGGCTTCCGATATGGCCGCTTCTGACGAGCGCTGCTTGCTTTGTGTCAGCACTTTCGTGTAGTCAGATTTCCAATATGGCGGATTCTGACTGGCGCTGTTCATATCGTGCGAGCATCTACATGCATCCCCTAGCGGCTTCTGATGATTGGTGTTCATTTCGTAGGGACACACCCTATTGAAAACAAATCACAATCTATGTGGGATAAGCCAGACCGCCGAACAAATTTAAATGGTTACACGAAATCGGGATTTTAGACCGGTTTTAATCCGAATCTCGTGTAGCACTGCAATTTTATCTGGCACACACATACATTGAAACGCGTAGTACAAAACCGGTATTCGCAAATCAAGCTCATGAGAAGCTTCCGTCCATGTACACAATCTGCGCACACATACATTGAAATTGGCCAAAAGCTCAAAAATTTCCAAAAGCTCAAAAATCTCAATTTAGGACGTCGTGTAAAAAGCCTCATTGCCAAAGCGCGATTAATAAATGTACTTATTCCCCTTTCCACAATTATAGCACCATTTTCCCAATGTGTTGTTTTGCTCCTCTATCCAGCAGAGAGTAGAGTATATGCATTGAAGACAACAACACTCCTGCACCCGTGAATTCACTAGTACAGAAATTATATTCTTCATTTGTACTTCACGTCTTGAAGTGTAGAATGTGCTGATAGAAAAAAGAAAATCTCATGAGAAGTTGTCTTTTTTGCTGTGAGGTGGCTTTGGGTTTTTGTTTGAAAACTTACGCAGCTAGTCTGCGAGCATAGGGCTCAGATCGTACTGATCGGCCTGCCTTATAGAGGGAGGAATTCGTCCATTTGACTGGCAGATGCTGCAGGATACGCACCAATTTGGATCGCTGATGGGCAGAGGGCCCGTATCAGTGGCCGCGGCTCAGGAAATGGTCACGTGTGGCTAACATACGGAGAAATCACCTTTGAAAGCTGCTTACTGTCTCCAAATGACTCAGTCCAGGAATTCGGGGGCACGTTTAGCTCACTGGATGACTGGAAACGTCATTACAGGGAGCGACTTCAATGCAAGGGCCTTGGAGTGTGGCATGCCCTCCGAAAGGCCTCGAGGGTGGTGCATATTCGAGATGGCATCGATACTGTGTTTGTTGGTGTTGAATACGGGCTCAGCATCAGCATTCAGAAGGCCCGGACTTTGCGAATCTATTCCTGATGTTACCATGGAATCGGAGAGACTTACAGCACTCGTTAGCGATTGGAGGGTAATGGAGGATTACTCTGCGAGTTATCATAATTACATCACTTTTCAAATCACTGAGAACAGACAAAGGCACCGCCACTCTCCCTGTCAGTGACTAGGCTTGGAAGGGGAGCCTTTTTCATCTGGGACCACAGTGCAGTCTAGTGACTCATGCAGCAGCAGAGGCCGCTGCTGACAAAACCGTGAGGAGGATTCGCAGGGCGTGTGAGGATTTGAGACCTGAGACGATCGTGGATGCAATGCTGCGAAACGAGGAGAACTGGCGCACAGTTTAAACATATGTTGAGACAGTGCTGCGCGTAAAGCGGGAAGAGGATCGCCTGACCGATCCATAAGCTGTGGTTGTCTCAGAAGTCTGTGGCTACCGATGGGTGAGTGAGCACGACCGGGTTGAAGGAATACTTAGGCAGGTTTCGACTCAGAGCTTCGTGGGCTTGTAGGTGGTCCTCTTTTTAAGTGAGTCAAACCTCACATACCCCGTGGTGGTAGGTCACCCGGGGATCTAGTTAGCAGATTTTTTTGGCCATCTACACTAGGGGGAAAAAGGCTTTACCGAAATATGTGTAAAAAGTATCAATTTTATGCATACCGCTCGTTTAGAATCGAAACAAGAAATCTCCTTGCTTTAATATTTGAACACCTTTCTTTTATTAGCTCGCTCAATTCCATTAAATTTTAATAACTGTATCTTCGGAATTATCAGCAGAATTCTAATTACAAGACGTCCGATCCGTTGCAAACTGTGAAATCTGAATTGAAATAAAGTGGATTTTAAACTTGGAATTTGGCTTACGTTTAAAAGAAACTTTCCATTCAGTAACGTCCTAAGGACGAACATTAGTGGATCCCATTAGACATATTTTAATTTTGAATAATTGTGGGAAATCACACATTATTCTAAACCTATTATTACTAAACATAACATAATTTTACTTCTACCAGTTTTCTGCATTTGTCACTTCGTTTGGCGCATGTAGGATCACCGGCAAGCCTTTTTCTATGCCATAAAAAACATCTGGTACGAGAGTCACGAGTTTTGGCATTATTGGGCCTGCCTTTTTTTAAACGATGTTTTTGTTTGATCAGAAGAGGTTTTATTAGATATGTTTGGTTATCACAGATAAGTCTTTCAAACAGGTTAGGTAATTTTCACATTATATTTGTGCATGATAAATGACTCCATACTTTTGCGTATGAAACTAAGAAGGAGCAAATCAAGACCAGAATCATTGTTATCGGTAAGGTCTTTGATGACCTTTGATGGCCTTTTAGTTAAATGGGTTTCACTAACGATATTTGTGGGAAATGTTTGAGAGAACAGAATGATAGGCAACCTTGTAAATAAACAAAATACTTTCTGAAAATAGTCGGCGAGCTGGTCACAAATTTTGTGAAAGCTCCAAAAAACAATTTTTTATATATATATCGATGAAGAGTAGCCCAAAGTTTTCCGTTTGGTGTACAAAATGAGAAAAACTTTTGAAGGATAACGAATTGTGTTTCCTCCCATGATATTAACACAGCGCTCATACACCTTGTTGAATTTCATCAGAAATTCTTGTACTAAATCAGAGTCCAGTAATTTAGCTGAACAATCAACGAAACTAAGGGTCAGAAAAACTCAATTTGTTTTGTTTCGGCCTTGTTTAAGATTTCGTATTTATTTACTTCATGTTGAAAATATAAAATGTTTTCATCTTATTTTTTCTGAAAATTTAATTTTGATTAGAGATTGGAAATTTGAAATTTTTGATGAAAGGATACCGAGCCCTGTAATAAAACTTCATGTTATTAGAAATAATGTAAATACATAATTATAATCATTAAAATTTGCCTTATTTGTATGTTGCTTTCTGTTCTGGTTTAAAAAAAAATGAAATCGATGGTTGTTAATTCAATTAGCAGAATAATTTTAAGTCCTAGCTATCATCAAACAAAAAAAACATACTGCAACATAAGCTTTAAGAGCATAACTCTCACTTAAGCTAGTGATAATCATACTACATGTCTAATGACCTGACTAGTTGCGATCAAAATACATCCACTACATTATATGGACTACAGCATACCGAAAATTAGCTTAATTGAAAGGAATAATACAGTAATCAAGACATTTATATTTTGCTTGATTTGTGTTACTCGCTAGTTTTTGGGTGTGATATTATTTCAACGAAACACCAAACAAATTGCATTTGCAATCATACATGCATTAGTATAAAATAAAGTTGCACTCCTATCTACATAGCAATTTTATATTTCATAAATTTTAATATAATTTCCAAACCATTATACTTACAAGGTCAATCACGAAAATCAAATTAATTTCCAAAATTTAATTTCACATTCCTGTAACCATTCGCTCTAACATCATAAACGTAGTATATGTAATAAGATAAATTCATCTTCGACAGTAATGGGTGCCAATGATAATTTCAGAGTAACTTCTAATACACCTAGTAGTAATTTTCGATGCACGATTCAGTTTTTTTTTTCTACTTCGAATTTTTAATGAATTATATGTCAATATCAAAATGGCATGTCTCAGCAATGCTCAGTCTTAATGTCTATCACTAATGTGTTTTTATCAAAACTAATCAATGCTCAATGGACTGACCTTCTGGCGAATTCAAACCATCTGTAGTTGCAACACTTTTTTCAAGTCAATTACTTGCGGTAATTTCAAAAATTTCATGCTTTTCAGTCTCCAATAGAGTTGACTATTTGGTCTGAATCGGACAGTTTAGATAAATAACAACTGGCTGCAATTATTTTTATATTATACTAGCAAGCAAAGATGAGCATTTTTTTACGCAAATGATGTGTTTGTCTGTGAGAACCGTGTGGAAGGCAAAAAAACTTTTGTTGTTTATTTGAATTTTCAGAAACAAGGAAGCAAAGCTAGTAAATTGCGATTGAGTTATTTACAAACCATTTTCTTCTGACCAAACATGGGAAATAGATATTAAAGAATAACTGAAGTATCTTGTAGATAATATATGTCTTGCTTAAGCTTTGGAGAAGATTTTTGGGAAATGCTTATAGAAAATGCATTTGCATAAAAAACCTGGTCAAAAATGATTCAAAAATATTTTGTTATTGCAAATATTTACATTTGAAATCATTCACATGTAGAAGCATGATGTTTCTTATTTCAAATCCACAAAATAACTTTCTACAAATCCACCAGAAAAAATTTTTATGTCATAAAGTGCAATATTCACCAAAACACCATATACAAATAACAAGAGCATATTGCAAATGAGTTTATAATTTGAGCAAACAACATCATAGTTTCTCGAAAATCGATAAATCATTATTCCGATCCACTAATGCAACTTTCAGACTTTCATTCAAAATTCCACGATTTGAGCTTATTCGCACAATCAAAAAATACTTATAATTTGCAACCAGAAGAGAGTACCACAAAAAGGCCGAAAACTACTTTCTGTCGTAATAACTGAACGAATTCGGACATTCAATCATTCCACAAATAGCTAAACCATTTCTCAATCCAAACTCATGATTGTAGCACATCCCCCAAACCTCTAGCACAATCAAAACTACACATCGACTATTGAATTGCTGCAATTGACACAAAAGTCCAGTCTCACTTCGATCAATTATATTTCGTCGAAACGGTGAAATGTGTCTTCAATCACCCTAACATTGAACTGAAGTGCAATGCTGCTGTTTCTGCGCAAATCGAAAAATTAACAAATTTCGAGTTAGTCGCCTAAGTCTTTCGTTCCGATCAAAGCAACAAGCGTCAAGTAGCATGAGTGCAAGTAGGTGCAACTCCTAACAAACTGACAATAGAATCATCTAATAATGAAAACAGTAATTAAAAGGTTGATTTCTCAACGAAAAATACTACAAATATGATTTAAACTTGCGGAATACATTGACCTGAGGTTCGTATGAGTGGCGACATAATTTTAGCTAGCATTGTACTCATGAATGTGTCTTTTGTCAACTCTTGGTACTTGACGCTTGTGTGGATACATTTTTTTCTGAATTGTATTGATTGAAGAATTGACAATCTATTGACAATGAGATATTATTGTGTCACAGCTTTTGAACCGGAACTAGTTAACAATCACCTAACCAATAAATATTGTGATGTTGTCCGCTGTGTGCTATTATTATGAAATTTGAAAAGAAAATTTTGCATATTAAACACGAGTTTTTCGCAAAATAGGAATAAAAAATTTCCATAAAAACTCCTGGCGTGTACCAAAGAGAAGTCTTCCAAAATAACTATTCAAGCTTACGGGCGCGTCTTTCTATTAAATGAGCACATCATAGTTCCAAGTTTTGTGAACCAAGTAGAATACATAATGGAAAAGAAATGATATGTATTGATTGATAGAAAATTTAGTGTTAGTTTGACCCTCTGGCTTAGTTATGACCACTGTCGAAGGTTTTACGTAAGAAGAGATAATAAAAGTTTATGATGGTAAGAAAAATTGGCAAAGCTTCAAATTATATTATTTGAAGTCCCATCATCCTGGGTTAGTAGTGAATCATATGTACTCAGCATTAAAAGATGATGTAGGTAGCTTTTTTTTTTTAATATTTTGATCTTTGGCTTAAAAAGCCAATTTTAACTTAAAAAATCAACCATCTTCTTCACACAGTTTCCACACTACTGAAGTTTGAAAGTGATGCTACTATGTGAGTACTCTCATGGATACGATTGTTATATCTCAAATGAAATTCAAATCGCCTAAGTTTTTGTGGTTCAATATTCTAGCAGCCTTGAAATTGATAAGGAGCTGCAAGAGTAGTACTTAACCGAAATATTTTTTCATTTAATATTTTGATTTATTTATTTAATCAAGTCTCATCTGAGTTTCTTTTCATTTTCATTTAAAAGAAGTAAATTATTTTTACCCTGGTCTATAAATTAATGTGAGCTGAGAATGTTAGAATGTGTGCATTCACTTTCTATTGAGGTGTTTTCTGAAGTTAAGGTACCATGTTAATGACTTATATAGATAGAAACTAACCTCTCCAGCTAACTCTTGTCTCTATAGTGTAACTAGCTCAGCTATATAGGACCAAAAGCTATTGCCGAAGCTAAAGCATTTACGTGCGTGTGGACATCTCCGCACTCTCCCAACATTTTGCCCCATAAAAGCAAAATGAAATTGAATGAATCACTATGTCCGCTGATGTCAGACAGGTGGAAAGTGACACTTCCTAGTGCTATTCCATATGCTCCGCGTATAGGATAACAATACGTTGGCTTGGTATTCTGGATAATTCTCAGATAGCTGACATACTTACTTTTTTGGACCTCTATGGGTCAAACTGTCATGGGTGTGACAGCTGGTATCTTCTATTTCGTTTGTATTATCATCTCTGCCTTTAAGATCGCCAGCCAGAGGCCATGCCCAATAAACAACCAAAAACTTCTCGTCATACTCTTCATGACTTCGTTAATTCTACCTATTTTTCTGTCAAAAAATAATTTTTGCAAAAATAACGTTTATGTAATGAATTCTGAACGTGTTTTAAATGTGAATATGATGATGTTTTCGAAATGTTTAACCCTATGTGTGCGCTAGGCGCCTAAAATGAGAATGGGAAAATTTGAAATTTTTTGAATTGCGATAACTTTTTTAAAATCATCAAATCAATATGAATCTTACAGAACATATTAATTTTGTTAAGTTGCACATCTGCGACGTGGCGTTTGAAACAGTTTGGCTGTAACAAGAAGCTCGTGTGGTAAAATATGCACTCAAAATCTGCACGATTTTTCTACTGTTCTTCGAATATTAGTGTTTCTAGCGGTTCAGGTGCACTAGAGTTTTTTTTATATTTTTGTTGGTCAGATTAATAATTCAAATTGTTGACGTCATATTAACTATATTATTGCCTTACTATTATTGCTTTGTCTAATCGATATTGTATAGAGATATTTATTTTGTTTTCGAGATTCAGCTTAGCAGGTTTTTTTATTTATGCATTCGGCATATGCCAGACCGCATAAGCCAGTGTCTGACTTGACTTGGTGTCGATGGTTTTTCTCGCTGATGTACCAGAATCTCAGATTGGTTTCTCCAACGCCAGATTTAAGAGGAAGTAGGCCATACCATCCCCTTATTGGAGCCCAGTGAAGATGTTGAACGGTCTGGATACCAATGTAGCTATTTTAACTTGGATTGTTACGTTGGTCATGGTCAACTTACACAATCGTGTCAGTTTATTTAGGATACCAAATTGTCTCATGGCTTTATACAGTTATAGACTGGCTATGCTATCATAGGCAGCCATATATTTACAGTGTGTTTTTATACTAGATATAGTTTTTGCAATAAGAGTTATCTTAACTAACGAAAACTCTAGTAAATCACTTAGTATAAACCACGGTTTCAAAAATATCTTACTTCATGATAATTTAATGGCAAAACTGGATTTCGATGACATTCCAGTTATAAAGCAAGTTTTTAGAATAATTCTCATCGTCAAGTATTTACAAGGGCTATATTGTACCAAAAATCATCAGACCAATTTTTCTGACTTCGGTTAAACTGAAATTTCTTACGATAATGGCAAAGTGGTTTATTTTGAGAAACCTTTCTACTGTTAATTTTTTCCAAATCTCAAACCTTTTTGACTATGAAATCCCATCCAAGGATTACAAAATATGAAACATGAACGAGCATTTATACATTCCACAGCTCCCACTAACACTTGACACATACAGAGAATTTGAGTTGACATAGACAAACCTCTTAAATAAAAAAAGGGATTAGTCTTTCATGAAAAAACATTGTTTCAAGATACAGTGTTCAACGAACAAATATTAAAAACGTCTTAGTATCAGAAGATAAGCCTGATCGGATATTACACCCGCCAGGGGCGGCTCGTCGATGTATGCAAAGGAAGCAGTGATTTCCTTGCTAAACCACAAAATTGATTAAATAATCACTATAAAACAGTTAAAAGATTTACAATCAATATTGAACAATCAAAGTAATAACATTGATTTTCTTACAGAAGACAAAACTCCATTGCTACCATGGATCATATGGTTTTATTTTATAACAGTTCAACTACAGAGCTTCCACGGCAAATTTACAGCGACGCAACAAAAACTCAAACGTTTTACTACAAACTACAGGCACTGCTTACCATTCAATTCAAAACGTACAGTTCATTGAGATATACTACACAAAACACTGAAGTGATTTTGTTTCAATGCTCAAACTCTTCGTTTTCGCATAGATCTACTTAGACGCTTTGCCTAAATGATGCCCACAAAAATTTTACCATCAATGTACTCAAATAGCATTGCGGAGGCTGGCTCAGTTCACAGCGTCTTGGGGGATAGAAAAATTTAAAAAACCCTTGCCTCATCCACCCGCTGAACAACCCAAAAATCTTTGTTAATGAATGAACTTAATACGCTGCAAAAGTACCCGCGTCTCTGTTGTGTAATTGTTTCCCTTCATGATTTATCTGTAGATTCTCTTCTGCTCCTCTCCTTACGAGCCGTTCCCCATAGGAATTGAAGCATTTTTGGCTTTGTTCACATGTATGGTGCAAGCTATTGTGATGTTCATGTGGAGAATAGAATAGTAGGAGCTAAATTTTTTCGCGTGTAATTTTCCCCAGATCGGTTTTTTTGTGTCTGCTTTAGGTTTGCTTTCCCAAAAGACGTAGTTTTTCGGTTCTGGCGCTTTGGTGATATGACCACTTGATTACTTTAGACGCCTATGTTGACGCTGGAAAGTGATCCGCGTCTCTGTTATATTTCTGTTTCCCGTCATGATCTACGTTACAGAATTTGTTGATTCCCTTCTGCTCCTCTTCCTATGAGTTGTTTCCCTTCCGATTTGATGCCTTTCATGCTTTGTTCGCATGGTGTATGTACGGTGCAAGTTATTGAGATGTTGATATGGAGAAGATGTAGGAGTTAAACTGTTTCATGAGCGATTTTCCCCAGATTGTTTTCTTTTTTGTATCTGCTTTTGGTTTACTTTCGCTAAATGAGTTTCTCGGTTCAGGTGCTTTGAGTGATATGACACCTTAATTGCTTTTGCATATGTTATTTCTATGTTGAATTTTTTGAAGTGCGCTCTTATAGTTTACATTAGGTGCGTTTTTTCATGTGTTCTTCGCAAAAAACGCACCTGTTATAATTCTTTTGACTTGAATTTTTTGTATTGTCAGTATTAATACGGTCGGTTAAAGATGGATAAAAGGACAGTTTTTAAAGTAAATTATATTAAAACTCTTTAAAGTGAGGGCGTATTGAATAGATTCTGTTTCGAAAAGTTAATATTTAGCCGTTTAGTATGGATTTAAAGTGGAAAACCAAAATTGCTGTGATTGTGCCATAGAGGATTTACTGCGGCAGTCAACTGTTTTTTTTACTTCTATTGCAAATTATATGAGGCATTTATTTTTATTGTGGCTAAAAAATGCATCATATCCTCAACTTTGAGCTATTAAAAAACTTTCACCATTCATTTAGCTTGTAATATGTTTTCAACTTAACTTCTTTTATACTTCAAAAGAAAACTAAAAGAATTAGTAATTTTTTTGCTCTCAAATACTAAACATAATTTGAACTTTTGTGAGATATTTGATCTTAATGAATAAGAATATGACTAAAATAAGCTGTTGACAATCAATCACTAACTTTTATTGCAAATATGGTCAGCATTGAAATACCTAATTGATTTTCTACACGATATTTCAAAATAATCGCACGAATAGTTTACTAAGCGCTTCATAAGTATGCTTATCAATATTATATGCTTATATATTTTGCTTGTGCTTCCCTAAGTCTCAAAACCTTGAGCCGCCACTGACACCTGCTCACCCGAAAGAATGGCAGTAAAAGCAAACTATCAGGACTTGGCAAAACTTGGATCGGACTATCCAGAGGCTATATAGTCACAGAAGGAATAGAGCAGCCTCAAGACTAACAACTCTCCAAGCGATTTTAGTTGGTAAATTTTTAAATTAAAGGATTTACTGCCTTCCAGCTCCTTTCAAGCTTAAGTCTTACGCACCGTTACAGTACACCATGAACGGTTTGAAGTTAGACACAACATTCATTTCATGTTAGGTTAGGTTAGGTTAGTGAAGAGGGCTGCCGAGATCGCGGCCAGCATTAGGCCACCAGTTTGGGCCCATTACCACCCTCATGGACAATCACACGCATTCACACTTACAGTCATGGCACTGGCGGGATACGAACCCGCAGGCCCCGTAGCACGCCGCTTTTCGGCCTGACGCCTTAGCGAGCAGAGCTACCGAGCCTCCTTCATTTCATGTTAATCTTTTAATGTTTGGTTCAATCTACTGATCAGTTAGCTGATACAATGAGCGCAGTCTGCTAGGAATTCCGGGATATGAAAAAAATAAGACGAATGAATCCAACAATGTGTATATAACGAGTCGGTTTTTCCTATTCAATCCAGTGGATAACTCTATCAATAAAGGTACTGTCAGTATTGAAACCATTCACATTTATTAAAGTATTAATTTTTTACATTCTGAATATCAAATATTCCGAAAGTCTTCTTAAGGAGACAGGACTTAATCTAGTATGCCATTTACCCAACACAATACACGCAAACTTGCATTCATTTTTTGAACCTTTCGACATATTATTGTTACAGTAAAAATCTAACTTCCCTGGAACAGTTAGTTAGTTCCAGGGAAGTTAGATTTTTACTGAGCCTGAAGTAAATTTTCTATGAATATAAAAATATTACCTGACGTATGCATCACTTCCGTCAAGCATCATATTTTTTGTACAGATACGAGTAAAACGACTATAATGTGTTGCTATAGCGCACTTCTACAACAATTGCGCATGTTTGTTAATCAATTCAATAGACGGGAAATCAAATCATTCAAACACGACATGCACTCTAAATTATACGTTAAACATTTTAATTAATTTGAGAATGTTTAAATACTTGAAAAATGTAACCGAATTTGGTAATAATCAATCATACCAGCCAATCAATCTATAATTTTTGCCTTTATATTCTATGAAGCGCAAAGACCTGACATTTTCTCAAATTTCGCAGTGAATAGTTCAACACAACGATTCTATAAACCAAAATCAATAGCGCACCGAAATAACATCAATATCTTCACTTTATAATCGAAATGTCGTTAGATGTTCCTCTTGTGTAATCGTGCATTCTCTGATCGATTGTTTATTTCAGACAAGTATCATCTTCATTCGCCATCTGTTGAACTTAATAGAAATATGACATAGCACATGACAATGCAAAGTTTGATCTGTGTAATATTGTCCCATGAGCATTTTCATTGAAACAATTCAGCAGATATAATTAATTAGTCATGAATATCATAATAGCAGTAAAACTGTTATTAATATTGCAATTTATGTATGCTTTATAATTGAAAAGAGAAGATTCATATCTATATGGTTTTTGCATTTGAAGAGGTCTATGAAAGAGATTTTGAGTCACATATCTTTATGAATTGGACATAATACAAGTATACTATTTATTTGTATACAAGTATACTATTTACATTATTAATTTGCGTATTTATACCCGCAAATGTTGGCCTACTCCAAAAGTCGGCCACCGAAAACTTTTTTTTATCGTAACAAAAATGAGACTCATCAAAACTAAATCAAACGTGTAATATTTGAAACAATAGCCATTGTCCTTACTTTTGATGTACGAGACAACGAGTTTGAGAGAAGAAAGGGTTTAAAAAAGAGTTGAAGCAGGCCGAACTTTAGGAGCAATCTGTTCGACCTTTGGGATACCCTAGTTCGTAGTTTAGCTTCCTGAAATTCAGCAGCATATTGTTGCTATGGGGAAATGTAGCTGAGGGGAAATATAAGATTTTCTATTAGGGCCGGCCTAATTTTCTGCTCCTTCTTATCATGCAATGATATTTCTGCCGAATTTTTACTGATTTTCGAAGAAACTTAGGGGGGAAAATTAGAAGGACATAGGTGTATACTGGGGTAGGTCCATGATTTGCTAGAATTAAGATATCTTTAACCCTTTGGCGGCTACAGGTATTTTAGTGAATTTTCAGGTACCCCTTTATTTCTATGCACAGTGCATTTTCGTTAGAAATAAGCACTGAAAATGAAAACTAATTATCTTTTAAGCTTGTCCATTATAAAAAAAAATGGAAATTATGAACCTTAGGTGGGCATATCATTGCGAAATTTACAGAACCTATTAATGTTTACTGAAACTATACGGAAATGGGTTTTCAAGGCTTTGCGAGCAACCTTGTAGCTAAAACAGGCACGTGAAAAAAAATTCAAATCATTTAAAAACTTACATTTTTGTCCACCATGTCAATTTAAAATTTTTACAATTGCGCTTTGCACAAGAACGGCAACTCATCACCAAATTATCTCTATTTCCAGCACTAGAAATTTCTGACGACCGGACATTCAATTCATTCAATTGAAACGAAATTCATAGCGTGCGTTTAACTTTACGTAAAGCAGATATGGTATATTTTTGACTAGGCTTCTAACACAGGGTTTTCAGCATCAGACATTTTTGTTAATATTACTCCAACAAATTCCTTGATTGACAATAAAAATAAGGAACCAATGTTTAAATTTTCGGAGTTTTCAAATTTTTTCGGACGGTAACACCAAATGCCGTTTTATCGTTAAAACTTTCGATGAAATCCTTGGATGAAAATGAATATGTAGCTATAAAACAGTGTTTCTCATTCATTGGCTTTGTGTAAGAAATGTTTGATATGATTTTACAAAAAAGTGTATTACGTCTTTCCACATTTTTTAGTCGCTTAAAGACAATTTCTTCGAAAATCATTTTGATAGCGATTCTGATGCGCTATATTTTTTAGCTTTTGAGTGTACTTTTCCATTTTGATATTTTCTTTCTACATTCAGTAATTGATATGAGAATAACAACATATTTCTAGCCGCTGAATTTTGAACGGACAAGCACAATTATAATTTTTTTGGATAAAAATGTAGGCTCTGGGTTTACTTCGAGGTTCAGGTGGCATAAATCTGAGTCTGTCAATATGAAATCTACAAACCTAATTCTTAACGATCAATGGTTCTTGGAATAATACTATATTCTGTGTGATCTTACACGGATCGCGAAGGAGAGCAACGAACGCTGCCTTGCAGTTTTGACGATTAATCTGAATAACCTACATCTTTGTTTATTACAATGTAAACCAGATCATCCTCAAATTCAATGGTCACCGCTTCCTATACTAATTCATAATTGAGGAGATTAAGGCGGCTACCTAGCTCATAGGTGGTAACAGCACTACTTTCATCCTCCGATACAGATGTTCCTGAGCAAGGCTCAGATGCAACGGACATATGTTTCTCGTAGCCCATATTTTGCAAAGAAACCAGCTAATCACCAGCTTCCGTAGGGGATAGATTCTTCGGCTTGCAGGTTTTTAAGTCCCTTCGGTAAACATTCAAGCGAATGAAATCAAACCAGTCGCCGACCGTAAATTGGATGTTTTTTGACTTAAAAAAAGTTATATTTTATTTTTTATATGAACATTCTTAATCTAACTTGGAGTAAATAATTTTAATAATAAAACAATAAAAATAATTTTAAACATGGCGGGTATTTTTTTTGGTCTGCTCGCTCTTATCTGTATTATTTTTTAATTACATTTGATTTTACAAGTTAATAAAATTATCCAGCCTGTGCAGAAGCTGAAATCATCGTGGCAATAATATCTTATATTCTTTCTTATCAATAACATATATGCTATGTTGTATACTATCTTATACCTAATTACAAATAACTTATTCTAAATAGACCTAAATCTTATTCTAGACTTTAAATCTAGCCCCTCCTCTTCGCTGTGACACCTTCATAAGTAAATAGCTCATCCATGAGCTGCCGGTTGCTCGCCAGTTTTGCTGGTGCATGTTCTCATGTCCGTCTGTATGTCCATTGAACCTTGTCGTTAGCTCCATAACCTGATTTCTAAGTGGATTTTGTCCCGACCCTGATACAGAAGAAGGTTTTTCGGCCAGTTCTTAGTAACCGTGGTGATAGAATCTGCCAGTGCTGAGACGGCAGATTCTATCACTTCTGTTATGGCAGTCTTGGAACAGATAGTCAAGGGTGGAGATTCATATATCCGGATAGGTTGGATGGCAAATGGCTTTTGCTTTGGTAGTCCTGCCCATATTTTTGGCGCAAAGATGTCTGATGAGGATTAAACCTCAGAAATTCGTGGAAATCAACACCAAAGTGCTTTAGTAATCTTAGAAAATGCAAAAAGAGACAACGAGTTTCCTGGTCTTGTTGCCAATAGTTTGGCATCCCTGATACTTGGAACGGTTTCAAAATACACAAAGCTGTATCTTACTGCTATTTGTTTTATTTTAAAATAAAGGTTTAGTTCTGTAAATTAGTATTCCAGAAAAAAAAATATTTTATTTATATTTTATTTTTCCTTTTGAAGCTAGATAAATTATTATTTTTTTGACAATATCGATATTTTGAGGGTAATCTACCCTCATTTTCGGTGTCTATCGGTCTATTGTTAGTCTAACTTAGGTTTGTTATTTATAGTGCTTACTTTTAAAGTATTGACTTATACTAATTACCAACTGATCGTCTACTAATTGCTTTAGTTAAATACATTTAACTATCTAAGTTTATTAATTCAGTATCAAATGTATGTTCAAATTAACCTGAACAATGGTGATGCACAGTTTTCTTGAGCTGTGTTTATTCTTCTACTAATTGGAGTTTTCCATATGTTCAGGCTTTCGTACGCATCCAATTTTCGCACCTTCTGTACCTCCTTAATCACTTCCTCGTTGTCCCATGTTATGTTGTGCTCCTCCTCCAGGATGTGTTTCGCTACTGCTGATTATACTAATGTTGTGTTTTTTCACCTCGCTCAAGCTGCTTCCTGCTTATGTTTGGGTAGTAACCGCTTCAACTAACCGCTTCGTTTGGCCAATGTATATTTTGTCGCATTCTAGGCAAGTAACTTTATATATTTCACTTTTTTCCTTTTGTCCTTTTTGTCCTTCACGTTGCATAGTTTAGTACCTAATTTTTTAACCCTACTGGTTGGAACTACTTTTATATCAAAGCGTTCAAGAAGTTTCCGAACTTTTTCGAATATTGATGAAAAAATAATTGGAACTCTTATGGCTGTTTTTTTCTTTTTCCTGTGCAAAGAGTGTCTTTAACAGGTCACACCATATTTCATCCCTTTTCTTTTTGATATCGTTTCCAATTATTTTCTCGTCACATCCGTTTTTCTTGCGGTATCTTTACTTAACTTCTGAGGTAAAAGGCGCCATTTTTTGGGAATGCCAATAATCAGACGTGGATGGTGCTGCTTTCTGAGTGTGTGTGGGCTTACAGTAGATATTAAATATAAGAAGACCTTCTTTTCTTATGACCATTAAATCCAAGAAAGGTAGTTTTTCATTGCTTTCGACTTCAATTCAAAATTGGATGTCCTGATGTGCTTGGTTCAACTTCTCCAAAGTTTCTCCCAAAGCATTTTGTTTTACGATAGCTAGAATGTCGTCTACTTATCTCAACCAAGCCAGAGGAAGCGAACCTTCTTTATGAAGTTTATTTTCCAGTCTGTCCATAAATATCTCTCATCAGTGGAGATAAAAGATTTCCTATAGCATCACCTTTCATAGCTTTAAAGTATTTTCCCCTGAAAATAAAGTAACTTTCATTCATGCAAACCGAGGCAAGCTTCAAAGAGTCTTTAGCCCTCTTCCTCCCCTCCCGTGAACTATTCTTCTCTAATAGCCTGTCTTCAAAGAACGTGAGTGCTTGTTTTACTGGCACGCTTGGGAACAGAGCATTTACATCAAATTGTACAACAAGCTCACCTTCCTTTATTGATTCCACTCTTCCAAGCTGCTTTATTACCTTGTGTGTACTTTTAACCGTTCTATCACTAATCTTCCCTAAGGTCCAACACTTGTATACAATCCACTTTCTCCTTGTTGGAGCGTTTATAGCGGTGACAATTTCCCTAAGCTCACTTCCTTCTTTGTGTATCTTTGGAAGGCACCTAATTCTTGGCAACGCCGGGTTTGAGACCCGCAGCTTGTTGATCTATCTGATCGTCCCTTTGCATTCTTTCAAGATTCTTTCGTCTCGTTTGATAGAGTCTGCTAAGGGTTCAAATCCCAGGCTCTCCGGTCGTCTTGTCGGCATATTAGAGGACTTGGACTTGAGATTGACGCACCAAACTACGAAGGGCAGCGGTAAATTGGTCCAATGATAGAACTTTATGGTGCTCTTTATATTACAGGTCTTTTAAGAGAATCTGCTCCATTAATGCTAACATAATATTATATGCTAGTAAGCAAGCTTTCAGAGATTTTCTACCACGTGTGAGAATCGAAACTTGATCAGCTTAAACAGAGAGCCTTTGTGCCATATCCAAAGCACTCACCACCGTTGGAGTGTTTTGCTCATTCAAATATTACACAATTTGACCGTGTTCAGTGCCGTGCTTGCGTTCAAAGCCAAATTGGTCATCAGGAATTATGTTCGTGAGCTCACAATGATTCTCTCAAAAATCTTCCCCATATTAGGAAGCTGAGATATTAGACGTCCATTGCTGACCTCTTAACTTTGGCCTTTTTTGTGCATGGAAATAATCTTGGCAGCTTTCCAACTATCCGGAAAATAATTGTTGTTCATAGTGCTGTGAAATATAACGGAAAGAATTCAGAGCGTTGAGAGTGATAAATGTTTAATAATGAAATCAAACATTCCATCATGAATAGAAGATTTCTTCCTTATTATACCGTGCAGCAGTTGCACCAAGTACCTACTATTAGCAAAATGGGACTGATCATCTGCATTTTGCGGATCATCCGAAGGATTTTTGCATTAGAATATGACCCACAGCTGACTTCCACCTTTACCATTCGGCTGCTAGGAGCTGCACAATCGAGTAGAACAATATTCAACTAAGATTGAAATAGATTGGAAAACACCCAGCAATATTTTCAGCCGTCACTACCATCTCTTGGTTGTTATATTTACCAGAGACCAGATTTATATCTTTTCGAATATTTGCCAAATCTTGGTCAAGATGCTCACTGCAAAACTTCACGATTTCAGTAATTAGTTTGCTAAAAGAAATGACATTTGAAAGGAGCAACTTGTACCACGGGTGACTCCTTCCATTTCTATGGAACATTCGCCTTAGCTTGCTGCACCAAATGTGTCTCGCTTTCATGTGCTTCGAGGAGAATTGCTTGATTCTGACAATTTTAACGTAAGATCAAGCGAATTTTCTGGGCAGTACAGGCGGGCCTCGATTTACGTCGCCTCGATTTAAGTCGTTTCGATTTACGTTGTCTTACTTTTCAATTTCGAGTTTTTTTTTGTTCATGAAAATTTGTGGGAATTTCCTTCGTTCTTGATTCTTGCTACCTGAAATGTACACCTGTTCAATAATCAAGGAAATAGCGCATGATGAGGATTCACCGATAGAATTGTTCAAAAATCCAGATGCCATTAGCTATCCGAAGACGAAAAAGTTGTCTGAAAATGTTTTCCAAAAATGATGTGGAAGAATTTGTTACTTCTAATGAGCAGCCCCTATCTACCGAAGAACTTTTAGAATATTTGAGCGATCATCAGAAGACCAGAGATGCACATTTACATTAGCAAAAATGTCAAAAGCCTTTAACTTTTTTTTATCAATCGGTAAATATCTTTGAGTCTTGCGATCCGGATAAAGGGAGATTTAGAGTATTTCGCGAGGGTGTAAATAAATGTCTTGGAGTTTACAAAGAACTTTAAATGTTGCTTTTTGTTAATAAAAAAAAACATTCTACGAGACACGGTCATCATTTTCATGGACTACATTTCTGTTGGATTCGATTCACTCGTTTCGGTTTACGTCGCGTTTTCCTGGTCCCGAAAACGACGTAAACCGAGGCTCGCCTATAGTTTCATATATGATTGCGTTAACGGACTCTATTCGTTCATCGGTCTGGCGGTCTGTTAAGTGTTTCATCACACACACGCTAAGACTACTTACTGCCATATCTATGTTGCGCTGAATTTTGTCCCAATCGGTGTTTTTCAAAGATCTATTGTCGCCGATCGTGTAGCCTCGTAAACAGCAAATAATATGCCCTCATCTCCTTTGCTCAAAATCATTAAGTAGACGCAAATAATGTTTCTGTCTATATTGCCCAGTCATTTTAGCATAAAAAAGGGGTCAACCTCGGAATGAGAGATAATAAGCTGAAATTTCGTATATACCTTCATTTTGAGGTCTTGAAAGTTGCCTCAAAAGTCTCATAAAATCTCGTGTCTGCGTCGAAAGATATTCAAGGTCAAAGGTGAGAAAAAACAGTTTTTTGCGATTATCTTGGTTTCTATTGCTCCAATGATGTTAACACTTAGGATCAAAATTGTAGAACATAAAATTTGCGACACATTTTATTTGAAACATTTTTTCCTGCGCTCAACCGTTTTTCCGATAGAGGGCGATAAGCGCGCAGCACTCAGCCATATGCACTGTAATGCAAGGTCAACCGTAAATACCTGTGAATACTACCTTCAGTTTTGAGTTATTTGTATTATTTATCAGTAAATACATTGTATTTAATAGCATTTTACCTACTTTTAAACAATAATTATGCCAATTCGCCAAGAAAAATGTTTGTCAAATCGATGTAATAATAAGAAACTTATTGGTATGCTCATTGAAAAGTTTGAGAGTGTAAATATCACAACAAAGCAAGAAAGAGATGATGCTGATGTTCTAATTATAGAATCGAAGCATCCAAACATGAAAGGACAGCCATCATTATAGAAGAAGATATAGATTTACTAGTTATTTTAATTGGACGTACCCAATTACATCAAGAAGACATTTTCTTTAAAAAAGTTGGCAAAGGCAATGTCAAAACACAAATATACTCTTCAACAAGTTTTGACAAATATCCCATTTCTAAAAAACATGTTTTATTTTTACATGCATTCAGTGGATGTGACACAACTTCTGCGCTGCTTAAAAAAGGAAAAAAAACTTTCATAAAAGCACTAGAACAACTTGCCAATTTCGACGAACTAGCTCAAGTTTCTCTAGAAGAAGATGTCCAACAATTATACGATAATGGCATTCGGATCTTACTAGCGATATACAATGCTCCAAAATCTGAGGATAATATCGATCATCTTCGATATACTCAGTTCATTAAATCAACAAAACTTAATAAACCTGTCCAATTATCTAACCTTCCGCCGACAAGTGCAGCGGCCCATCAGCATATAAACCGTATCTATTACCAAGTTCAAAAATGGTTAGGGCATGATTTAGAACCCCAAGAATGGGGTTGGGTGCTGCAAAATGAGTTCCTGGAGCCAATGCCAACAATATTACCACCAGCTTCCGATGAATTACTGAATACTCTATTTTGCAATTGTAAGAATGGATGTGGTGCACGGTGCCGATGTAGAAAATCGGGGCTGCAATGCACTTTAGCTTGTGGCCACTGTAATGGGCAAGCTTGCCTCAATGCTATTTCATTACAAAGTGACTGTGAGCAAGAGAGTGCTTTTGGCCATGAAATTCAGGAAGGTCTGCAAACACCATTTCAAGGCAACGAAGATGATGACAATGATACAGAAATTCCCGAACGTCCAGAAGATGACGATGAAGAAAAAGAAACGTAATATTTTTGTTATTTAAATTTTTAAAGAATGGTAGATTGAAAATATGTAATACATATACATATTAAAATAAATTAAATATATGTAAAATGCTATTAAATACAATGTATTTACTGATAAATAACTCAAAACTGAAGGTTTCACGGTTGACTTTGCATTACAGTACATATGGCTGAGTGCTGCGCGCTTACCGCCCTTTATCAGAAAAACGGTTGAGCGCAGGAAAAAATACTTCAAATAAAATGTGTCGCAAATTTTATGTTCTACAATTTCGATCCTAAGTGTTAACATCATTGGAGCAATAGAAACCAAGATAATCGAAAAAAACTGTTTTTTCTCACCTTTGACCTTGAATATCTTTCGACGCAGACACGAGATATTATGAGACTTTTGAGGCAACGTTGAGGACCCCAAAATGAAGGTATATACAAAAATTCAGCTTATTATCTCTCATTCCGAGGTTTTATGCTAAAATGACTGGGCTAATATGGTTTATGGTTTTTTACGTTCTCACTAATATCTGTGAAGATTATAGTCCAGTTTAATAATTATTTTACCTTATATTGTGCTATATTTGTATTCTCCGCTATGACTTATACTGAGAATAGTAGGAAAACAAGTAGCCAGATTCATGAAAATAGTATGCATATAAAGTACGTACTGAATGTCGTTGACTTCAACAATAGACAAAAAAACGTGGATGAATCGACTAGCGTGATTGAGAAAGTCGTGAAATAAATAAAAAAACAAACAATCCAGGCAACACAAATTGCACGAAGTAAATACAATAAGCAAGGTTTTGTCTTATACTGTCAATGCCTGAAAATTAATAAATTTTCTTGTAATATTTTCTTTAAAATACATAAATATTTAAAGCACTTTTCAAACGAGGATATGGTGGCTTTAATTGAGATTGAAGCTCATAAATTTTCATATATGTACATATGTATGTAGTTGAAAAGCATGATTTGAATGTCAATGCAGTTATGAGAGCTTCAAAAAGACCTCAAATTACTTTAATTGCGATCAAGTCCGCTCAAATTTCTCCCTAAACACTTAAGATCAAGAAGCAAATCTATTTGAAAAAGACTTTTGAACTTACTATCCACCTCTTCACTAATCTGCTCTAATTTAAACTCCAGCATGTCACAATCCGTGAGACGCTTTACTAAGATTATCATCAGTTCGTTGTAGGTACATATGAACTATGTACCATAATGTTTCATTCGCATTATTTGTAATGTCACGCCATCGGTGCAAGCAAAAAAGACCCAACTACAGAAATCGTGATCGCATACTTCCGCGTTCATCCACTTTACGGATGTATTGTCTTCAAAGTGAAATGAGAACCGTTTCTTTTAAGATATCGGATACGAAACCAACCTTCGTAAGTGACATCTGTTTGCTCAGAAACGATGAATAGCAATGTTAATCGGCTCTTGAGAGCATCATCCACTTATTCCAACTCAGACACTGTTAACAAGTCAGATACTATCAGCACTTCAGTTGCCCCAATATTCTTCTATAAAACTGTTTCTCTTAAGGTAGCTACGCACATAACAAATGGACACCACTCAATATTTAGCCGCGTCTTCAGATACTTGGTGTTTTCATATTGAAGGTTAATCAGTGTACATTTTTGCGATCAATGTTGCGCCGTACATAGTTGTTGCCGTTGTTAGCACCCAACTCCGAAGATGAGAAACAATAAACTACAAATCATCTGCTAGCTGGGGGAAATGATCATTTGGGCTTGTGAAGACAGTTTGCTTTGGCAATGACCTTGACAATAATGCCTGTTTTAAACAATACACCACTGACCAACAGATACTTCAATTGCAGGTACTAAATAGCCTAAGATGAAAATCATGCGAATTATTATATAAGTCCCAGCAGAGGGTATCATTTTTTTCCTGGGAAGTTGCAATTTCGCTTGTTTACAAGACAATCGAACATTGTCGGAGTTTCTACTTCGGAAGTTGAAAATTTTCGCCTAAGTAAGTTTTAAGCTAATTGGCGCGCAAATCGATTGAGTTGGAGGCTACCGACGAGCCAATCAAGCAACGGCTCAGTATTGTTTGGCTGAGTATCAAAATTTCGTAAACAAGTACAAGAGTGTAACGAACTTCTTACCAAGTGTGCTTCTGGTTTTCACGAAAGCGTCTTCAAGCTGAAGTAGCAATGAAATAGTGTTAAGAGCTCACGAAATCGTAATGGGATACTAATTCTGAGAAAGAAATATGCACGACGCCCAGTACGGATAGGGACAGCAGCCACAACAAGTACCGCATTGAAAATAGCTGATAATTTTATCTCGTGGTTGTGTCAAAGTCAAGTAGTAAAAGACGCATGATTTGCTGAGTGATTCTTAAAAAGCAAATAAACGAGTAATCTTCTACCCTGAGCAAGTAAGGATAATCGAGGTTATATTGAGTTAGTGTCTTAAATTAGAGCTAACAGGAGCAACATAATAGGTTTTGAATAAAATATATGCATAATCCTAGGTATCGTGAAAATCAGATTTGATTTGAAATAAATAACAATACATATGACACATGTGTTATAAAATGTAAGAAATATGTAAATGCACATAAAATATTAGTAATGGGTTGAAAGTATTTGGTATGTGAGTTTTTCTTCGGGATAGTTCACAAACGATTGTGCCAGCGCCGAAATGCATATTGCCTTTTCTCACCAAAATATTTGGTAGATGAGAAACATACATACATACAGTGGCACACAGCTTATTTGATACAGTGCTTCTTTAAAAAATTAAGTTGCAATAATTCAAAACATAATAGCAATACCAAAACAATTTGAACGCCATTATGAAGAAAAATGTTTGTTGTTTATTAAACAAGTTTATATTTGTTACAAAGGTGCTGTTTTACAGCTTAAAAAACAAAAAACCAAAAGTAAAAACTATTTTCATATCACAGCTTATTTGATACAGTTTGATTAAACATTAAAATTGTTGTGAATTATGAAGTTTCCAGTTGATTTCAATACTTCGTATGATAGCCCTTAGCCCTTAAGCAGAGCTTGGAGCCTATTCGGCATTGAGTCAACGAGTTTTTTTTATAATGTCGGGAGTAATTTTTTGCCATTCCTCTAGCGGTGCTTTCTTCAGGTCTTGTTTATTAGAAATTTTGTGTTTTCTAATGTTTTTATCCAACAAAGTCCACAGATTCTCAATGACGTTCATATCTGGTGACTGTGCCGGCGGAGACATCAAATGAGGGCACTCCCAAATTGGCCAGGACTGCTCAATTCCCGACTTGTGCTTTGGATCGTTGTCTTGGTACAACCGAAATTGGTTGCGAACACCCAGTTTTTCAATGCTTTGCAGCAAATTGTTTTTGAGTACATCAAGGTACTTTGTTTGGTCCATTGTTTCCTCAATAAACTTTAAATTTCTTACTCCGGCTGCGGACATGCAGGCCCAAATTATCACATTGCCACCACCATGCTTCACATTAACTTTGAGTTTCTTCTTGTTTCGCTCAGTGTTTGCCTTGCGCCAGACATATGACATTCCGTCGGAGCCGAAAATGTTAAACTTGGACTCGTCCGCAAAAATAACCGTATTCTAGAACGCGGATGGCTTTCCCACATGCTCTTTGGCAAAGGCAAATCGGCTTATTGTATTTTTTTGAGAATGAATGGCTTTCTACGAGATACTCGCCCGTTGAAATCATGGTCGCGAAGCACTCGTTGGACGGTTTCAGCACCACATTACTTCCTTAATTCACGATGAACCTCAGTAACCAATTTTGGAGCGGAAATCTTTGTGTTTGCTTTCACTTTCCTTACAATGTATCGTTCGTCGGATACGGTGAAAATATTGTTTGGCGCATTTCTCCTCTTATTTTCTTCCCGATTTTCGTGTACGAAGCGCTCAATTATGTGCTGCACTGTAGAGACACTCAAATTTACACTTTCAGCAATTTTTCGAAGACTTTGTCCTTTTTTAAAGTGGTTTAATACCAATTCGCGCTGTTCAATTGTGATGCGATGACCCATTTTACAATTTTGGCTCATTTTGGCACTTCAGCTTACAAGATCTTGCAAAAAATTACTTAACACTTTCCCTGTCCTTAACAAAACAACGAAATTGCTCCGCAAGTTCAAATTATTTTTTGCTGAAATTTGTTCTTATATGATTCCATAAACACCCCAAGCATAGAAAAATGTTGATAGACAAAATAGAAGTAGGTAGTTCTTACCTGAAACACATATGGTTCAGGAGCGTACACAGACTTTTTAGTCGCTGAACGCTCATGAACCATATGTAATTCAGGTAAATGTTTTGGTTTTTCTCAATACAAGTTGTAGCTGTCCGCTGACCCACATATGACTCATGAACGTAGCTGTGCATTCCAAAAGCTCGTTTCCTGAGCCACATGTGATTCAGCGGACAGGGAACAGCCAATGTCTAACCACAATCAAAAATTCAAGAAACAAAAACAAGACAGGTTAACGGAGCGACAAATAGAAGTTTATTCGCATTGAAGTGTCTGTATCAAATAAGCTGTGAGCTGCGATTTTTCTGCGCCAGTGGTATTTCTCTTTTACCGGACACCGAGGAATATTGCTGGAACATTTTTTGTTTGCATTGGATTCGCTGAACATGCATCTAGTCAAATACGTTTAAATTTTTTGGATAGGGTTCTTTATTTCAAAGTTACAGTGATTTGCATTTTTAAATAGTCACTGTATCAAATAAGCTGTGAGCCACTGTATATATATATATATATATATATATATATATATATATATATATATATATATATATATATATATATATATATATATTTATATATATATATATATATATATATATATATATATATATATATATATATATATATATATATATATATATATATATATATATATATATCAGCAAAATAATTAGGAGAGATAATCTCTGGAGTGGCCGATCCGATTGAGCTGAAATTTTCGGAGGACGTAGATGTACTACTGTGATCAAAACGTGAAATTGTCATGTAAAACTCCCGGGCATTAGGAAGGCAGGTAAATTGTGTTGGAATATCATTTGGCTCAGCTCAAACCATTTTGAAGGATTTTTTGTGTCTCAAACGCGTCCAGTCTCGATTGGTGCCAAAATCGCTCAATTTTTTGGAAAAAAAACCTCGCGTTGATGTGTGTGAAACTTTGGTGTCTGACTATCAGGACCACTTGAAAAATGCATCATTACTGGAGACGAGACTTGGATTTACCACCGACCAATCCAGCGAATATCGTGCAAAAGGTGAAGCCAGACCGAAAAGACCACGGCAGAGTCGATCGAAAATCAAGGTCATGTTGACAGTTTTCTTTGATTATCGTGATGTGGTGCACTATGAATTCCTTCCGCCGGGCCAAACTGTCAACAAAGAATATTTTTTGAGCGTTATGCGTCGTTTGCGTGAAGCTATTCGTCAGAAACGGCCGGGATTATGGGCGAGCAACTCTTGGTTCCATCATCACGATAATGCACCATGTCATACTGCATTGGTTCTTCGCGACTTTTTTGCCAAAAACACGATTCACATCGTTCCGCAACCACCGTATTTACCTGATTTGGCTCCGTGCGACTTCTGACTATTCAGCAAACTCAAAAGGCCAATGCGGGGACGCAGATTTGACACGATTGAGGAGATAAAAACCGAATCGAAGAAGGTCTTGAAAGCTATACCGGAAAAAGACTATTCCGACTGTTTCGAGGACTGGAAAAAGCGTTGACGAAAGTGCGTTTTATCGGACGGGGATTACTTTGAAGGGAATGAAATTGATTTGGAGGAATATATAAAGAATTTACATTTTATAAAAAAATTCACCTTACTTTTTGATCATAGTAGTAAATAGTAGGTAGGTCCATGATTTGCTAAAAATCAGATATCTTAAACCTTTTGACGGCGGCGAGCGTTTTAGTGAATTTTGAGGTACTCCTTATTTCCAAGCAGTAAAAATTTTTGTTAAAATAAATGTTTGGGAATGAAAGTTTATTATGTTGTAAGCTTAAGTATGATAAAGAATTAGAAATTTTGAGCCGTGTGTGGGTGCAGCGTGCCAAAAAGTAGGCAGCGATTTTTTTCTTCAAATTTTGATTTGTCAGTACTTCTCACAAAAACATTGGATCATTGTGAAATTTGCAGAGCGTATTGATCTTGACTAAAATTTAACGCACATTTCCAAGGCAGGGCGGGTAACCCTGTTGCTGCGGCAGGCTCCTGAAAAAAAATCCTTCAAATCATTGACCCTCCTGAAAAATTTTTGATTTTTGACACAAAATTCAAATCATTGATAAATCTTAACCTTTGTGAATCATGTCAAATTAAAACTTTGAAAATTCCAATTTGCACAAAAACGGCAACCCATCACCAAATTACTTCTATTTTCTGTACTCCAAAGTTCTGTTCACGAGAACTGACGACCGGATAATCCGATCATAATCAAATTTACAGGACATTTTGGTATTAGCTAGGACCAGGTCTGATAGAAGTGATTTTGAAATGCAGGTAATGCTGTGGCAGTGGTACCATCTTGAAAAATCACTGAGAAAAAAAAAAAAGATTTTTGGCCTAAAGCTTCCGATCCAGGTATCACATTTAAACAAAATTCACACAATATTTGGATACTACTTTAGATAACACTTGGTGAAAATTTGGCTGAAAAATTGGAATAGAGTTGCCAGCTATGGAGAGTTTTGTCTCCCAAATTTTGCAAATTTGCTCAGCAAAATAAAGCTTTTTTCCCTATAACTTCCGGTCCCGTAATGAAATCAAAATGAAATGTATACAGTAAGTAGATTTTAATGTGAACCAAATGTCGGAAGAATTTCGTAAAAAAATCATAAAAGGGCTGCCCGCTATGGCAATTTTCGTAAGTTTTTGGAATTTCTTTACCCGGCGATTATGCTATTAGATTTGCAAATGGGAATGATCCTGCAATGAAAATTAACAACAAATATTAACGCTTTAAAAATTTGAAAAGTTTTGAGGGTGGTAACCTTAACAATTTTTTCACCCGTATAACTTCCAGCGCAGTGATTCAATCAAAATGAAATTCACTTGTTGGGCTTAACTTAACGTGAAGCAGATTTGGTATATATTTTGCTTTGCTGCTGACACAGAGTAACCAGCTTCAGCCATTTTCGTAAATATTGCACCAACAGATGCTTCAAATTACATACTCATATGCAAAACATTTGTAATAAAAGTAAGAAACCAAATTTTAAATTTTCCGAGTTTTGAACATTTTTCGGATGGCAGCCTCAAACAATGTTTAACCGCTCAAACTTTCGATGAAATCCTCCGATGAGAACGAAATTCAAAGGATAAGTTGATTTAAGTATGAGCTTGCTGAGGTAAACTTATTGCTGCTGCGTTGGGAAAGTGTTGCCAGCACTGAACATTTTCATCATTTGTGTTATAGTTGAGTTTTGTTGCTTGGGATAAGGAATGGTTGATACGATTCTACAAAAAAAGTATATTACGTCTTATTACATTGTCACTCTAAGACGATTTCTTCGAAAATTAGTTTTCTAGCAGTTCTGATGCGCTAGTCTTATTTTGATTTTTGAATTTTTTATTGTGGTTAGACAATGGTTTAAGCAATTTTCAGCAAGATCTTGCAAGCTAAAGTGCCAAAATTGAGAAGTTGTTGTAAAATGGGTCGTTGCACCACAATTGAACACCGCGAGTTGGTATTAAACCACTTTAAAAAAGGACAAAGTGTTTGAAAATTGCTGAAAGTGTAAATTTAAGTACTTTTACAGTACAGCACATAATTGAGCGCTTGGTACACGAAAATCGGTTAAAAAATGAGGGCAAAAATGCGCCAAACAAAATTTTTACCGTACCGGACGAACGGTACATTGTACGAAAAGTGAAAGCAAACCCGAAGATTTCCGCCCCAAAATTGGTTACTGAGGCTCTTCGTGAATTAAGGAAGTCATATAGTGCTGAAACAATCCGACGAGTGCTTCGAGACCATGACTTCAACAGGCGAGTAGCTTGAAGGAAGCCATTCATTTCCAAAAATATATATAATAAGCCAATTCGCCTTCGCCAAAAAGCATGTGGGCATGTGGGTCCAAGTTTAACATTTTTGGCTCCGACGGAATGTCATATGTCCGGCGCAAGGCAAACACTGGGCTAAACAAGGAGAACCTCAAGGCTACTGTGAAGCATGATGGTGGCAATGTGATGTTTTGGGCCTGCATGTCCGCAGCCGGAGTAAGAAATTTAAAGTTTATTGAGGAAACAATGGACCAAACAAAGTACCTTGATGTAGCCAAAAACAATTTGCCACAAAGCACTGAAAAACTGGGTGTTCGCAACCAATTTCGGTTGTACCAAGACAACGATCCAAAGCACAAGTCGGGAATTGAGCAGTCCTGGCCAATTTGGAACTGCCCTCATTTGATATCTCCGCCGGCGCAGTTACCAGATGTGAACGTCAGTGAGAATCTGTGGGCTTTGTTGGATAACAACATTAGAAAACACAAGATTTCTAATAAACAAGACCTGAAGAAAGCAGTGCTAAAGAAATGGCAAAAAATTACTCCTGACATCACACAAAAACTCGTTGACTCAATGCCGAATAGGCTCCAGGCTCTTGTTAGTGCTAAAGGCTATCATACAAAGTATTGAAATTCGCTAGAAACCTTATAATTAACAATAATTTTAATGTTTATTCAAACTGTATTTAATAAGCTGTGATATGAAAATTGTTATTACTTTTAATTTTTTGTTTTTTAAGCTGTAAAACAGCAACTTTGTAACAAATATAAACTTGTTTAATAAACAACAAACATTTTTCTTCAAAATGGCATTCATATTTTTTTGATATTGTTATGATATTCCGAGTTATAGCAACTTAAAATATTAAGGTAGCACTGTATCAAATAAGCTGTTACATATGTCCAAGTACATATGTCCATTGCGCTATGATAAGGAAGTATGTCACCAATTCGCTATCATCGAAAAAAATTCACTAAAATTTGTTAATGCTATATTATACGGAAACTAGAGAGTTTTGTTTTTGTTTATATAGTGCTTTATTTCTATATCATGACAGTATATTACAGAATAACAATTCAATTTTAATACACTACTCCTCCTTTTAAGGTAAGCTACCTTGTATTAGGAGTGAGAAATTGTAGATAATTTTTCATTTGAAGTTATACAATTACAAAAAAGAAACGATTTCAGTTCATTTCAAAATCTATCAAATTTCATACCAAATACAAAAGAAAAAAAATTTATTAAATTGAATAACAGTGCTAAGAAAAAATTTATGAGCAATCCATTATTCTTACAAAAATAATATTCAAAGTTTAAGTAACAACATTATTAAGAAAAGAAAATACATAGAAAAGGAAAAAATTCTGCGTTACATTAGGCACAATAAAATAAAACACGCACAGCATTGTGAAAAGTGAAAATAATAGATGATCCAGTGAAATCCAACATAAAAAAAAGCGAAACTTCGGAAAAATTAGGGGAAAGCTGAATTTTGGTGTGTACGGGCGTGTTGAACAAAATGTCAAAAGTCCCCATCGATCCGAGTTCTGCGTCACTTTTTATACAGGGTCAAAGGTCATCAAAAGTGACCTTTCCTAAATATCTCAGTAACGGCTACGTCTTCAGAAAAACAATGTATGTAGCTTCAAAAATTTCCAACAAAAAAGATTATACAACTTTTTTCTGTAGCCATAGCCGTTTTTGAGATATATTGATCTAAACATTTGTTGCTAACAGCATCGTCTTTCTCAATGGCATGGCATGTTGATATTATCCGATTTTGATCACGACTTGGCATGTTTGTGAGTTTGTTTTTTTATGTTTAAGAGGCGCATGAAAAAAAGCATGCATATAAACTTATCTACCACACTCCAGGGTATGTGGAAAAGTGTGCTCCGAAAATTTTCCACCACCCCCCACCCCCCTTTGCCGTAAAACTTGTAGGGGCATCTGCTTGCTACTCTCTTCTCGGAAATAAACTGTATTGCTGCATCATGTATGGGATAATCCACGAAAGAGCAGGACAAAACAACAACATTGCAAGTGAAAATCGATTTTGTAACATATCATGGGCCTAGGAGTATGAAAAAGCAAGATAATATCATGGGATAATTCTGTAAACGCTCATTCTTGACATTATAGGAGCTCAACCCGCTGCAGATTATCCCCGAATCCTGTGATGATTACATAGCGCCAAAGGGACATGACACGTCTCGAAACCAATTTGCACCTGAAATAAGGTGTCCTTGCCCTGATCGTTCAGGGGATAAGACGGTATGGAAAAAAAAACTAAAAACCCTAGCGCATCAGAACCGCTAGAAACACTAATGTTCGAAGAGCAGTAGAGGATTTGTGCAGATTTTGAGTGTGTATTCTACCACTACTTACTTTTCCTACTTGAAACTAATACACCCTAAGTAATAATAGAATCTAAGTTTATTTTAATTTCGGTGACTTCATCGAAAGTTACTGCGGTAGAAAAGTGTTTGGTGTTGCCATCCGAAAAATGTCCAGAGGTTGGAAAATTCAAACAATGTTTACTTATTTTCATTGCAAGTGTTTGCGATGAAAATATTTAATGCAAGCATTTATTGGAACGAAAATGACAAAAAGGCCTAGTGCTAGCAGCCCTTTGCTAGCACCGAAGCCAAAAATATATCACATCTGCCTTACGTTGAAGTCAACCTGTTCTGCGAATTTTGTATTGATCCGATGACTGCATTGGAAATTATAGGGATGCAAAAAAATTTAGGGCTACCATTCGCAAAAGTTTTCAAACTTTCTAGATCTTAATAGTTGGTGTTTATGTTCACTATAAGATCACTAAAATTTGAAAATTCTATGCTAAAATCGCTTACTAATGGTATGCCAAAAAATATAAAAACTCGCATAGCTGGCAACCCTATCATTGTTTTGAACTTGAATTTCTACTGAATATTGCCTAAAATAAGTTTCATTGGCCATTTGAATTTCGTTATGATTCAACTACTGTACTAGAAGCAATACGGCAAAAAGCTTTATTTTCCTCAGGAATTTTCAAATTTAAGACACTAAAATTACTGTAGCTGGCAGCTCCAACCGAATTTTCCAACTAAATTTCTACCAATTCTGGCTTAAAACCTACTCACCTACTGTGTAAATTTGTTTCAAATCGAATGACTGAATCCGAATTTATAGGGGAAAAAGCAGTTATTTTTCTTAGTGATTTTTCAAGATGGCACCACTGGCGCAAAATTGCCCGCATTCTAAAATCGCTTCTATCATACTTCCATAACACATAAGGCCAATACATTCTGTAAATTTCAAATAATTTTGATTATCAGACCGTGAGTTTCCGTGAACAGAAGTTTTTGATGTTAAAAATATAGGTAAATTGGCAAAGGGCTACCCGTGCCCGTTGTGAAATTTCAATTTTTTTACTTTGCCTATAGACACAAAGCATAAAGCTTGTTTATGAGTGGCTTTTTTTAAAAAACCGATAGTTTTTCAGGAGATTCGATGTTTTAAAGGTTTTAACTTTCAGCTCCTGCCCTAGCTACAGGGTGTCCAACATGCGCATTAAAAGCTACACAAATTTACAACTAAATATTACCAATATTTTCTGAAAGTTTCATAATAATTGAATAGCTCTATCAAAAGCTATCGTAATTGAAAAATTTTCAAATTTTCCCGATCTATTTTTAGGCACCTAGCGCACACATGGGGTTAAAAAAGTCCAAAACATTATCCGATTCACATGGAAAATACGTTCAAATGTTATTTTATTAACGTGATTTTTACAAAAATTATTTGTGGACGGAAAAATAGGTATATTAAAATAATCACTTAATTGGCCACCGGCGCCAAAGAGTTAAAAATAGTTGACATTTATAAAACAGGTAGACGCTCGTGCTTGCCATGTCATGACATGTGTGTGAATGGAGAAAAACAGGCGAGAATAGGTGAGGTGACTATTTACACTCTCGTGTTCGGCAACTTTTACTATATCTCAGGGAGATTGTAAATCCACCATTAGGATTCATCCTCATGTTGTTTGCCAAACGCTTTTGGTGTGATATCTTGCGCAGCGCAAGTACACTTCACCACGAAAAGGTAGTTGAGATGGTATATGACCTGTTATTGTTGTCATTGCTTGTAGTGGGTATGTAGGTATTTTTAATTTTTGGGCTGAAATCTACCTAAATAATGATTCCTTTCCCTGTAACATCCTTCCTTCATTTTCCCCATGTGTTAAGTTTGGCAGTGTTTGCGAGTTTTATCATTAAGTAGTAAGAAATTCAGCTGAGTAAGAAATTCAGTTCAACAGCCACAACAACTAATGATTTTGAAAATTTCTTGAACATCCTAAAATTCTTCAGATTGTCTACTTATATAGATTTTCTTCTGTAGAAGCAATTAAGAACTATGTACAGAATACTGATAAGATTTTTTGTGTGCAAACACTCGCCAGCAACAATCATCTAGTGCCAATAACAGTATGTATGATGCCAGCTGAATTGACGCATTCCGTTTGATTTTGTTTTGTATCAATACTCATGGTATGCGAGTGTAAATCAAATTACCAAAATAGGTCTCAGAATGCTAGCCTAATGTAGGGTCAGATCATTCACAGGCTTTTCTAAACTTTTCATAATTATATCTATAGTTCAACACAATAACTGTAATGATTAAAAGCTTTGCCTACCTTTTCAATGCTTAGCAAATTTCAAGTCATGAGTATATTAAGCCAAAATATGTATAAATGGCTTGAATATTATTTTGTATTCTTACAAAAATAATATTCAAAGTTTAAATAACAAAATTATTAAGAAAAAAAATACATAGAAAAGGAAGAAAGTGTACGTTACATTAGGCACAATAAAATAAAACACGCACAGCATTGTAAAAAGTGTAAATAATAGATGGTCCAGTGAAATCCGACACAAACAAAGGCGACACTTCGGAAAAATAAGGGAAAGCTGAATTTTGGTGTGAACTTTGGTAATGGCGTGTTGAACAAAATGTCAAAAGTCCCCATCGATCCTAGTTCTGCGTCACTTTTTATACGGGGTCAAAGGTCACCAAAAGTGACCTTTCCTAAATATATCAGTAACGGTTCCGTCTCCAGAAAAACAATGTATAACAAATTTAATAGCTTAAAAAATTTTCAACAAAAAAGATTATATAACTTTTTCCTGTAATTGTAATCGTTTTTGAGATATATTGATCTAAACATTTTTTACTAACAGCATCGTCTTTCTCAACGGCATGTTGATATTATCCGTTTTTGATTACGACTTGGCATGTTTGTGAGCTTGTTTTTCTATGTTTAATAGGCGCATAAAAAAAGCATGTGTACAAACTTATCTACCACACTCCAAAGTATGTGCAAAAGTGTGCTCCGACAATTTGCCACCACCCCCCACCCCCTTTGCCATTAAACTTGCAGGGACATCTGCTCGCTACTCTCTTCTCGGAAGTAAACTGTATTGCTGCATCATGTATGGGATAATCCACGAAGGAGCAGGACAAAACAACAACATTGTAGGTGAAAATAGATTTTGTAACATATCATGGGCCTAGGAGTCTGAAAAAGCAAGATAATATCATGTGATCATTCTTGATATTATAGGAGCTCAACCCGCTGCAGATTATCCCCGAATCCTGTGATGACTGCATAGCGCCAAAGGGACATGACACGTCTCGAAACCAATTTCCACCTGAAATAAGGTGACTTTGCCCTGATCGTTCATGGGATAAGACGGTATGGAAAAAAAACTAAAAACCCTAGCGCATCAGAACCGCTAGAAAAACGAATGCTCGAAGAGCAGTAGAAGATTTGTGCAGATTTTGAGTGTGTATTCTACCACTGCTTACTTTTCCTACTTGAAACTAATACAAACTAAGTAATAATAGAATCTTAGTTTATTTTAATTTCGGTGACTTCGTCGAAAGTTACTGCTTTAGAAAAGTGTTTGGGGTTGCCATCCGAAAAATGTCCAGAGCTTAGAAAATTCAAACAATGTTTACTTATTTTCATTGCAAATGTTTGCGATGAAAATACTTAATGCAAGCATTTATTGGAACGAAAATAACAAAAAGGCCTAGTGCTAGCAGCCCTTTGCTAGCACCGAAGCCAAAAATATATCACATCCGCCTTACGTTGAAGTCAACCTGTTTTGCGAATTTTGTATTGATCCGATGACTACATTGGAAGTTACAGGGATGCAAAGAAATTTAGGGTTACCATTCGCAAAAGTTTTCAAACTGTCTAGATCTTAATATTTGGTGTTTATTTTCACTATAAGATCACTACAATTTGAAAATTCTATGCTAAACTCGGTTACTAATGGTATGCCAAAAAAATAAAAACAACCATAGCTGGCAACCCTGTCATTGTGTTGAACTAAGGTTTCCACAGAATTTTGCCCAGAATGAGTTTCATTTGCTATTTGAATTTCGTTATGATTCAACTTCTGTACTAGAAGCAATAGGGCAAAAAGCTTTATTTTCGTCAGGAATTTTCCAAATTTAAGACACTAAAATTACCATAGCTGGCAGCTCCAACCAAACCAAATTTTTACCAATTTTGGCTTAAAAGAAGGTTCACCTACTGTGTAAATTTGGTTACAATCGAATGACCGAATCAGAATTTATAGGGCAAAAAGCAGTTATTTTCCTTAGTGATTTTTCAAGATGGCACCACTGGCGCAAAATCGCCTGCATTCCAAAATCGCTTCTATCAGACTTTGTCTTACTTAAGGCCAATATATTCCTTAAATTTTATTTCATTCTGATCATCGGATGGTGAGTTTCCGTGAACAGAAGTTTTTGACCAGGCGTGCCCGTTGTTAAATTTCAAATTTTTTACTTTGGCTATAGACACAAAGCATAAAGCTTGTTTATGAGTGGCTTTTTTTTAAAAACCGATAGTTTTTCAGGAAATTCGATGTTTTAAAGGTTTTCACTTTCAGCTCCTACCGTAGCTACAGGGTGTCTAACATGCGCATTAAAAGCTACACAAATTTACAACTAAATATTACCAATATTTTCTGAAAGTTTCATAATAAAAATTTTCCCGCTCTCTTTTTAGGCACCTAGCGCACACATGGGGTTAAAAAATTCCAAAACATTTACCGATTTACATGTAAAACACGTTCAAATGTTATTTTATTAATGTGATTTTTTGACGGAAAAATAGGTATAATAAAAATATCACTTAAATGGCTACCGGCACCAAAGGGTTAAAAATAATTGACATTTATAAAACAGGTAGACGCTCGTGCTTGCCATGTCATGGCATATGTGTGAATGGAGAAAAACAGGCGAGAATAGACGAGGTGACCATTTACACTCTCGTGTTCGACAACTTTTACTATATCTCAGGGAGATTGTAAATCCACCATTAGGATTCATCCTCATGTTTTTTGCCAAACGCTTTTGGTGTGTTATCTTGCGCAGCACAAGTGTACTTCACCACGAAAAGGTAGTTGAGATGGCATATGACCTGTTATTATTGTCATTGCTTGTAGTGTGTATGTATGTATTTTTAATTTTTGGGCTGAAATCTACCTAAATAATGATTCCTTTCCCTGTAACATCCTTCCTTCATTTTCTCTTATATTAAGTGTGGCAGTGTTTGCGAGTCGTAGCATTAAAGAGTAAGAAATTCAGCTCAGTAAGAAATTCAGCTCAACAGCCAATTCAAAAACGAAACTTGTCTACAGCAGCTAATGATTTTGAAAATTTCCTGAGCATCCTAAAATTCTTCAGATTATCTACTTATATAGATTTTCTTCTGTAGCAGCAATTAAGAACTATGTACAGAATACTGATAACATTTGTTGTATGCAAACACTCGCCAGCAACAATCATCTAGTGGCAATAACAGTAAGTATGATGCTAGCTGAATTGACGCATTCCGTTTGATGTTGTGTATCAATACTCATGGTATGCGAGTGTAAATCAAATTACCAAAATAGGTCTCAGAATGCTAGCCTAATGTAGGGTCAGATCATTCACAGGCTTTCCTAAACTTTTCATAATTATATCTATAGTTCAACTGTAATGATTAAAAGCTTTGCCTACCTTTTAAATGCTTAGCAAATTTCAAGTCATGAGTATATTAAGCCAAAATATGTATAAATGGCTTCATGCAGGCAAATCTAATGATCATCAAAAGATGATTGCGAAATACTGTAGTCAGATTGCCGACAAAACAATTAATGATCAAAACAAGGCATCATGGGACTGAACCTTGATCAAAAATATTTTATACTCGATTCGACTGCGAAACTCTAGGCGTTAACAAAGAAGGTAATGTGGTTGGCATCATACTCTCACTTTTTAAATGTTACCCTGGAATGATACGGCTCCTCAAAACATGACCTAACCTAATACATAACCTGATACGAATACCGCGAACCGCAATCCAATTCGTTACATCCACCTTAAATCCTAGACTCTCATTTCTTCAGGCGCGCTGTTTTAATTCAAATCTACGGCCGAAATAAAGCAAGCCGCAGTGACCAACAAAAACGCCACGGGCCATTTGCAAATTAATCACATTTCACATCATCTCCACGCTCGCAATTCACTTTATTCAAACTTCCTTCCGGTAATAGAACGCGAATCAAAATCAAGTTCCTGCAACAGATACGAAGCCATGAAATTATAAAAAGTAGCTTTTACAGATGACACCGAGTCATAAATACACTAACTCTTATTGTTAATATCAAGTAGTTTCGCCTTCTACAATTCAAACACAGGGATATGAGCATTTATGAGATTCATATGTGAAATCGATCGCGAATAATGCAAAAAAGAAATAATTTGTATTTGCTGCAAGGCGAACAAAAAAATCGCTGGCAAAAAACTTAATTGAACAATCAATAAATCAATATTGTGAATTGCTATTTAAAGAGTAAATTACATCAAATTAAAAGTGGGTGAAGATGATTCAAGGTGAATTAATAGATAGCCGTATGAAAATAGTACTTACGCGTGACGTCGCGTTAGGCATTCGCTCTAGGGCATAGAAATATGCGATTAGTGTTTCTATTGCAGTAACGAAGATTTAACTATACAAATGCAATAGCTCTCAATTATCATCACAATGGAAAACATGACAGTTTATAATAAGCGTGAAAAGTTGCTTCAGTAATAGCTTTTGATGTCATAATTTGACTTTTTCTTTGATTTCCCGTGCTGGGGTAAAATCTATGTTTTGATTTATTTTCTTTGCATCGCCAGCAAACTAAACAAGTCCATAAGTATTTAAGGTTTTGCGGTTCTGATAGAGCAAAGAATGATACCTCTTTCACATATCGTTTAACACTATCTGCAGCATACAACAATTATTCTGATAAAACTTTATTAACACAGCAAAAATTACTTAAAATTATTTTATTATAATGTGATGTGATTGACGTTAAGCGGAATCGCCAATTATTTTTAAAATTTCCCTGATGATAGTAACACGTTTATACTTGTGCATACATGTGTAACCATTCCTTTCAAATCTTACTTCAATTTAATAAAAAAAAATGCAAAAAGTTCCAGATTTGATCAAACTCTCCATTCACTGCAATTAGCTGATAAGTCGAATGGCTTCTGTTGCAACAAGTTGCAGGCTGTAGTGAAATGCAACAAATTGCAAGCATGAACAATTTGCGAATTTCGTTTGCAAAAAATTTGTTAATAATCAATACATTTCGGTTACTCTTTCAATTTATCATTAAATGATGGCAAATGATTATCAAACTCCAAGACACGAAAAACTCTCAAGCTACCAGACGAAGTCACGAAAAAATTTGCCTCACTAAGAAGATGTTAATTATTCGCAAACCGTCATCAACTTAACCATCAGCGTGTCGATGCGTTTTTGTTAGCGCACGAAGAGCTGATGACTTGCCATCAATCAATTGATAATTTATTTTTTTTCGTCTTGACTCTACGCCTTTGCGCACCATGACAGCTTTTTACTAAACAGCCGACAAACATTGACCCGCTCAATAATTTTCGTTACGTTTTTTTCAACGCCGACAGTTCGGAGGTTCAAGCTGTCATCAGTTTGAATAGTCATTAATTGCAGTATGCCTATTTAGTAGTCAGCTGGTGAGATGACTTTGACAAACGTTGCAGGTTGATGCAATTAATAACGAAGCAGATTGATTTTTTTGCATATTTTGATTTTTTGCTTAAAGACATATAGAAAATGCTTTAGTTTACGCTAATTTAATTAAGAGAGAGCTTCAAAGCATGATAAAAAAAATCTACCTCTATAAATCAAAAGCATATTATCATAAAACTTTTTCACAACAATGTAGATGAAGAAAGTAGACAAACTGCCACCTTTGCCGTGTTTAATTGTTACATATATACATATACACAACACATCAGAGAAAAATCCGCAAATTTAGATCTGCAAGTCATTCAAGAAAAGCTTACACATTTTTATTTGGAGGAGCTCTTATCTTGGAAATTATGTATCACCCTACCCAAATGTACCAAAAAACAGTTAAAAATAAATTCTCATATTATGTTTGAAAACTTCTCGTGACATGTGCTACAGATTCGTCCCCCGGTTTTTTTATTATTGTTTGTTAGTAAAATATTCTTTAACTATTAAGCATTGAGTTCGTTTCAGTTAATTATTTTTTAGCAGCCATAAATCTCTGCGGGGCTCAAATCTACACCAAGTGAAGTATTTCGACGTACGAGTAGTAGGATACATTTTGCAACTTATTCCTTTCTGGCTCTTGCTCTTAGCTGGAAGTAGAAAAAAATTGTTATATGTTATAATATAAAAGAAAAAAATTCTATAATACTCGTATAATAGAAAAACTCTAGCGAATCAGAATCACTAGGAAAATGATTTTCGAAGAAATGCGAGTGACTAAAAAATTTGTTGAAACGTAATAGACTTTTTTGTAGTATGATACATGAGAAACACTGTTTTATGACATATTGGGTTGAGTCATAAATACTTGCCGATGCAGGGAGAGGGCAATTGAAATTTCTCTAAATTCCTTATTAATTGTAGAGAGGTGATCGTTTTGCTTTCAAATGACAGGTATGTATGAACAAATATAATCAAACAAAAGATTGTTTGGCGAGCGTTTAGGTAGAAATTATACAATAAAATGAAAAGTCGAACTCGTTTCCTTTATTTCTACCAATTTATTTTTCAAAAATCCGTATACTAGTATTTCGGCTATCACTTATAGCCTTCTTCAGCGATGTTTCTTCGACTGAGGAAAATAGTCCCTAATCGTCCTATTTGTAGATAAACTTTTAAGTCTCCTTAAGCGTTTTCTTTCCGTCTGGGTATTTCCCCCATCGTCGGTAGGTGAGGCGCTAATTAAATCCTCATTAGCAGCCTCATTAACTGTTTCGTTAATCCTTCTTACCTGGCTCGTTGGTGAGATGTTAATTATCGTGTTATTATGAACTCCGGTTATAGTAGAAAGCTAGATGTAGCGGAAAGTTTGGAGATATTCAAGGCTCCACGGGAGTGTCTCCTTAACAGGGATTTGGGAAACGGATATTCCCCACTGTTTAAATTGATAAGAAGAAGTACCGCAAGGGCAACCGGAGTTCATAATAACACGATAATTAACATCTCACCAACGAGCCAGGTAAGAAGGATTAACGAAACAGTTAATGAGGCTGCTAATGAGGATTTAATTAGCGCCTCACCTACCGACGATGGGGGAAATACCCAGACGGAAAGAAAACGCTTAAGGAGACTTAAAAGTTTATCTACAAATAGGACGATTAGGGACTATTTTCCTCAGTCGAAGAAACATCGCTGAAGAAGGCTATAAGTGATAGCCGAAATACTAGTATACGGATTTTTGAAAAATAAATTGGTAGAAATAAAGGAAACGAGTTCGACTTTTCATTTTAAGGTATGTATGTCTTAATTTAAAGGTTTGACAGTGCGCACATAAATGTTTGTGAAAAATACAGTTGTTAGAAATGGAAAATTTGAAAGTGCATTTTAGACATATTATGTTGCGGAAGTTTTTAGGTGATAAAATAAATTTTTATAAATAAAATTAGCTTGCTTTTTACACTATATGACTTGCAAACAACTCTAGGGCAACAGCTGAAAAAATATGCAGTGTTTATGGTAGTGTAGCAATAAGTAAAAGAACAGTGAGAAATTGGTTCACTAAATTCCGTTCTGGAGATATGACGCTTCAGGATGATCCAAGGCTGGGTCGGTCTTCTGATTTTGATGATAACCAATTGAAAATTTTAGTAGAACAAAACCCTCGTCAAATAACGCAAGAGTTAGCAGAGAAGCTGGATACATCTCAATGAACTGTGCGCCGACACCTTGAAAAGCAAGGGAAAGTTTGTAAACTTGGAGTCTGGGTGCCACACAATCTCACTGAAAACAACAAGGCGAACAGAATATCGATTGCCACAAGTCGAGCCTTTCTTGGCAAATATTGTTACAGGGGATGAAAAGTGGATAACATATGAAAATGTCGTCAGGAAAAAGTAGTGGCTGCATAAAAACACGGCACCGGAACCTGATCCTAAAGCTAGTATTCACGGCAAGAAAATTTTATTGTGTGTATTGCGGGATCACCAGGGTATCATTCACTATGAGCTGATGAATCGCAACGAAACAGTTACAGCAAACGTGTATGTTCAACAGATGCAACATGTGCAACAAAAACGTATTAACAAGCGTCCAGCGTTGATCCATCGACGGCAAGTTGCGTTACATGACGATGCCAGGCCCCACACCGCTATGATCACCCAGGAAAAAATATTGGAGCTAGGCTGGTACATTTTAAGTCACCCGCCATATTCACCCGACCTTGCTCCAACCGATTTTCATATTTTCCGGTCGCTTCTGAATTCCCTTAACGGAAAAACTTTTAACAACGATGACCAGGTACTTCAAGAACATTCTACGAGGAGGGGATTGACACATTGGCTGATAGATGGCAGCAAGTAATAAATAATAATGGTGAATATATTACAGATTTGTTTATGGATTTGTAATTTTTAGAATGAAATAAATTTATAGCACAAAATCGGCAATTACTTATGCCTCAACCCAATATAACCTTTGAAAAGCCTTTCCTATAAATTCGAGGATTCAATCAAAAGTGTCATTGATAAAACAGTGTTTGGGACTGCCATCCCAAAAATTTCCAAAACTCGGAAAATTTAAAGATTGATTTCTCATTTTTGCTGTCAATGCTTTGCACATATGTTATGCAATATTTGCGAAAGTGTTTGGTGCTGCCAGCCTTGTGTTAGCACCACAGCCAACAAAATACCAAAATTGCTTGACGTTAAGTTAAACCCACTCTTTGAATTTCGTTTCGGTTGGATAGCTGCATTGGAAGTTATAGAGGTGAAAATAATTTTAGGGTTACCACTCTCAAAACTTACACACATTGAAAACGTGTTAGAAATAACTCTGCACAATGACCCGAATAAATTATTAACAGAAAATCGGAGGGTCCTTGAAAGCCTATCATTCTCTGACCACTGTTACATTTGTTACAATTTAAATTTCAACTTAGCTCGCACTTCTCGATCGTTTCGCAATCCCAAAAAAACAAATTGGGAGAATTTCAAACGGGAAGTGACTACCGGCTTAAGCTCTTCTCCCAGGATAGGCTCTGTAGCTGATTTGCAATCTGCGGCTAACACTCTCACTGGTAAACTGGTAAAATCTTTTGAACGGTCCTGTCGCAAAGTCTGTCCGAAGCACACACCTAAACCACCCTGGTGGAACAGGGACTTAGGTTGTCGCAGAAGACAAGTACGAGAACTCTTTAAGTTAGGCAAAGTAGTTGACTGTAGGGAATGTTGAGACGATTATAAGGACGTTCTTAGGCTCTACAAAACGGAAATAAGAAAGCCAGGTGGAGCTCCTGGAAAGAGCCGTGCGGCAGGATTGAATCAAATAGACTCAGAAATCTGCTGGCTAAGCGCACTGTCACGCCTAGCCTGGTATGCAAGCCTGATGGAGAGTGGACAAGCAACAGCTCGGAAATGCTGAAGATATTCTTAGATGCTCACTTTCCGGGTTGTTTGGATGACTCCACCTCTTCCACTGGTAAACAAGCGTCTGATCTGCATGATATCGAAGGCATTGGCGAAGTTGTCACCATGCAGAGGCTTGTCTGGGCAATTGACACCTCCAAGCCCTTCAAGTCTCCAGGTCCGGATGTAATTCTGTTGAGCAGGCTCTAAAAGACAAGTATGCTTGCCATTTCCTGGCTAACACAAATTTGCAAAGATTGTCTAGGGCTAAGCCACGTACCTGCAGCCTGGAGGACCGCTTAGGTTGTATTTATACACAAAGCGGGTAAAGTCAACCATGTGTATCCGAAGGACTATAGGCCAATTAGCCAAACTTCCTTTCTCCTTAAAGTTCTCGAAAGATTACTAGATCTACATATCAGACAAAGACTTGGTACTCAAACTCTATCGAGAACCCAAAATGCCTTTATGAAAGGGAAATCAGTTGGAACGGTTCTCCATAGAGTAGTCCTCAAAATTGAAAGGGCACTCTATTACAAAGAAAACGCTTTAAGAGCCTTTCTGGATATTGAAGATGCCTTCAATAATGTGCTCACAACAGCTATTATGAAGAGCCTCCACGCACAAAACACCCATCCCGCTATTTGTAGCTGGATAAGCAGCATGCTTAAAAACAAGCTCATATCAGTGGCATGGTTGGGTGCGTAAATCCCAAGAAAGGTCCCCAGAAACACGTCGCAGGGAGGGTTTCTATCCCCTCTCTTGTAGAACCTAGTTACAAACTCAATTCTGGAAGCTGGAAAGCAAGGGTCTCACGGTATTGGCCTATGCTGACGATATTGCGATTTCAGTCTCGGGTTAGTTTCAACATACCCTTGGCCAGCTTATCGAGTACTCTCTAGGGTTGTTTGAGGACTGGGCGAATACCGTGGGCTTTGGCCTCAAACCCAAAAAGAAAGATTTTGTGCTCTTCACTAGGAAGTATAAAACTCCCATTTTAGACCCAATCATGCTGGGTGGCTCCAGATTAAGTCTATAGTTAAGCGGGCAAGCAACGCGATTTATGCCAGCAAGGGAGTACTGGGTAAAACGTGGGGTCCAAGCCCTGTTCTAACGGGTAGGGTTTACTTGGCGATTGCTAGGCCGATCCTTGCTTACGGGTCTGGTCTGGTCTGGTGGCCAGTAGAGAATAAAACCACCGTTGCCAGCATGGCGAATATGTTTCATAGGTTGGCGGCCCTCTGCACTACAGGTGCCTTAGCCTTGACTCCTTCGTCTGCTCTAAACGTCCTGCTTCCCCTCCCTCCGCTTGATCTCTTTGTGAGAGGCACTGCTGCAAAAGCTGGTGTCAGGATTAGGAAATCAGGACTCTTCGAGTCAGGATCATTCGGCCTGGTTCCCACTCTGTGCTTCGAGCGGTGATATCGAGGTACTGTGGGAGATGGGGAGGAATAGAATCAGCAAATATGCCCAGCAGCTTTTAATATCTACACTGACGGCTTTAAAACAGCTGCAGGAGTGGGTGGGTGCTGCAGCATATTCTGCAGATGCAGCTATAGATGCAGCTTTGAGGCTTTAGTAGTATTTTCACAGTAGTATTTTCCAGGTGGAAGTTTTTTTGTATCGTAAAACCCCAGGATCTGGTATATGCCAAAGATACTGCAAGTGAGGAAATAAATATATTTACGGTCAGTCAAGTGGCAGTAAAAGCACTAATGTCTCAGACATACAAATCGAACTGTGTACTAAATTGCATTCAGGCCCTGACCAGACTGGGTAACAGTAGAAAAGTCAGAATCTTCTGGGTTCCCGGTCACAAGGGCATTGATGGAAATAAGAGGGCGGATACTTTAGTCAAGTATGGGGCTAGTCTTCCTCTTTTGGGATCGGTAGAGATCCTTACTCCTATCCAAACGATTAAGTACTCAATCGACTCCAAAATGATGCAGGATGCGACGTGCAGATGGGGTGCAACTCAGACCTGCAAAGTAAACAAAATCATGTGGAAGTCATATAATCTCGCATCGACTAAACACTTCCTTGAGTTAACGCGGAGTAACTGCAAACGACTGGTTGGCATCATTACTGGCCATTGTCTTGTAGCAGCACATGCTATGAAAATGAGACTCCTAACCAGCGACACCTGTAGGATGTGTCAAGAACCGGGGGTATCAGAAACAATCCAGGATCTCTTGTGTCACTGCCCAGCACTGCGGAAAATCAGACTGCGATACTTCGGTGAGCCCTGGCTGGTGGATCTCTCGCACGTGGCGGGCCAAAGCTGACGGACATCCTTCAGTTTGTGAAAAAATCCGGGGCCTTTGATCACCGCTTGGACTGAACTTTCTTTCCATTTATCTGGTATCACTATGGACCAGTAGGTCTATGTGTGCCCTTGTGTCAGACAGTATAACCTAACCTAAATATCGATATTTTTCGAATTTCGAAACTTAAATATTTGTTGATAATTGCCATTGAAAGATCATTCCCATTTGAAAATTTCATGACGAAATCGTTTAGTACATAAATCTGAAAAAAATCCAAAAAATAGCCATAGTTGGCAGTACTTTCACGATTTTTTAATGAAATTCCTAACAAATTTAGTTTACAATGCGGTCTATATCTTATATGAATTTCGTTTTTATTTGAAGGCTGCATCGGAAGTTACTTGGAAAAAAGCTTTAATTTGTATAAGTGTATAAATAAAATCGTGTATAAATATACACGATTTAGGAGACAAAAATTGCCATAGCTGGCAGTTCTAATCCAATTTTTCAATCTAATTTCTACCAAATATGGCTTAGAGTAAGGTCCAACTACAGTGAAAATTTAGTTAAAATCTGTTGACTGAATCAGAAAAAAGCAGTTTTTTTCTCACTTATTTTTCAAGATAACACCACTGCCACAGGGTTGCCCACACTTGAAAATCACTTCTATCAGGCTTGGTCCTATTTAATATCACCATGCTCTTTTAATTTGATATTGATCGAATTATCCGGCCGTCAGTTCTCGTGAACAGAGGTTTCGAGTGTTGAAAATAGAGGTGATTTGGTGATGGGTTGCCGTTCTTGTGCAACTCAGAATTTTGAAAATTTTTATTTAATATGGTGGACAACGGTTAAAATTTATCATTAATTTGATTTTTTTTTGGAACAAGCAAACATTTTTCAGGAAGTTCGATGCTTTGAAGGATTTTCAAATCATCGAACCTGCCTGCCGTAGCTACAGCGTTGCTCACACATTCTTAAAAGTCCTTGTGTGTATAGTCTTAGTCAGCACCAACATGCTATGCAAAACTCACGATGATCGAATATTGCTGTCGGAAGTTATGGCAAATCGCAATTTCAGTGCCCGCCGTCGCCAAAGAATTACTTAGTAAAACAATAAGCAATTGAACTTGCACACTGGTCCTGTGATAGCGGAGCCTTTCATTTTGCCCTTATTATTCACTATCACCCCCGCATTATCTTCGAAATATATAAATACTGCATCTCGCGTCCTAAACGGTTTTCTCTGCCGAATAACTACAGCCGGCATTACCTTCTTACGGAGGTCTAGTTTACCCTTTGTGCACTGTGGCAACATGTCACCAGCACCAGCAGCTCGTAGCCTGTTGAGTCGACCGCGAATTCCATGGACAGCAATGACGTACAAGTTCTTGGCACCTGTGTTGTCTGCGCAGTTTATGACAGCCCGGACTGGCAGACCCAGCAAGATGCAGAACTTGCCTCCAGCGGTACCTCCTCGCCCTCTTTTAGACACTTTGTTTGCCATCTTTGAGACACAAAGGAGCCTGGAAAGAATTAAAAATATCTTATTTTAACCCTCCGTCCGTACACTGGGTCTTTTTGGGAACGCGCTAAAATTCCAAGATAATTATCTCGAAAACCGGTTATGGGAGGGGCCTCGCTCTACTACGTAAAAAAAATTGTTTGTGCTGGGATTTGATTTGTGTGTGTGACGCTTCGATCTCTCAGTTGTTTTCAGGACAGCAGAGTGTCAAATTTGCGAGCGTTCCCTTTTAGACCCAGTGTACGGACGACGCTGGTATTTCGTGACGGTAAGAAAAATTGTATTTTTAAATTTTTCTGCATTATATTGTTATTTTCGACTTATTTCTATGATCTGTGTTGCATATGCGCACATCGTGAATATGTTTTTGCTTTCTATAAGAAAATGGCAGCTGATCGTGCGGAGAATATAAACTATTTTTTTAGGGAACGGGTGGCTCGCGTCTACGACGAGACTTCTAAGGTTTCCGACAACGAGGAGGTTGAGGAGCACAAGTCTGGCCCAGAGGATGCAGAAGAAGATTTGAATTTCGACAATTCTGATGACGACACGACGGAGACCGAGGTTGAGATCTCTCCTGCGAGCAAAAAAACTGCGGGACGTCCCCGTTCATACATCCGAGGGAAAAATCAATTCAAGTGGTCGAAAAATCCTCCGGAGTCACGTGGCCGTCGCCCTTCTGCACACGCGTACATTCCGACCGGTAAGGGTATAGCAAAAAATGTTACATCACTACTTGAAGCGTGGTCCTTACTCTTTACTGACCAGATGCTCGAAATTATTGTATTACACACCAATGAGGAAATTGACCGCAAGGCCCCTTTTGAGAATAGAGGTAGTTTTGAGAAGCATATTGATTTGGCTGAATTGAAAGCGTTTTTGGGTTTATTGTATTTTGGTGGTGTCCAAAAATGGAACCATTTACATTTGAGTGAAATATGGAGTGAACAATTCGGTAATAAATTATACCGAAGCGTGATGCCCCAAAGAAGGTTTGAATTTTTGTTTTGCGCTTTGACGATACCTTTAGCTAATGAAATGAAAGAATGCTCTTTGACACTTGTCGGTACCGTTCGAAAGAACAAACCAGAAATTCCACCTTCATTCGTTAGATGCGGTTCTGCGATGACATCGCGTTTTGCTTACTCCGAAAACATGACACTTGTATCTTACTGCCCGAAAAAAACAAAGTCGTTTTACTGCTGTCTACCTTGCATCGAAATGGTAAAATTGATAACGAAAGTGGCAAACCAGAAATAGTTTTATTTTATAATCAAACAAAAGGAGGCACGGATACATTTGACCAGTTGTGCAAAAATTACACAACTGCTCGAATAACAAGCAGGTGGCCGTTGCGAGTATTTTACGGCATTTTGGATGGGGGAGGAATTAATGCGTCTATATTATATTATCGACTTGAAGGCAACAATGAATTGAACCGTCGAGAATTTTTGAAAGCATTGATCTTCGATCTTGTGAAATCATTTCTACAAGAAAGACTTTCGATTACAACTTTGCGGAATACCCTGCGAAAATCTATCAGGGAAATATTAGGTGATAAAACGGAAAATACTTTTATTCCAAACACAAAAATGTTGAAAAGGAAAAGGTGTTCCGTTTGCCCCTGTTCAAATAACTCAAAAACATGGTATTGCTGTGCATTATGTCGCGAGGTAGTGTGCGATACTCATCCAACCAATTTTTGTTTGGCTTGTTCCGCGCGAGTTTCATAGAAGTACTTCTAATTACTAATTTTGTATGTGATGTTACGTGAAAGTACGTTTTCACCTCTTTTACTGATTTTTTGTAGCCAATAAATGAACATGTAACCGAAAAAAGAGTGATTGCATAAATTACTTTATCCTAAAAATACCATATTTTCAGTCGTCCAAATAATTATACTTTTTGGAATCAATGCATATGCAATATTTTTTTTCTAAAAGGGCATATTTTTGACTATATAATCCTGGAATATTTTTGATCTACAACAAGATAACGTTTAGATATGATTTTTTGAGTAAAAACACATTTTTTCAATATTTCCTGAAATTAAAATTGCTATAAATAAATAAATATGTAAAAAAACTACCGTAACAATAATTTGATCATAAAATAGAAACACAATTAGATGCTACAGAATTTTTTCAGATTTTTAAAATGCTTTTCTGGGACAAAGAAGAACGACAGGACTTTTTGGGGTCAGTGTACGGACGGTGTACTTGGAATATAGTATACGGACGGAGGGTTAAATGAGTCACTACATGTTTCCTTATATACAAGTATGCCTTCCGAAAATTTCAGCTCAATCGGATCACGCACTCCAGAGATTATTTCCTTATTTTTTTCGCTGCTATATGCGAGGACTGTTCAAAAACTAATGACAAAAACACGCTCTACAGAAGAAAAAAAACATATTTTGAATCTTCCAAATTTATATGCTCTTTTTTGTAGTAGCCTGCCGTAGTTATAATACACTATTGCCATCGTTCCGGCCACTTTTTGAACGCGAACGTCAGGCCACCATTCCCGAGATCATTAAAGCGCGCCTATACAGCTTTGACGGCCTCATGATTAAGCTCAGGAAACAGCCAGAAGTTGCAAGGAGCCAAATCTAGACTGTACGGTGTATAGAGTACAGTGGCGATGCCTCTAGCGTTCAAGAAATCCACGACAGTGCGAGCGACGTGCGGCCTTGCGTTGTCATGGTACAGTGAACTTTCGTTAACGTGCATAAATCATCACAAATTACCGTGCACAATCGAGAATGCACTGCCAATTGAAATGTCTAAAGCTGCGTACACAGAGGGCCAAGCCATTCTTTGGCTCGGTTTTGCTTAGTGTATACGAAGAGCCAACCTTGACGTTGGCCTTGATTACCGTTCCTTCTGCTGGCGGCGGTAACATCAAAGCGTTGGCGATGTATTGGCTTTGGGACGTCGTTGTAGTGTGGACGGTTGTTCAACGATATCTGTATCTGGACCGCATCCAACGCCTCGGTCCCATGCTATTGGCTTCAATCGCTTCTTGTGTAGACGGAACGGTCAACGCCAATCGTTAAGAATCAACGAACTGGTCAAACTTTCATTGGCCGTTCGTTGGTTGTAGGTGTACGCGCCTTAAGACTGCAGCGATCGTCATTCGTGACAAATTGTCATTCGTCGATCTTTGCGAATGATAGCGTCAGCTGTATTCTGTAGAACCTCGGTACGAGACGTTGTATGTCACCTTTTGCGTGGCTCGTTGGCTATGCTCTCTCTACCGTCCTCGAACACTTTGTACCACTTGTGGTTCCCAACATCTTCACCGACCACCGTAGTTAAGAATTCGTATGCATCTTTTCGGTTCTTCCCGAGTTTCACTAAAAATTTTACGTTACAGCGTTGCTCTCACTTTTTATCCATGCTGGACATGGTAGGCAAATGCTTAGCACACGTAACGTGAAGTGCCACATACATTCACTCACTGCACCGGTCAACTTGAAACTAACGGTATGCATTACACGATGGTATTCAGTGCTGCCACTCTTCATGACACATTTTCCCTCATGGTCCCTGTTATCATTACTTTCTGAAAAGCCCTCATCTATATATATACATGTATATATATATATATATATATATATATATATATATATATATATATATATATATATATATATATATATATATATATATATATATATATATATATATATATATATATATATATATATATATATATATATATATATATATATATATATATATATATATGCATATATATATATATATATATATATGTATATATATATATATATATATATATATATATATATATATATATATATATATATATATATATATATATATATATATATATATATATATATATATATATATGTATCAACTAAAAGATTAAAGGAGATAATCTCTGGAGTGGCCAGTTTTTATATATACATATAAAGAAATATGAGTCTTGGGCGAAACGAGTCTAATACTAATATTCTTCGGAAACCAGTATAAATGATCAAGCGCACCTCCATCTTCGGTGGCAGCCAAATAAACACAGCAATAGATATGTGTCTTCTCACCCAGTTACCGCAAATAGACTTAGAGATGATAATGGTTAAAACCACATTCAGAAGAATCATATTAAATATATTAAATCATATTCGTTACAAAAAAGTGAAGCTGTTACTAAATAAGATAGTTACAACTCCGGAATTTGACTTTTTTAAAAGTTTTGCCTATAACACTAAGGCATTGTGCTAGTATTATGATTAAGAAAATAAAAAACACATCTATAGAGTTTACGTATTAGGTACTCGGTATTTAATCTCGAAACCGGAGCACATTTAAGAGTGAGTATGCGCGAAATATTTCGGAAATCGGATTTGTATGAAAATCTACCTATACCCTATAAGAAAGATGCAATCACCTTTTATTTATTCTTGTGCAACTTATAAGCACTAGAAATAGATTAAAGTATTTGGGACTTATCGATCGTGGACTCAATGCTGAACCTCAAACTTTCGAAGTGACTGCACATAAAGAATGTTTGCTAAGCATCATCGAGCTAAGTCACACTGTATCGGCAGGACGGTGTGACTACCTTACCCATTCTGTTCAGGTTTTTCCTAATTAACCGTGCTCTGTCAAGAATTGACAAAGTTAAAAGCTTACCTTTCCGTATCTCCGGTTAAACCAAGGCTCAATAAGATCAATTAGCTTAGCCGTCCAGCGTCATATATAACTCTCACTCCAACGTTGTTTCCAAAATTGGAGGGTAAACGTACCTGCGTGTCTCAGTTCTGCCCAGCTCTGAGCGAAAGAGGTAGCCTTTTTTGCGTTCTCGTGCTAGTAGGTCGATCGGGATTACTCCCGACACCACCATCACAGCCTCTTCTAAGACCGTGCGGTAGCTACAGGCGATTTGCAGGGCACCTTTGCGCTCGACACTGGCTGCCGGAACTTCTTAGTTCGGAGTGCATCTCCCCAAAATTCGGCTCCATATAGCAAGATAGAATTGGTTGCTACCATCAATAGCCTCCGTTCCGTTTCACTGGGTCCACCGACGTTGGCCATTAGTCTACTTAGCGAAGTGACGGCTACTAGAGTCTTGTCAAATGTCCGGCGGGTATGATCCCACTATTTCAGCTTGGTATCCTTGTCGCTTCCAAATACCTGACCGACTTGTTGGTCTGGACTCCAACGGAGCCAACTTTCATGGATCCTCCGCTTCCTCAGCATAACAATCTCTGTTTTAGAGACTGCTAGCAGGAGGCCAACTAGGAAATACTGTCATCAAATTGTCATATGATAATCATGATTATGATTTCAAATGATAATCACTCTTGCGAGTGATAACTTTGAATATGTCTCTACCTTAAGGCTTTTGGTAGAACATGCTTTCAACATTTACACAAAACCTCTGTGTCTAGCGATTCCTGTGCACTTACATTTTTTATATAGTGCAAGGAAGGTTGAAATTCAAACCAATACTCCACAACAAACCGAACATAACTGTATAGACTTTTTCTAATTTCCGTACATCATACTTCACTCAGCCATAAAACTGCTAAAATTCAAAAAGAAATATTTTCATTCAATTGATATATGTATACTTTGCTCCACTTTATCGCTCTGAACATTTTGCGTTTGTATGAGATCAGCCACAGCATGCAAGAATATGCCACTACTTAAGAAATTATTCTTTTCCTTTTCTAAACGCTTTGCATATCAGTTTATTTATTTATTCATAGCGCGTAAAAGAGAACTTAACAATGAACAAAAACATTCGTATCCGAAAAAAAACTGTCAATATGTAGATTGCAGAAAATTATTTCTCCAGGTTTTTACTACACAAAATTATTAGTACCTAGCAAATGAATTTGACCAATGTGACACTCAATCGACATTCTACTACAGTCAACTAATTGGTTTCCTCCAAATAAATAATTTCAATTGCCATTTACAATTATTTCGCTAGGTCAAGATGAAAGCAACATGCCTATGTACAAAACACGTTCGTTTAAAAACCGGGATTTTAATAATATTAAACATCATAGTATAGGCATGCAGAGGCTGGCAAAGCGCTTATATTGTTTGCCACTTTACTTACGATGGTGACCTGTAATGATGTCGACCGAACAGTGATGAACGCATGCTTTTGTTGCAATTGGTCCAAGGTGAGACCTGAAGACGTAATATCGACGCATCTGGCATCAAGTTCGAAAATAAATAATTGTATCACATATTCCGTAAGCATGAACACATCACCAGTAAAATTCACAACCTAATGGTATTTAGAAATTCCATGGATGATTTCAGCAAAGCAACTAGCTTTTATTTCTAGATTGATTCGTCATAGATACAGTCTGTCAAGAATGAGTTTACACATAGGGAAAAAATTCAATTTTTCATCTTTCTAATTATAAAATACTACTTTTTGTTTATGTAAATAATTTTTTTTTTTTTAATTATCGTTATTTGCATTATTTCCAACCGATATATACAAAAAAAGTACAACTTCAATGCGCAAAAGGAACGAAAAGAACAACGAAAACAATTATTACAATTCTTGAAGTGTCAAGAAACTCTTTACACAAAAGTTTTTTTTTTGCATTACTGCAACGATACGGTAAATTTACCGTAATTTTTGGTCTGTATTGTAAAGCTCTATAAATTTGATCATTAGTGTGTGATTAATTTTTGGCTAATACGCATAAATAAGTGAGATATTGTGTTTTAAAATGCCAGGCAAAAGATTATCCTTTGAGTTAGTTCAGATGATATACTATAATCACCAATTAGGTAAAAGTGCACAGAAACTGTCGGAAATGTTTTGTGTAGCACAAATGGCAGTCTTTAACGTTATAAATCGTGCTGAAAATGAGAATAGATTGGAGCCAAAGTGTGGAGGTGGCTCAAAACCAAAAATATCTAAACGTATAGAGCGCCTTATGATAAGGAAGCTTGATAAAAACCCCTGGATTTCGACCAGAACACTTGCTAGGGAACTCAAGGAAGAGTGTGATGCTGCTGTTTCCCATGAAACAGTACGACAGGCCATCCTACGAAATAATATCTCATCAAGAGCTGCACGAAAGAAACCACTGTTTTCTGCACTATATATCGAAAAGCATTTTTCTTTCGCTATGATGCACCTTTTTCAACCCGTTGACTTCTGGGACGACGTCATATTCTGCGATGAGACGAAAATGATGTTGTACTATAATGATGGACCGGCTAGAGTGTGGCGCAAGCCTTTAACATCGTTGGAAAATCGAAATATCATTCCGGCTGTAAAATTTGGTAAGTTGTCCGTTATGATTTGGGGTGCTTCTCAAGCAGAGGAGTAGGAGACTTGGCATTCATCGAGTCAACCATGGACGCCCAACCATATTTGCATATCCTTAAAACATATTTGGCAAGCAGTGCGCAGAAATTCGGGTTTATGCATAACAGCAAACCAAATTTTAAGCTTTACCAGGACAACGATCCCAAACATAAGGCGAACATGGTGCGAATGTGGCCCTTATACAACTGCGGAAAAGTGATGGATACGCCAGCCAAGAGTCCGGACTTAAATCCCATCGAGAATTTATGGGCTTACTTAAAACAACAAGTCGCTAAAAGGCAACCCAAAAACCGAACTGCCTTAAAAATTGCGATTCTCGAAGAATGGCAAAAAATACCAACCACGTATGACCTGCAAAAGTTGGTTCATTCAATGAAAAATCGGTTGCGATGTGTGGTGGATGCCAAAGGTGGCCATACCAAATGTTAAATATACCAAATAATATTAAATATCCTGTAAATATGTAAATATTAAATACAATAATAATTTGTGTAAAGAGTTTCTTGACACTTCAAGATTTGCAATAATTGTTTTCGTTGGTCTTTTCGTTCTTGTTTTGCATTAAAGTTGCACTTTTTTTTGTATATATCGGTTGGAAATAATGTAAATAACTATAATTAAGAAAAAAACATTCATTTACATAAATAAAAAGTAGTATTTTACAATTAGAAAGATGAAAAATTGAATTTTTTTCCTATGTGTAAACTCATTCTTGACAGACTGTATGTCGTTCGTTAATCTTTCCGAAGGTGGATAATCTTTCCACAATGCTCGTTCACCTCAACCATAGCAGTGCGTTCGTGTGCAGCATTGGATGTGGTCATTATGAAAGTGAAGGGCACTGTAGAATAGTGTCGAATTCCAGGCCAATTCATTTGACTTCTATAATTCACTTGATTCAATTCATCCAGCACGAGTCACACCGGCCGTTTCGGATTATGAAATCAATTGCCTTTATACTATCGATAATCGCCAATTGTTGAATCAATAACGCATCTCAGCATTGCGCTGTGCCTACTCTCTCGCATGAATTAACATCAGAAAAGGGATGGCCGAAGAATCCAATCGATCAACACAATGAAAAATTGAATCGTTGGGTAACTGCAACAGTACTGCTTTAGGTTTTCCATCAGATACTGGCAATTCTAGCGAGCCAGTAGCCATATGCAATCAAATTCGATGGAAGTGCCTTGCCAAACTTTTGGCGTTATTACAATAGAAATAAGTACTCAGTGAAGGCATGGCATTAGGGAAAAACTAAGCGACTAACGAAATTTTGGATGTGTAATCGAAAAATGACTAAATGCAGAAAAATATTTTCTTTGTAAATATTTTGAAAATACTTACGTAAATGCTTCTCAAACTTGAAAGTTTTTAGTTTGCTTTGACTAACCGTTCCAATGACATGAAAAAATAGTATTTGGACTCAAAGCTGTTTTTAAAAACTTATAATAATATTCAGCCCCTATCGCACGTAACTCCCCTACACAAATGTCATTAATTGATCTGTTAAACTTACCGAAATTCCGATGATCACCCTCCAACCTTAGGGTTGTAATATACTTCGTGCTCTTGTAGTGCCAGCTACTTGAATGACCAGTATACATATCTTGGAAAAACTCTTGTGCTTTTTCTTTATTGTAATTTGATTGTTTGCTTCTCGTTTAGATTCACACTATAATTTGATAAGTGTTGCAAGTACCCGGCCTTAACGTTTTTCACATATCGTGATCCGTACCCGTAGGAAATGCCTGCCAGGCTTCTAACACTTCTAGTTTGACTTTCGGTTCCTACTTGGGTTTTAATTTTGCGCCTTCGAGTATTGTTGCACTTTCACTAAATTCAAACAATAGCGAGATTTACAATTGGTAATATTCATGAATTGCTGATGAGTAATGTACTATGCGCATATGTGATGACTACGCAATCGGTGAAGGGTGAGTAGTTAGTAGTTTAATTGATTTAGCAATATTAACACTAGAAATTGATTTGAAAATTTGTATTGAAACGCGATATCCAAGATACAAACTCATTTATTAGCTTCTTGATCTATAATTCCAGCAACAGCTCAAGAAGAACCTAATCACCAATCACTTTCTTTCAACTTAAACATGGGATCAGATCCGAAAATAAACGTAATTTCATTTTAGGAAAAATGTGAAAAATAGCACAAATCATGCTTTGATCAAGGCACCTGGTGATACATGCACAAATCGGTCTGTAAATTTGTCAGCATTGATATTGCTACTCCTTACTATAAAAAAGAATTCTTTGTTCGGAAGATGTTTTAAGCGTCAATAATACGACCAATATCATCCTCATCGACCAATATCGGTGCTACAACCAGAGTCTGGTTAGGGCTTTCCCAAGAAGTCTCTCCACTCAACCCAATCTTGAGCCGATGTCATTCAGTTAGACACTTCTAAGCTCTGGGCATCCAAGCCAGCGGCGGCTCTACCTATGGGGCTAGTGGGGCTTAGCCCCACAATCTTTTTTCATTCCAAAATGTAAAGAAACCTAAGAAACCAAGCAGCTATAAAATTTTATTTTAGCGAATGAAAGTATCAAAAGTATCAAAAGTTTCAAAATACTTTGTTTACCTACTGTTTTTAAAATCCATTAAAATATTTTTGTCTCGTCCCTTCAAAAATTGTATTTCATTACACAAATTCGTATGTATAATTCAAGAGCACTTACTTCGCTATATGCGCGCGATGCTCTTTTCATATTCTCTTCCATATTCTTATCCACATGCAAGCAATGCACGCCGGGCTAAGCTAAACTAGCCCCAAAAAAGAGAGGAAATGAATGAAAAAATGCAATGAGCGTAAAGTGTGTGCATGTCATACGCTTTGAATTAAAGAGTATTCAACGGGCTAAGTCCTAAATATAAGCTTTTACTGGTATATCGCTGTTTCGTCGTTCGCTAACTGAATGAAGTGTGTGTAGTATCAGTGGGTTAAATTGAACTAATTAGTTTTTGCAAATGAAGAGTAAACGATAGTTTTTGGTTTACAGTGCTTGTTGATATTATCGTTTAGGTGATATTATCGTGATAGAAAAATTGTGTGCTTAGCATACACATGATTTGATATGATACATACAGATCTGTACGTACGATATTTTATGCAAAATGTTGATTGCATTTGAAATGAGCAAGAAAATTCTATTTATACTGTTTTTAATATGATTGATCTTTGAAGAAAGTTTTAAAAAGTTTTTTTAAGTCAAATGCAAGAAATGACAATTTTTAATCTTCGTGCTCTTCAAAAGATAAATATTTATTAGTTAAAATTTACCAAGGTCAAAGAAGTACCCCAAGATCGATGGTTATTTACTGGAATTTTCTGTCCACGAATTATACAATCTGTTTTTGAAAGCCTTAGGCATCTAATTTATTGCTTCGACTTAATTCAATTGGATACTTAGGACGTTGTTACGATAAGAGAAGCAACCGAATGATTGAATTATAAATTATGATAATTTTAATTTTTTCTAGTGACTTGTTAATAAATTATTCTGTGTGTGTGTGGGTTGGAGGAGAGGCGCATTGGCACCTCTAAGCACTCAGACCAAAGGACCCATTGTACTCATTTCCCCCTGCCTACCAAAGTTTCCCAAACTGTTTGATAAAGTCAAGTCCTTCTTGATAAAGTCCGTCTGCATGCGTGCAACATCCCAGCCAAAGCATTGATATCTGAGACGCGCAAACGCTGGGCATTTACAGAGCAAATGCTCCGCAGAGTCAGCCTCTTCTAGGCAGGATGAACAGAAGTCACCCTGTACAACACCTATTCGGTACATATATCCTCCTAGGCAGTTGTGTAAAGTCAGAATACCTATCATGGCCCTGCAAACTTTCCTGCTCTTATTGAGAAAGAATCCTGCAGTCACCTGGTTGGGTTCTGAAAGGAAGACCTTCATGTGCCTGGCCATACCAACAGTCGTCCATCTATCTTTGTGAACATCATCTACCCACTTTCGAAGAATGGCACGTGCAGATGTGGTCGGCACATGCAAGGCGGGCTCAGGGCCCCGTTGTGGAAGCCCCGAACCTTGCTTCGCAATGACGTCAGCAATTTCATTTCCCTCAACACCACAGTGCCTCGGTACCCAGAGCAGATGCACCCTATTGAATCTGGCGACAGAGTTCAATTGTGCTCTGCACTCTTGGACAATTTTCGAGTTTGTCAGGGGTCTACGCAGCGCCATCAGTGCAGCTTGACTGTCACTGCAAATAGCAATGCCGTTTCCCCTCCATCTTTCTTCAGTTGCCCAACAGGCAGCTCTCAGGATAGCAAATGTTTCTGTTTGAAAAACCAAAACATGCTCTCCAAGAGAAAAAGCCCACCTGCCATTCGATGAATGTAGATAGACACCAGCTCCAGATCTACCATCTGACCTCGAGCCGTCCGTGAAGAAGATCTCAGAATATCTCTTCATACACAGATCTGGATCGTCCCAGTTAGTTCTGCTCAAGAGGATTACTTCGTACCTTCTTCCGAAGTCGAGGAAGGGCTCCCGAGCGTCCGAAGACTTAGTGAGAATCGGAGAGATCTCACACATCGAACCCCTAATAGAGCAGTGCCCCATATCGTCTTCACCTACCCATAAGCCAAGCTGAGCTAGTCTATGGGCAGAGCTCATCGCCACACTCTGAACTTGAATGTCGAGAGGAAGCAAATTGAAAAGCGCATCAAGGGCCGCACCCGGAGTAGTGCTCATGGCACCACAGATACCCAAGCACACCGTCCTTTGCAGCGTGGCTAACTTTTTTCGAGCATACAATAGCCTCACGATAGTCCACCACACCACGGATGCGTACATGAACATCGGCCTAATTATTGCTGTGTAGATCCACATCACTACATGAGGCTTTAGAACCCATGTGCTAGCAAAAGCTCTCCTGCACCGTCCGAAAGCTTTTAAATCACGAGTTAGCTTCACTTCCACATATTTCTTCCAGATAAGTTTTTTGCCCAAGATTACTTCATCTGAAAGTTGAAGTGTTACAACCTTCATGTTTGGAAGCACTAATCCTTCCAGTTTTCTTTTCCTGGTAAACAAAACAAGTTTCGTCTTACCAGGATTCACTGTTAGGCCGTGCCTCGAACACCAGTTGCCAATCATTTCTACATACCACAGTCAGATCTTTCCCGACAGCCAGTGCGGCCACGTCATCAGCATAAGCCTGCGCGTGCAGCGTTTCTTGTTGCAGCTCGTTTAGCAGGGAGTCTACCAGCATACTCCACAGGAGCGGTGATAGGACGCCCCCTTGAGGGCATCCATTTGTCGCCTCTGCTTTAGTAGCAGTCGGATCCAATTTCCGCCAGCAACCATCTCTGCATCAGCATGGCATGAATCCACTTAACTAAGACACCATCCACGCCATAACTTTTCGCAGCATCACATAGTTCCACGAAGGGTGCGAAATCAAAGGCCCTTTCAATATCCTTAAATACCCCCAACGCATACTCACCATTTGAGATCGCTCCTTCAACTCTGGCCACCAAAGAATGAAGGGCCGACTCGCACGATTTTCCTCGCTGGTACGCATATTGCTCATCATTCAATGGGTTAAACCTAAGCGCCGTAGTACGTATGTGTCGTTCGACAAGTCTCTCAGAGATTTCAAGGCACAAGAGACCATCATAGGTAATTTACCATAGGTCTGGTCCAAGAATGGACTCTCCAGCTGTAATGGTTTTGTATGTCGTTCTGTGATTCGTTTCATGAATCAAAAAGCAATTCTTCAAGTAGTTTCATACCATTGCTAGCAAGTACCTCAAAATGTCGCTGAAAATAATCCAATATGTCTTTATATCTAGCCAAGTTGAAAGCATTACGGACGTCCAGCGTTACCAAAAACATTAACGAGCTAGCCCGATAACAAGTGGCCTCTGTGCACTACCGCGCTAATAACATCGCAGGTGGCACCTATTGACCGTTGCGGAATCCGTATTGGTGTTTTGAAAGATTACCAGCTCTTGGTATAGCCCTTCTAAACGTTTCCCCGCAGTATCAAGCATGCAGAGAGGTATATTCGCTGATGATGTGGACCGCTTAGCATTTAGAGCAAGTCGCGATATTTTCTAGTGTGATGGCAAAACACCCGCCAGTAAACATTCGTTGTGTATGAGTAGTTATGCTGACAGGTAGCTCTCCACCATTGATTTGAAAACTTTTACTGGAATGTCGTTCGGGCTTGGAGCTTTTCGGTTCTTAAATCTGGCACTCGCGCGGTGAAGTTTTTTTTTTGAAAGAACTAAGGCATATCTTCGTGGTGGACTTCGTAATCGTTTTTTTCTTTCACGTAGTGCGCTGGTAAAAACTAATCTTTAATTTGCTTCAGGACATCCGCCTCGATGGGTGGGTCGGGGCCCATGCGGTCATACCTACCCAATAATATTTTGTAGCCTTGGCTCCATGGATCTCGGCCCGCTAGCTATTTTCAGTTCTTTTTTATCTTTTTTTGTAGGTCTCGTGTAGTTGCAATGCTTCTGGTCGTACAAAAGACGACTCTGCCATGCACCGGCAGGCTAAACTACTTCGTTTAAGTTCTTCTATCTCCTCAGTCCACCAATAACCCTTCTGTTTGCCCGGTAGTGGCTTTCAAAGTGGCATCACCGCATTGCACGCCCACCGAATTTCACCTACAGAGAAATTCGCCCTCGCACTTCTTCACCAGGGCCCATTGCTACCCTTACTTGGCTTGCGCAGACCTCGCCATCAAAGCTGGTATCACATGACACCAACAGCTTCCCCTGTCCAACTTCAAAATATTTCACCCGAGTATTTCCTATCTAGAGTACTGAGAAGTCCGGCTTTCGCCAGACAACCAGAAGATGATATAGTTGTGGTCACTTTCAGTGTACTTCTTCATCACTCTCGAGTCCTTTGCCATTAAAAAGAACGCCTTTGAAGCAAAAATGTACTCACTAGAGCCTGGTCTACGATAGATTGGTGTGGAGTCCTTGTTCATCACGACTATACTCAGCCTGGACGCCACTTCCATAATTTATATGTTCTTTGCCTTTTAATACAGCATCCCCCACTCCCACTCCAAAGCTCTGACAAAGCTGATACCTCAATCCACACATATCCATCGCCCGAACCTTCCTGATTAACCCAGGCTTTTCAAGTGTCTGCAACCCATAGCTGCGTGAGGAAGTTACCCGCAGTGTGGCATCTTTCCGGGTTTCCCAAGAGAGCCCTCATCTACGTAGCAACTACTTATGCCCATCGAGCACTCTTCGGAAAGCTTTGCATGGTCCTTACCCCAGTTCATGCTTCGTTTCTCCAGTTTTGGCGTTGTCGTTGCACAGCAAGCAGAATGGCGCAGCTGAGGATCACTTCTTGATTTGGCGAGCTTTTGCCTGCGTTTTATTTGGGCTTACCGCTGCGCGGATATGATAAACAATTTCCGCATAACTCTTCTCAGCAGGCATTATTAACACAGCTTCCATTTTTCCCCCAGACGATTGCATTTTCTTTCCCCTTTATTTTTTTGCGTTAAGCTTTGAATTTGGCGCCAAGTTCTTAAATGAAATAGAATTTGTCGACCTATCTTTCAGCCAATGCAATTCTATGGCTTTTTCAACACAGTCACCAATCGGTGCCGTTTGGTGGTCATACTTCAGTTCTTAACCCAATTTTTTTTGTGTTAGGGTGACACTCAGGTGACCTTGCCCGCTTTGACTGGCAAAGTGCATGCAGTTTTGGCAGTTTCCTTTGCTCTATGCCATCTAGGCTGGGCTGCTTTAATTTTTTCAGCTTTAGCTCAGCCTCTTTCCACTTTCCTCTGCAAACTTCAGAAACTTCCAGAGCCTTTCTAGTTCAAAAAGACCGTCCTTCACCTGCCGCGACATAGTTTTCTGGACTTGGGATGCAGCTGTAATTTTTTCAATTATATCCCGGCAGTTTCTCCTTACGCCCTTTTTTCGGCAGTATAGTTTCCCTTTGGAGAAGTGCGTGCCCCTTTTGCTGGAGAGGTACCCACTACAATCCAATGCCTGCGTATGTTTTTCTGGACCAAACAGCTTCCCGCACGCGGAGTTTCCTCACCCATTCTACTTATGGGGGCTGCATTACCTGCCACATCACAATTCAGGAAGCTAGGTGTTTCAGGTAGGCTTTGTTCTATTCTTACGCAGTTTTTGCTTACGGATGATGTTTTTGCTCCTCTGGACTATCAATAAAATGATTAATCTCTCTCTTCACTGGTGTGTTTCCGCCTATTTCGTTCACTTTATCGTTTATTTTATTGTTAAACATATTGTATAGGTCGCCCCTCAGAGCCGCTATCCACGTCCGGATGGACAGTCGCCCAAATGACCCCGTGGTTATCTATACAAGTAGAAAGGCCACGTAAAGGTTGTTAGATTCCCTTATGGGATCGTCTGCCCAGAGCTATACCCACGCTAATCAAGAGTGTTGACTCTGGACTCAACTGAGTCTGTCCCACCAACTCAATCCCGCAAACTTTGGACGTACTTTTACTGCCAAAATTTTAACAGGACGAAGGTGGTAAAATATTACCGGATCCGTTGGCACCCGAATGTCACTCCGGTGTTACTAGGTGCAGAATACTGTAGCCACCAGCCCAAATGCATCAATTTCAAATCATTAGTCGAGATCTTTGTCCATGTAAAGTCAGCCAGTTTGTGCCAATGTAAGAACCCTGTATCTGCCTCGTCGCTCTTTTGGCAGCAGTGCCACGATGCGTCAATAAAGGAGCGTGATTACCGTAGCCATCAAATAGTTCTAGAAACATTCTCCGGGGCCCAGGTGTGCAGTTTTTTTTAGATCCCAAGATCAAACAATCAAGGCAAAATTAAAAAAAACATAATATGTATACCTTCTCTCAACTTACAGAGGTCATAAAATTTCCCAAATTTAACGGACGAGTTAATGCGACATCTATGTCTGCCCAGATTTGCCTGGATATTTTTGTATAGCGTGTACCGTTTCCTTTGAATTCGTGCAGTGCAATTTCTTGTATGCATATCTAAGTTACTACATAATAAACCTTATCTGCCTTTCCAATTTAGTTTGGTCAGCATTGGGTAGTGTGGTTGTGGTAGATAATAAAACATGTGAGTAACGCAGAATAAAAGAGAGTAGGAAGGAAAGTAATACGGGTGCTTCTTCGAAGGGGTGGGAACAGGATTATGGGTTTTCTTGGTTTTGATCCTTAGCTGCTTATTCGTATGAACCATCTTTTGAACACCCGGTTGCAGTTGCGTACATAGTCAGTTGCACCAGTGGTGTCATCTTATACCACAGCGACCACACAGTTAAACCACAATTCGTACTTAATAATCCTCCGAAGCCATCGTACTATTGTGGGCTGCGTCGCGTCCAATAGCAGACCACGAAACTGCACTGGACAAAACTGCCAAACAAGAGTGCTGATCTTTGGGCAAAAGAAGCTGTGAAGCTTATACGGGTCAGTGAGCTGGAATGGAGAAAGAGATATTGCGGTTGGGATAGCTCTGGAAGATTACTAACTATTAAAATCACCAGTCGGCTGCAAGCTAGGATGCAAATGATATTCGGAACAACGCAGCTTTACGCAAACTATGGGTATCGCCTTGAATATCTCTGCAGATTTAAACTTATGTAATCTAACATTTATTCATGTAACCTTAATGTAGTTCTGTCATTAGATCATTGGCTGACGTATTGTCCAAAATTTGAACATCATAGAGAGAGTAACTGTTCATCCATTATTGTTACTCCGCCTTATCTTGAATCAATAATTCAAATCGGTGATAGTCAGTACTTGAATTCATTCATTACTTTCGTTACAAACATTATGTCCAATTCAACAGTAAATCCAGCCAACACTGAAATATTTACTAATACCATAATTGTTTTAAATTATTTACCATATCCTTTGTTTTTGTATTTTGTTGAAAATATTTTCTTTTGGGGAAAAAACCTTACCTAAGATGATTTCAGGACCACAAAATAGTTACTGCGTCTTATTGCCAAAAGAAAGAGAAAGAAAATATGAAGTAATAGTGGAGCGGCTAACGTACAAGGCAGATGAATTATTGAATTTAAACTTTAAATATTCAAATAACGAAAAACTGTCTTTCTTTAAAATGACTGTAACAAAAAGAGAAATGGATACCAGAATAATTTTTAGATGTGTCAATTTAGATCTGCTGTATCCTATAAAATGAAATTCAAAGATCTTCTATAACTTTTGCATTACATTTCTTCAGTATTTTTAGAAAATTTACAACAATCTTGCAAGGAATAATCAAGCTGAGAGCAAGGGTAGACAAGCCACACAAGATAAGTTGCTGGGTAAGTGTAACATAGCACTGTTTGAATAATATATAATATAATATAATATAATATAATATAATATAATATAATATAATATAATATAATATAATATAATATAATATAATATAACATAATATAATATTATATAATATAATATAAAATTATAATCTAAACTGAATTTATTTTATCAATTACTTTTTGTTTAGTTTAACCTATGTTGAATATTTTAGTAGAGTACAGCTATATTTTATATCTATATGCACTAATATATCAAAATAAATGTTATTGCCAGACAATCTAGCCAACAGTTTTCGGACAATTTTGTTCCCATTTATCTCAAAATCACGTTTTTGCTGTGAAGCCACTCTGACGCTAAGCGCCTCAATTGTAAATATATATTGAAACATATACATGCCCAGCCCGTAAGATTAATTAAAAACAATCAAAGAATGTTGCACTGTCGCTTGAAAACGCTCAAAACCATCAAAATGATACTTTCAAATTCATCTTCCGTTGATCGCCAGATTATAGAAGGTAAATTGAAATCTTGAGGAGACTAATGTTTGCTTAACGCTTCGTTCAGGCGGAAAGCAAACAAATTAAAAGCTATTCAAATTCAAATCTATTTGTCTGTAACTCATCCATGTTGGCATATCTAATATTTAGATAATCCATCTTATACAACAATAATTGAACGAAACAATGATATATAAATTGATCAGATATTAGTAACATCCTCTCGTCAGTTTGTCTGCTCATCAGCTCATCAGTCCCATAGCCTCGAATGATTTTTGCAACGAGCAAAAACTGACCATTCATACACATCATATCAATCATTTCAAATTATTTGAATTGACAATTTTTCTTCATTCGTCCGATCGCAGGCTGCACTGCACGATTGACAATGAACTTCGTGCAGCAATTTACATTGAGCTCAATGAAGCCAATCCATTTGTGAGCCGCATAAATACGTGAGATTGTGCGTACGCTGATTCGTATTATTCGAATGAAATACACAACTTGATTACGCATCTTTTTGTGTGCATCTACAGCTGAGAGTAAGATAGTTTCATCAAACATTTATTTACATACGGCCATGTAGCAGTAAAAAGTTTATTAAGTCTCAGATTCTCTATTGTCAAACGGTAGCTAAAAGATACTTTTAACGACCCATTGAAAATCGAAGATATTCCTCTGATACCGAATGGTAGTTTTGCATTTCAATCAATTTGGCGTATGGACATGAACTGATTGAGTGTGACGATAAGATATAGGTATGAGAATAAGTGACGAAAGAAATAGTCTGCGGCGGTGGCTTTCAGATCAACCTGATGTGGAAAACAAAAGTTTCATTAGTTTCAAGGACGAATAAGAGCATTCTTATAGCAAGTTTGTGCAGTTATGGACTTCAGAGCTCTGTGAGAATTTCTCTGATTAGTGTATCTTTGAAGAAGAAGTTTGATAGTAAGTATATTTTACGGACGGCTAGCTGTCACGGATTCTTAAAGAGAATACCTAGTTTATATGAATAAATTTTGAAACAGACAGTTCGAATGACACATTTGTTATCCACCTCTCAGCTAAGAAGACTATGTTCAATCACAAATATTATTTTGCATCATGCTAAGAAATACTTTACGTAAAGATCCATTTTGAACATAATAAAGCTGATCTATCAAAAACAAAAATATTTAAAGAACCAAAAATATGTATGCAGTAAATTTTGAACATTATACATCATAAGTAAGCACAGTGCCATTATTTTCCTGTTTAACGGTCAAATTTTAACAAATACTAAGAACATAAAACCATGTGTGACAACATAATAGCAGAAGCATTCTGGTTGAAGTCAATTACACAGAATTTGTGAAAAATTGGGCTTTTACCATTTCATATCCTCCAATGCCAAAAGAGGGACATGGACATAGATTCTATACGTCCATTCTAATCCAAAGAAAATTCTAGAGACCGTGAGGCTCCTTGACCCTGATCTTCTTACGGAAGGAGGATTGGAGCCCTATTAAAATTGAAAAACCTGTTGAAAATCGACGGAAAGCTCTCTCCAGCTGCGCTTCTCCTCCACCTATCAAAGACAGGAAAGGAATCAATTTTGAAATCACCTGTCAAAGACAGGAAAGGAATCAATTTTGGTCTAACGGCCACGGGCTAATAAATACAAATTGATAGCACTCGATGGCTAGGAGAAATTTGAAAAGCATACTCTCGCCAAAAACATTATTACTGTCCTTGCTCGTCACAATTTTCCAGACAAATAGATTAAAAACCTTACAGCTTTGTTTCTTCCTGCATGGGGTACGATCATTTTTCAAATCCTTCCTATTACACCATAAAGGATGTAGTGGTGGCAGGCAGGAGAATTTTTGTGTCTTTCATTTTAAGAGCAGACTCGAATACTTATCATAAAGTGGGGAGCAGCTTCAATAAAAACATTCTTCCTCTTCACGGAGAGAAATTTCGGCAATGATTTTTACTACAGTGGATAATAAAATTTACTATTCCGAAAATTCGATGTGAAAACATGAATGTTATTACAAATTTGATGAAAATTTACTATTTTCCTTCAAATAATAGTCAATTCCACTACATACTACAACTCACACATGTTCATTGCGCTGTAGTAGAGACATTCATGTATACATAATTCACAACAAAGTAGTAAAATGTGTAGTGCAATTGATTACAAATGTAATGGGGCAAAAAATTACTACTATTGCAATAAAATTAATTGCAAATTTTGTATAATTTCATTACACTTTTCTCTCCGTGTTTCTTTGGCTTTGGTATTAGCTTCCTCGTTTCGTTGGTGGCCTTCAGAGGCGAGTATGCATATCAGCTGGAGGATTATTTTTATTTCATTCAGGGCATCTCTCACCTCTAAGAGTGCAGCATAATTTATGTGAACCGTTCGACTATCTAATAGGATCTTAGCTCTAACCCTTTTACTATTTATTATATGTGCGACTCAGGTAGTTCTGCTTGATAGATGGTGGCCCTCTTTGGAAGGGGAAAATGCATTCTGCACTTTTGACTTAAGATCCCTGCTCTCTTTGAACCATCATCTTTGAACCATCTGTATACCACTTTTGCGCTCCTTTGTACGAGGGAGGTGAATTGTGAATCGTGACCTTGAACCTTTTCCCGAAGCGTGCTTTCTTCTTTATTTGATCGCTGAAGCTCTATATTTCTATAATGGGTCTGATGTCCTCCAGGATTTTGAGGTGGCCTTTAAGGTCTCCTCGGTTGTACCTGTAGACCTGTAGTACGCTAATATCCTGCTTTCCTCCAGAATTTTGAGGTGCAGCGGTTCTAGGCTGAGAAGGGCTTCCATTTCTGCCACTGGGGTGGAGCTCACTGATCCTGTAATCAGCAGGCAGGTCATTTTTTGGAGTTTGTTGAACCTGTTAAGGGTATTTTTTTTCCACACTTATACACACACATTTATAGCATGATAGTCAAATCTCAGTACTACGCCACCCGGCGGGACCAAGCCAAAGTGGCATAGTAGCGCAAGTGGCATAGTATCGAGGGGAAAACGTCTCGACGAACTGCTTTTTCTGAATAAAAGTACATATTTTGGGCTTGACTGAAACCAAGAATTTTTAATGTTTCTCTATCATTGTATATATTTAGATTCAAAATTTACACTACAAAGGTACACTACTGATAATGATACATAGTATCCGGATTTATTCTGTCAAGTTTTCTATCAGTTAAGCACAAAGCTCTTGAAAATCGTTGACTGACGTATCTTTCTTGAACGTGATGCCGTGGCGTTTTTTGAAATTGTTCAGCTAACTATCGCTCGCCATGAATTTTCGGAGGTGTATAAGTTCGGCCTGTTTAATTGCCTTCCCTTTCTTCAGATCGCCGCTGACATGTAGATTTTTCCCTCTTGCTTGTTTCAGAGGGAAAAATCTACCCTCATCAACCTTCGGGTTAGCTTCATGCGCTTTGATGGAACTCCAACTTTGAAGGTCGCCTCGATTGCATCTTTCTTGCTGAGACTGCCTTTCACGGTAGCTCTCTTAACTTCGATGCCCCATTTCTTGCTGGTTTCTCTGGCCAGCTTAGACTAATTCCGCTCGTTCTTCGCGGCATCGATAATCTCCTTCTTCTTCTTCAGCGTAAACTCAGTCCACTCGGACTGCTGAGCTGACATTGTAGGCTAACTTTGGAACTTCACTACAATACAAGATCACAAGAGCGTGCTTGTGTTAGACAGAGACCGAAAAGATGAATTTGGCTGCCCTCTTGAGCTTGCGAGTGGCATAGTAGCGAGATTAGGGGGTGATATAGTAAATTGATTTTGTATGTACTTTTGCCGGAACCGTGCGCAACTGGCGTAATAGCAAAAGTGGCATAGTAGCGAGGTGGCATAGTAGGGAGATTTGACTGTATGCCTATTATATCTGCCTTGGAGATAATGCCGAATTGCGTCCAAGCATTTATTTTGCCACCCAGATGATTATCCCAAGTGAGTTTCTTATTTAAAAGGATTTCTACATATTTTACCTCTTTTTACAGACATACGACTGTGCTTCTAATATTTGGGGCTCGTATTTCGATTTTCCTCTTTCTGGTGAATGGAACTATGCTAGTTTTTAAACAGATTTATGGATAAATTATCTTCTTTGTGCCATTGAACTCTTTCATTTGAGAATTTTCATATTCTGGATCTCAAGTTAACCATATATAATGCTATATACTATTAAGGTTCAGGAGAAGGTAATCAGCATCGCCTCCCCAGCTTCACAAACATGAATTAGTGCCTTAATATTTTACTCGCCCACTTTGCTACTTCCTGAGGGGCATCCCTCCTCTGGAGAGCGTGGTACAGTGTCATGTGTCACATAGTCAAATGTTCCATCTATGTCCATAAAATTGCTTAGTGTCATTTCCTTGCCATGCCAATCCCTTTTCTATTACTTTTACTAGCTTATGTCTAGCTGATAGAGTTGATTTGCTCTTTATAGTAGGCAAATTTCAATTAGCGGAAAGCCATCTTTGTCAAAAGATCATTCCCTATGTATAGGTCAATCAGCTTCTCTGTTGTCTTTAATATGAAAGATGTGAGGTTGATTGACATGTGTGATTTTGATTTTTTGGTCTCCTTTAGGGATGAACACAACCCGCGCTAGTCTCCACGACTTTGGTATATAGCTGAGTTCCAAGGTCGCTATAGTAATTTTGCCAGTTAATTGTCAAGACTGTTGGCGTCTTGTGCTTGTTTGCTTAAACCAAATTGCTAGTTAGGAGGAATTCTAAGGGTATCTCCCCTTTAGCGTTGACATCACTACTCTCCTAAGCTGTACTTGAGACCAGAAAATCACCTAAGTATTTTGGAGTGATGTTGGACTCCAAGCTGGTTTATGGAGAGCACATCCGAAAAGTATACGATAAGACGCTATTGGCTTTTATCTCGCTTGGGAGACTTATGGCAAACATTCGCGGTTCTAGTGCGAGCTAACTTAACTCCTTATGGCAGTGACTCATTCAATGATGCTGTATGGCGTGGAAATATGGGCCACTGCTCTAAGGTTTGAAGAGTATTGAGCTATGATGCTGACCACCCAGCGTAAAGAAAAGTTTCAGCAAACGCCGTATTAGTGATAACAGGAGTAATCCCAATTGATCTTTTAGCGAATAAACGCAGGGAGGTGTTCTTGAACAGAACAGAAATGGGAAGATATATTCTGGCTGCTCAAGCACCAGCACGAACGCTTGAGCTTTTGGAGGAGCGCTGTGCTACGAGCTCGAACAGAACATGGACGTTTAGGTTAATGGCGACCACGGTGAAATAAATTTCTACCGGAGCCAGTTCCTATCGGGCCACGGTAACTGCAGGAATTCACAGAATTGCGAAAGTCAGGACAAAGCTCTGTAAGTATTGTGCATAGAAAATTGATGACGCTTTGCATACCTTTTTCCATTGCGCCCGCTTTAGAAGGGAAGGAACATACTTTTCTCTGCAATTGGCCCTGTGACGCCAGAGTCAATCGTGGAGATGATGTTACAGTCAGATAACGCCTGGTCAGTTGTGCCAGCATTTTTGGAAGGAAGGATGTCTCATAGACTCCAGAAAGCCTGACGGAACGGAGGCTAGCCCACGGGACGCCTGATAGATGCAAGTAATGCGAAAGCGGTTCCAGCTCGGACTTCCGTGGTCAGCGGGTGATGTGTTTTAGTGAGTACAAATCTCACTTAGCCCTGCATCGTTCACAGGATACCTATTGAAAATTTTTGATACTCACTTTCCAAAAAAAATTCCCCTATGCTGTGTTATGAGCCTTTGCATCGCATTTTGCTCTCAACTGTGCGGTGGTCTACGAGTCCTTTGATGTTGTTACTTGGGACCTGACCTTCATCTTTTGGGAATCAAACTGCAACAATGTTCACGTGCAGCTCTCCATCTTTCGACGGAGAACTGTACGTGGGCCGCCACTGTCACCCTATGGGTATATTTTGAGATTGGAAGAAAGTTATTGTTTGTGTCAATTAATATCGCCACCCTCGGGTTTTGTTCCCTGCGGACCAGATTGACTTAATATTTTTTTACACATGCCACTTATTCTGCCTTTGTCTATCCCGGGCTTTTGTATTAGCTTATGTTTATAACTCACCGAGACAAGTCTGCTGGGCGATTCCACCGAGGCAGTTTTGACATGATGCAGGTTCGCCTGTAGACACATCATTCCCTCTCCTTGGTTTGGAACCGCTGGGACCTGATGTCACCTCCATATCAGTTCCTTCACCCTTTATATTGGTAGTTAGAGTAAGCGCTGCCTCTGGTGTTTTTCTGCCTGACTTTTTGACGGTCAACTTAATCTGCCCCAACCGGAAGCTAATGTTGGCGTCTCCGTCCGTTATCGTGGTGGCTGAGGCATGGTCCGTCGCTATGACTAGCATTAGGCAATTACTTTTGTTTTTCCTGAAAAGAGCTCTCCAGGACTTGACGTTGAGTTCATCATTGTGGTGTTCTACGAAAGCCAGGATCCTCTCCGTGTCCAAAACAGCTGCGTTGAAGAAGTAGGGTTAAGAATCAGAAATTCCTCCGTGGCCCATAAGTTGGACCCTTCACTGGGCCTTATCTTATATGCCTCCGTTTTTATCTACAACACCGTTGGTTTGTCAGTTGTGAGAAGTCCTGGGAAAAGCCCTTCAACATGACCGCCACACCCTGCAAGGCTATAGCTTAGTTGGCATTGCCTTTTGTTGGTCTGAGAAGGCTTGGCCTAAATGCACTCTCAGCCCAGCAACAGTCTCTTTTTGGCTGAGTGTCCTCAAGAGTGCCATCGTTAAATCTAAGCATTTTCGTATTGGCCTCTGATGCTTTTGTTAGAAGTGCCTTTTCTCTTGCCAATGCTGTTTCTTATGAAGAACTCTATGCGCTTTCTGGCTGCACCGCTCATACTCTTCTCTTTTGAAAACTCCTTCGATTACTCCTGTAATCATGCTCATTGCTTCTATACATCACGAAAGCTCCTCCGCGATTTGTATCCGCAGGATCCACATACTAGCGAGTGCTTCACTCAGCAGCCATTCAGCCCTCGACATATGCTGTTCGACCACTGGCTTGGGAATTTTTCCATAGGGCTTAGCTCCCCAAAGCGTGAATCATATAAGCCAATATTTATTTCACAGAAAATTGTTTCCAGCAGCTACCGCATAGAGTTTAAGGCCATACTGCCATCAGCCTGAATAGTAACGGCACGTGCATATTGTCATATACGCCATGTTGTTCCCCCTTTCATCTGATTACTGTTGCCTTCTTGAGATTGCTATGGAATCTATCGCTTCCAGTAAAACTTTGCGTTCTGATAAACGACTGAAACATGTTTATTAAAAACTTGTTTTAAAACTAGCTTATACTACTACACAGTAGTATGTTTGGAAGTGAAGCGAGAATGCTACGTTCTTAACAACAGCGTCATGTTCGGTCTCGATAAGAACAACAATGTTAGTGGTCAACTTAGTCCTTAGGCGAAAAAACCCCTGTTTTTTTTTAATTTTCTGGTGATTGAAAAGTAGTTGTGAATGTTCCTGGCAGAAGTCATGGGTCTTCATGGTAGGAGCCCTGGGTCAACTTTAGAAGCAGCACTCTTGGTTGAGTCCTAGCTACTCTCATTGGTCACTGCCTCATAGGACATTCGGCTTCTATCTCAAATACCAGTGTCTTCATGAGGGCATTTCCCTAAAGTCTGACTGAAATATCATTAATTTATTTATAGTCAATCGCACAGTTTATTAAAGGATCCGGACAGTTTTCTGAGTACAGTGGCTGAAGGAAAGCAATATATCTGCTATCACAAAAAATATCTATTTTGCCTATCTATGTCTTTCAACAGATCCTTATTTGATCGACTATCCAACCTTACCCAACCTTTTGATAAGTCGTTTTAATAATATTGCAGGAAAATTTCGGCTAAGGCTCATATTCAATAGGTAAGGTTATGTTATTGAAGAGGGCTGCCGGAAACGCGGCCAGCATTAGGCCACCAGTTTGGGCCCATTTGCCACCCTCATAGAGAATCACACTCATTCACAATTACAGCCATGGCACTGGCGGGACTCGAACCCGCAGGCCCCATAGCACGCCGCTTTTCGGCCTGACGCCTTAGCGAGCAGAGCTACCGGGCCCTCTTCATATTCAATTACTCAAAATTCAATAATATCGTCAATATTTTTGCGAAGAAAATATTTGATTTGCTCATTCATAGTGTCTGGAACTTCTTAAAATCAATTCACACTGCTTTGACCTACTTTCACAAGCACTTATACTTCACGCAAATAATTGGCTCCAATTATTGAGTTACATTTATGCAGATTCAACAAAATCAATTGCTGGAAAACTCGTGTACGTACTATCATGCGTATCATGCGTGTTGTTCCGGTTCGTAATTATCTGCATAACCTTGACTTTTGACAATTACCAATTCATCGTTGCTTGTTAGCGCATAAGATGTTTCGGTCTTTCTCGCACAGTAGCACATCACATCGGGATAGTTCAAGATCGATTTTACACACATTACGAAAACACACATGATAAATTATACTACACCCGAAATCCGAACAATAAATAACCAACGTCTTTTTTTCCTTTCCATCGCAGACGAGCTCCGAAAATATCAATTACATATTTCAAAATGCTTGTAATTATATTATAGACTTTCAAATTAATTCAAAATGCTTGCCAAGGAATGTAATAAGATTCATTATTTCATATCTTCTGCAACCAGTAAATTGTTTTCATGTTTCGGCCCGAAGCGGGGATCATCATCAGCCAACGGTGGCCACTCGAGGTGAGTCTTCACCGCCTCCACCGCCTTAGGTTTTAATAGAAGCCACTGAGGAGCATTATTAACACCTTTCACGCTGTCATCATCGTCGCATTGCTTATCGAAGCCGTTAGTTCAATACTTTTGAGCTGGCTGATTCGCTAGCAGTACGAAAGGGTCACAATAATTGGGTAATTGGATGTGTACATGGAATTTCTGTACGTACATGGGCATGCATTTGATGACCTCAGTGCCCATTAGCCGCAATCGCAGTATCATTTCATTGCAACTGAACCTTCTGAGACAGACTATGCGTAATCGTAGAGGCGGAATGGTCCATTGTTTGTCAACAAAAATTTCACTCATAAGGCTTATTTTATGTATTCACAGAAGAACTACAAATGTGTCTCAAGACATTCAAAATTATTCTGCTCCTATTTCGAATCGTGACGACTTGTCACAAATCTTAAGTTTCATGTTATGCTTGCACAGGGACAGGGTCATAGACACATGCCTATATTAGGGGATGTTTGATGTAAGTTTGAACAGATTATGCTAAATGCAGCTCATGTCAACTATAAGTTGCTAGAGATTTGGTAGCTGACCCAGGAAGAGTTAAAGTCTGGCCTCGGCAAAAGAATGACTAGTATTGTACATGGAAATATTTTAGTTTAATTTCTTAAAATCATAGCCCAACGAATTTTTCGCCAAGCAAATTTATTTATTATGCAAAACTATCGCCAGATATTTCTTAGTTAATGACTTTTTTTTATGAAAACCTGCGAACATTAACCGCTGCGAGCTCATTTACAACAACGGTATTCAGCTCTAGCTTAAATCGGTAATCATTTCCTGAAATGTTTAATAGAACGTTGGCGTCGATTAATCGAACAATGAAATAGAAATTACATGAACGCATTCAATCACAAATTTAGTTCACCTCTCACGCTGAGCCTGCACGCAGCTAACTGAATGGAATGTCAAAATGCAATTATTAACTTCGAAATCTTCTTCAGCTTGTGTTGAATGACATTTCGATGCAATGTTTTCTGCTTTTGTTTTCGATAATGAAACCATTCATGCAAATGAATATAACTTGAGAACGTAGTCGTTTTTAATGGATACACTTATGAATAGTCTTTACTGATGCACAATGTGCAAGGTTCAAATGAGTTTTTGAGCTTCGACATAAATTCATTAAATTTTATAATTTTCACCTTAAATACGCAAGCTGTTGGGCATAAGATGCCATGACCTTTTTACTGTGAATTTAAATTTGCGTTTTCGTAATGGTATTAATGATCTTTGACAGAGCATTCACCTTTTGTACCCTCGCACAATATAAATATATATATAAATACATATATATATATATATATATATATATATATATATATATATATATATATAAATATATATATATATATATATATATATATATATATATATATATATATATATATATATATATATATATATATATATATATATATATATACAGTCTGTCAAGAATGAGTTTACACATAGGGAAAAAATTCAATTTTTCATCTTTCTAATTATAATATACTACTTTTTGTTTATGTAAATAATTTTTTTTTTCTTAATTATCGTTATTTGCATTCTTTCCAACCGATATATACAAAAAAAGTACAACTTGAATGCAAAAAAAGAACGAAAAGAACAACGAAAACAATTATTACAATTCTTGAAGTGTCAAGAAACTCTTTACACAAAAGTTTATTTTTTGCATTACTGCAACGATACGGTAAATTTACCATAATTTTTGGTCTGTATTGTAAAGCTCTATAAATTTGATCATTAGTGTGTGATTAATTTTTGGCTAATACGCATAAATAAGTGAGATATTGTGTTTTAAAATGCCAGGCAAAAGATTATCCTTTGAGCTAGTTCAGATGATATACTATAATCACCAATTAGGTAAAAGCGCACAGGAACTGTCTGAAATGTTTCGTGTAGCACGAATGGCAGTCTATAACGTTATAAATCGTGCTGAAAATGAGAATAGATTGGAGCCAAAGTGTGGAGGTGGCTCAAAACCAAAAATATCTAAACGTATAGAGCGCCTTATGAAAAGGAAGCTTGATAAAAACCCCTGGATTTCAACCAGAACACTTGCTAGGGAATTCAAGGAAGAGTGTGATGCTGCTGTTTCCCATGAAACAGTACGACAGGCCATCCTACGAAATAAGTTCTCATCAAGAGCTGCACGAAAGAAACCACTGTTTTCTGCACTAAACATCGAAAAGCGTTTTTCTTTCGCTATGATGCACCTTTTTCAACCCGTTGACTTCTGGGACGACATCATATTCTGCGATGAGACGAAAATGATGTTGTACTAAAATGATGAACCAGCTAGAGTGTGGCGCAAGCCTTTAACATCGTTGGAAAATCGAAATATCATTCCGGCTGTAAAATTTGGTAAGTTGTCCGTTATGATTTGGGGTGCTTCTCAAGCAGAGGAGTAGGAGACTTGGCATTCATCGAGTCAACCATGGACGCCCAACCATATTTGCACATCCTTAAAACATATTTGGCAAGCAGTGCGCAGAAATTCGGGTTTATGCATAACAGCAAACCGAATTTTAAGCTTTACCAGGACAACGATCCCAAACATAAGGCGAACATGGTGCGAATGTGGCCCTTATACAACTGCGGAAAAGTGATGGATACGCCAGCCAAGAGTCCAGACTTAAATCCCATCGAGAATTTATGGGCTTACTTAAAACAACAAGTCGCTAAAATGCAACCCAAAAACCGAACTGCCTTAAAAATTGCGATTCTCGAAGAATGGCAAAAAATACCAACCACGTATGACCTGCAAAAGTTGGTTCATTCAATGAAAAATCGGTTGCGATGTGTGGTGGATGCCAAAGGTGGCCACACCAAATGTTAAATATGCCAAATAATATTAAATATCCTGTAAATATGTAAATATTAAATACAATAATAATTTGTGTAAAGAGTTTCTTGACACTTCAAGAATTGCAATAATTGTTTTCGTTGGTCTTTTCGTTCTTGTTTTGCATTAAAGTTGTACTTTTTTTTGTATATATCGGTTGGAAATAATGTAAATAACTATAATTAAGAAAAAAACATTCATTTACATAAATAAAAAGTCGTATTTTATAATTAGAAAGATGAAAAATTGAATTTTTTTCCTATGTGTAAACTCATTCTTGACAGACTGTATATATATATATAAATATATATATATATATATATATATAATATATATATATATATATATATATATATATATATATATATATATATATAGTATATAAATTAAACCGTTATTTCAATAAAAAAAAGTAATACCATGACAACCTTTGTTGTATCCAAGAATTGAAGCAGATAGAGAGCTTCATCACAAATTTACGAGTGTGGAGAGATTAGTTCCACGACGCACTTTACCCCTGATTTAATTCAGTTACCTATTCAAAGCTAGGTGAACTCAAAGCTCAGTGCGAGAACCCTGGCCTTAACCTGAATTCGAACCAGGAACCCCAAACACAGGAAGACAGTGCTCTACCAACTAGACTATTCAAGCTAACTTATTTCAATGAAGCAAAAACAAAATTTCGTAGCCATATTTCAGCTCCACACAACTAACCCGTTGTACTATTTTTTAGATAAAAAAAAGGTGTTACGGTACTCTTCTAGTAAAAAGACTTCCGTGAGTGCAAGTGCACATTGTTTGTACAAAAATTATCAGACTTTTGGAAATTCTTAAAAAGAAGGATTCAATCATGCTCACGAAATCACACGTCGAAAGAGAAGAGAAACCTTACTTTACCACTTTGAATTAATGGGGAAACTGTAAAGAAAATTTCTGATATTGTGCACTGAACAACCTGAAATTTACTCAATAGCACTAAAAAAATTAAAACATAATCGGATCAGCAGTAAAAACACGAAAGAAACAAACTGAATGCAAATGACGAGGAGTTCGTAGAACGTATCATTAACAATATAAGGTAAGACAATTCTAGCGCATAAGAAATACTAGAAAACAAACAGTTCGACAAACAGTGGAGGAATCGTGCAGATTTTGAATAAATATACTGCCACACGTGCTTCTTATTACAGTCCGGGAGGCAGCGTTGCATTTTTGATGGTGATTTCACGCCGCTTGTTTTTGGACGTAGCCGATAGCTCGTATAATGAAGCTAGCAATGAAAATAAGCGTACCTGTCAAAATCGTGGTGGACCAGGTTGTGAGAACGTGTAAAATATATCAAAAAATGATAATACAAAAGTGATTTCACGCCATTTCAATATTCGTCCAAGCAATGTTTATAGGATAATTATATATGTAAAAAAAAACTCTAGCGCACCTGAACCGCTAGAAACACTAATGTTTGAAGAACAGTAGAAGAATCGTGCAGGTATTCCACCACATGAGCTGCTTATTACGGCCAACCTGTTTCAAACGCCACGTTTTACTTTGGCCTCAAGAATGCATTATAACTCATATGGTGGAACGTTTCAGATATTACCACTGGCATGAATTTCAACGTTTATGTGAGCAAAACACGGGTTAATTATATTCGACATCATTTCACAAAATTTTGAAAGCAGCATCTCATATAACATCAATGAAGAAAATGCTCAGTGCCTGCAGCACTGTAACTGAAGTTGGTGTTTGGGGCTGCGATCCGAAAAATTTGCAGAACTTTGGGAATTGAAACATTGAAATTGGTTTGGAATTGTTTTTGCGGGATGATTAAAATTGAACAACTTTTTATTAACATTAAAAAGTTTAATCTATATTTGCCATGTTCCATTTTTACTAATTAGTACTTGCAAGTTCTTGGGAGTAGAGCATAAAAGGAACGCCATCTTCGTTCATACGAGCAGATTCTAGCCTGTCAAATTATACGCAGTTTTCAAATGTAAAACAGTTGAAAATAAAGGGAGAAAATAACGAGTATAAACTACCACAATCGATAAAGAATATAAAAGAAACTAGCAGAAAACTACATCTTTTAACTTTCCACACATTATGAGGGCTATTTCTACTTTCCTAACTACCAAAACATTCAACATAAACATGAAAAAATCAAAACCACCTATTGACAGCTAACACTACCAATGACAACTAACATAGCCACCTCACGGCAAAAAAGGAGTAACTACTCATGAACTACTCGCGAACGAGAGCGCGAGTAGTTGGAAGTAGCCAGAAGTACTTGCGAGTACTAAATAGTAATAATGGAACACGGGCATTGAAAATTCTATTTTGACAAAGTGGTTTCGAAAGTATGCACTGTTTCTCATCAGACACCAGCACACAGTGCATACTTGACTGGCGTGACCACTTGCAGGTGGAAATCATTACATTTTTATTTATGCTAGTTGTGACAAATTTTAACATCTCCGACTTATATCCATGTATATAATTTTACTTAGTAAAGGTAATTGAATTTGATCACGGTTCCCTTCTTGTCTATAAATCAGCATAGACAACGTATATCATTTCTACAGCTTATCGAAGCCGAGCATATTGAAACGGGAAACTCGATCGTTTTGCGGAATCAGCCTCCGAAAGCAGAATCAAATTGGAATTGTTTTTGCGGGATGATTAAAATTGAACAACTTTTTGTTAACATTAAAAATTTTAATCTACATTGAAAATTCTATTTTGACAGAGTGGTTTCGAAAGTTGGTTATTTATTTTCATTGTAAATGTTTCCGGTATGAACACTAACTGTAAGCATTTATTGATTCAAAATAAGCACAACCGACTCGTGCTTGCAACCTTTTGCCAGTATCAAAGCCAAGAATATATCACATCTGCTTCACGTTGTTATATTACATTCGAAGTTATAGGAGTATAAAGAAATTTAGAGTTACCTGCAGCGAGTTTTTTCAAATAATCGAAAACATAATATTTGCTGTTTATTGTCACAACAATATCATTACCATATGAAAGATATTGCAATTAAACGCAAAACCAACAATAGCTGGCAACCCTATCATGACTTTTAAACCAAATTTTGCCTGATAAATGTTTATAATAGGTTCCATTAATGATTTCATGACTGCACTGGAAGTTATAGGGCAAAAAGTGTTATTTTCCCAAGTGAATTTTCAAAACCAAAGACACAAAAATTACCATAGCTGGCAGCATCCATCGAATTTTTCAACCAAATTTCTACCGAACAGGGTTTAGAGCAAGGTTCAGCTACTGTGTCGATTTCATCAAAATCAGGTAACTTATTCACATTTCATAGGGCAAAAAGCAGTTTTTTTTTGTAATTTTTCAAGATGGCACCACTAGCACAGAGTTGCCCATAATTCAAAATCGCTTCTACGAGACCTGATCCTACTTAAGTCCAATGCATTCTGTACATTTCAGCTGTAACTGATTATTGGTTCGTGAGTTCCCGTGAACATAGGTTTTTGATGCTAAAAATATAGGTTAACTGGGAAAGGGTTACCGTTCTTGTCCGAAATGAAATTTCCAAAGTTTTACTTTGAACGTGTAGATAAAGCATAAGATTTGTATACAGATTGGTTTTATTCTAATAGGGCCCATACACGGCGCATGCATGCATGCACAATCGCGTGATTGCACATGCGGATTGAACGTGTATTGCAATGATTGTCTGAATGCACATGCTGACTGTGTGATTACAAAACTTTTTGATATTTTCTCGATTGCGCATGCATGCATGAGAGGTGTATGTTGAATATTGTGCATTCAAGCTCAGATTTTAGAAGTTTTTGTCCCTTGAGCATCTCGAATAAATAAAGTCCGAAAAGAAAAAAGATATAATATTTTGGACTGAGTTTCTAGAACTGTATCAAAGTTTACCAGTTCTTTGGAAAATTTAAAGTGAAGAATATAAAAACCGTGTCTTAAAAGCAAATGCATATGATAAAATGGTGGAAAAACTTTCTGAAATTGAGGAATATGTAACCAGAGACATAGTTAAGGCTGCCAACTCAGTGGATCGGAAATCCGGGAGGAAAATAGAAAAATCCGGGAGGAAAATAAAAAAATAAGTGAAAAACAATTTTATTTATTTAAAATGATATTTCTTTACACAACGAGTTGCTTGTAATGTTTTTTGATTTGCAAGGATAAAGCTATAGAATTCTTTACATGTGCAATTAAAATTTGTGCATAAATGAATTTTTGATTTTACATGTGTTTCATTAAGCCGATTACGATTTTTTCACCAGAGTAGATATATAATACCAGTTCTGGCGCACTTAAGAGGAGCAAAAGAAGAGTAAATAAAAGGAGCAATAAGGGCATGGTACCTGCATTATCGGCATACGCATCCCACGCATGACGTAAGCGATAATCTCGAACTGATAAACAGCATAGCTGAACTGATAAACAACCCTGTTGAACTAATAAAGAACCTTGTTGAGCTGACAACACAGTTGGGCTGATAAATACGGTAGTTGAACTGATAAACAACCCTGTTAAGCTAAAAGCCCAGTTGAGCTGTTTATTAGTTCAAAGATCATCGCTTACGTCATGCGCGGGCCGATAATCTAAGGCACCATGTCCTTATTGCTCCTCATATTTGCACCACTTTTGCTCCTCTTAAGTGCGCCAGAACTGGTATTATATATCTAATGACCACAGCTCGTTTACTACGCTGAAAACACGATCAGCGGCAACATTTACAGATAGGGATCGATAGAGCGAATGTAACAAATTGTTTATTTCTTTGCCCGATTCTTCTTTACATTTTTCAAAAAAAATTAACCCAACGGAAGTCTTCCCTCTTTGTTTTCCTGGCAACAAAGTCATGCACTTCTCGCAGCAAACAGTAATCGTCGTACAATTTATGCTCATTTATTGGCTCATATAGAGAAGCACTCAGATCTTTTATTTAATCAATTGTACAAATCTAGTGCAATTCACGATTTTTAATCATTAATATTGTATTATTTACAAGCATATAAAAGCGAGCATAAAATATCTATAAAAATATAAAAAATCCGTGAAGGCAATTTACGTTAAATTTCCGGGAGAAATTAGCTGCATTCCGGGAGCCGGGAGATTTTTTAAATGAACTGTATTTTTCCGGGAGAATCCCGGAATTCCGGGAGAGTTGGCAACCCTAGACATAGTGCGTCGCAAAATAAATACTTTTCGAAGTAATTAAAGTTACAAAAAGTGAAAAGTCGGGTAGTAGTCCAGATGATAAGTACGTCTCGTCTCTGTGGTACTTTGACAAATTAGGGTTTTTAGAGGACCAGGAGAACAGTTTAGACGGAAGAACAACTGTTGATGAAAATAGCCAGGTAAATTTTTTTTCTTATGAATTATTAAATAACATCAATAAAAAGAACATAAGAATAAGAACTTATAGTTATTTTTAGTGCTTCCATGTAATAGCAAAGAAAAAATTAACTTCTTATAGCCTTCTCTTGCCATGGTACCGCTCCAACAGTGTTAAAGTATTTACGAAACTTGTTCCTTATTTCTTTTGCTTCAGTGGTAGGATTTCTTGTTTGAGTTGGCCTCAGGTCTGTCAATGAAGTGTCTTCTGAACGCCAATCAGCATCAACTAATTTTCCTGTTCCTATATCTTCCACGTCAAAGCCATTTTCCAAGTAAGAAGCTTCTTGTCGTTGTCGTAAGAAGTTATGCAAATGACAGCTAGCCAAGGCTATTGTTTCCACTTTATGAGGAGCCAAATTAATTGTTTTTAGAAGAATCCTGAAGCGTGATGCCAATATACCGAACACATTTTCTACAATCCTACGTGCACGCGATAGCCTGTAATTGAATATTATTTCTTCTTTCGTTAAATTTTGGCGACTGTACGGCTTCATTATATTTTCCTTTAATGGAAAAGCATCATCAGTGACTATTACGAACGGCATATTTGTACTTGTTTGTGGTAAAGGCTCGTAAGCAGGAATATGTAAACCTTTGTTTTCTAATTTATCCCAAAACTTGCAGTGAGAAAAGACTCCACCATCGGAGACTCTTCCGTTTGTCTCAACATCAACCATCAAAAATTCATAGTTGGCATTGACAATTGCCATAAGAACAATACTATAATTAGATCCGGATCCGGGAGGCTTTGTGCTATTTATATGTTTTCCATCAAGCGAACCAATGCACGGCCCTATTTTGGTTCACAACACAGCAGTCGTATCTGTCTTCCACACTCTGATTGGTATTATGATACACAGCAGTGCTGTGAAAATGCATTCCACTGTTGTTTGGCAGCTCTGTTGTGTGTTTCACCTCCTATTATGATTCACAACAGCTGTGTGGGAATGTCTGGTTTGTCTGTCAAAATGTGAAGACAGCTGCATTCGTGTTGTGTAGCAGTGACAAGAGAAAACTAAGTGAAACTGATGTTTGTATTCAATATTATTTCAATTAAATATGAGTCTTATTTATAGAAAATTGACTGTTTCCAACAAGGAGCAAATAAAACTCCTCATTTCCACCATGGAAAACAACCCAAATACAGCAAGAGGGCAGCATCAGTTCGGACAAACAAAACAAGGCCATGAAGCCTTTTGGGAAGACTTAAGCGACCAGCTAAATAGTCTTGGTCCTCCGATTCGCAAAAGGCAGGATTGGCAACGCGTAAGTGACAAATAAGAAACAGGATTTTTACTCTTACAACGCGAGTTTTTATTAGGTTTGGACGAATTACAAGCAAAACTTGCGTAGAAAAGTCGCCAACAACAAGAGAAATATCGAGGCAACGGGTGGTGGTCCCTCCCAGGAAGTACCATAAACAGCTCTTGAAGAGACAGTTGCTGGCTTGCTCAATACCCATGTGGCTGTCAATCCTCTCGGGCAATCCTTTGGAGTATTCCTAACAGAGGATGATTCAATTATTTGTATTCCGCCAGAAACTTCAACTGCAGACGTTTCCATTGCGGAAAATTCATTGCCACCCAAATCGCAAACCGCAAACGCCAATAAGCGTCGTAGAGATGCCAAAATGGATGCGATAGAGAAGCAATCCATCAACCAAACCAAAATGATAAAATCAATAAAAGCAATAGAAGATAACTGCTACAAGCAGTATGAAATAAGTGAAAAACTGCTGGTAATTGAAAAAAGAAAATTGAAAATTGAAGAAAGAAAACTGGAAATTATTGAAAATAAAGAGATACAAAAGTCGCAACTTCGGGAAATTGATATGCAATTAAAAAAACAAAAAGTGGATCTTATCAAAGCCGAATTAAACCGTCTGAATGAAAATCCTTAAGACTAAACTATAAGACCAACTGATCTTTTTGAAAGAAAAAAAGTGATAAGACTGATACATTAAAATGCTGTATTTTTTCCAATATTTCTATTTTCCGATATAAATAAATATGGTAAAAATTTGCCTGTTTGGATTTTTTCTGTCAACTCATAGCTGACAGCTGTTAGAAGTAACAGATTCAAAACACGTTCCACAATGAAGACAAACAACAAAGTATTGTTGTGCACCATAATAGCGCACTAGTGCTGTGTCTACTGGATTGTTGTGTCGACTTGATAGTAGACACAGCAGTATGGTGTTGTGAACCGTATTAGGCTCAGCAATCTGGGAAATTCCATTTATTTTCAAATAACTTAGCTTCTCTCTTCCATTCCTCTTCAGTTGCAGGCAACTGTAAAAAAATAAATATTTTACGCTACTGTGTAAATTTCAGTACAATGAAGAAACAGAGGCTTTAAAGGAACTATTGCCGTACACACCAAAATCATCTAGTTCTAAACGTCAAAGATTACAGAAGGATGAAAACAATTTACTGCAAATGGCGTGTGAGCACCTTTAACAAAATAATGATACCACTAACATCATGGCTAAAGTGTGGGCTTCCCAGTATTCCGAAATGGAAAATCAACAACAAATTCATGCCCGAAAAATCATTTCGGATATTTTGTTTCACGGCTGTCTGGGACATTTAAACCAGCGTGTGGTGAACGATGTAGAAAATATCTTCAATAAAAATAGCACACGGTCAGCAGCATCAACACCTATATGGAGTGAATCCAGCATTTCATCTCCGATACCAACAACACAAAGAATGGTTTTTGACGAGGTAAAAAATTAAAAACGGTCAAAAGCGATTATTTTGATTAAGTTTTCTAAATTACAGAAGCAAGTACTGGTTGTATCAGTCCCTAGTGATGAAACAACTTCACAACATTATTGAGATGTGCACAGTTTGTTTGCTGATGTAGATTTTCAGGAATAATTTCAATAAAATTCATTGTTTTTCACATTGTTGCCTGATGCAGATTTTCAATAAAAAATTTTTTTAATAATATTTTGAAGATATTTTACTTACCTTAATATTATCCTTAAGAACAGTAATGATGGCCTCACAAGTCTCTGTAATGATTTTGCCAATTGTTTGAGGAGCGATTGCGGTCAAAAATTTTAAATCTTCAAATGTTTGCCCTGTTGCGAGAAACCGCAAAGTCAGAGATAATCTTTCACTAGGAGGAATCGGTTGCCTCATATTATTATGAGTGGACTAACTTTATTCAACAAATAAAGAATAGAAGGTTTCGTCATTCCAAGGAAATTTTTATAGTCCACTATAGACGAAATTTCAAGTTCTTTTAAGAGTTTTTCATACCCGAATACAGATCGCTTTTTGAACCACTCCTTAGCCCACAATCTTTTCACTCGACGACTTTCTTTGCTTTTCTTTATTGCCAAAGCAATTAATATTGCAACACATGCGTCTTCAGACATCTTACCCACTTTCATTCGAAACTTCTAATGAAAACTGCACAGTCTTGCATGCATCGTGTAGGGTTGACGCAATACTGCACAATCAATGTATTGTGCATGCTTGCATGCGCCGTGTATGGGCCCTATAAGAAACTGACACTTTTTAGGATATTCGATGGTTTGAATGTTTTCACTTCCAAATTTTTATTTTTTCAAATTTAAGACACCAAAATTATCAAAGCTGGCAGTTTCAACCGAATTTTTCGACCAAATTTCTATCAAACGTGGTTTGAAGTAAGGTTCAGCTACTGTGTGAATTCCGTCAAAATCGAACGACTGAATAAGAATTTATAGGGCTAAAAGCAGCTATCTTTTTTAGTGATTTTTCAAGATGGCACCACTGGCACCGAATCGCCCGCATTTCAAAATCACTTCTATCAGACCTGGTCCTATTTAAGATCAATACATTCTGTGAATTTCAATTAATTCTGCTTATCGGATAGTGAGTTTCCGTGAACAGAAGTTTGAAGCTACAGGGTTACCAACACGCTCATTAAAAGCTACACAAATTTCCAACTAAACAATACCAATATGTTCTGAAAATTTCGTAATGATTGAATAACTCTGTCAGAAGTTATCGCAATTTAAATATTTTCAAATTTTCCCGTTCTCTTGTAAGGCACCTAGCGCACACATGGGGTTGAAAAATTCCAAAACATTATCTGATTCGCATTTAAAACACGTTTGAAATTTATTTTGTCAACCATATATATATATATATATATACATATATATATATATATATATATTTATATATATATATATATATATATATATATATATATATATATATATATATATATATATATATATATATATATATATATATATATATATATATATATATATATATATATATATATATATATATATGGAAATATGAATTTTTGACCGAATCGATTTGAATACTAATGTTCTTTGAACATTAGTAAAAAAGTCAGCTGAATAAATAGTGGTGGATTGTACGTCAGGTATGTATGTCAAAAATGATTGATCTAGTGATTTCACGCTCGAAGAAACTAATACAGCTTACTCTTTAGATCTTTACGATTATGAAAAAATCGTCAGCTATTCATTCAATGAGGTTAGACCGTTAGCTGAGCGGTTATAAGTGCTGCAGATTTTGTAATTCAACTATTGGTCTAGCTGACGATTTATAGAAATTAATAAATACCTGTAGTGCTGACAATACTTTTCACGTTGGTGATACTCGGTGGAATTTGATCACTGTCTAACCATTCGAAAACATATCTGTCTTCATTTTGTTCCCAGCCATTGTTTGTTGGTGAAGATTCAATTGGAATTGATAGATGAGCATGGGTCCAGAGGTGGGCTACATGAGATGCACGCAGAATGTGCTGGTGTAACCCCGACTTAAATAAATTTTATTTTATTAAATTATATATTACATTTTTGGAATATAACACATCTTTTTTCACATTCATATAATACAGTTTCGTAAATAAAGCAACTCATGCTACATTTACGCCGCTGATACTTCTAAAAGCATAGATTTTACAAATTTTACATTTTACAATAGTTTTTTCAAGTCCATACATTTCACAAATGTTTATGTTGGAAATGTTTGAAGTATGATGTTGAAGTTTTTAATGTTTCTAAGGAATTTTTTTACCTCGTCTGTAGAATACCAGATTAAAATCACATTCTGTGAACGCGTGGAACGCTGGTAATGATGAGCATAAGGTGTTTCCGATATATGCAAACACTCAGTATTCACATCGCGAACATTTACAGTGAAAATAAATTTTGAAATAAATGGTCAAATTTTCTTAGTTCTGGAAAAATTTCTAATTGCAATCCCAAAAACCTTTCCATCCCTGTAACTTTTGATGAAGTCCTGTGATAAAAACGAGATTGATTTTGACGTGAAGCAGCTATGGTAGACTTGTAGTTGCAATGATGGTAAAGTGATGCAAGCACTGAGCACTTTCTTCATTTATGTTACACTAGATGGTGCTTTCAAATTTTGTAAAATAAGCAAACGGCAATGAATAAAAGTAACTATTTGACTTTCCTAAATTTGAAATTCACACAAGCGGTAACCCTGAAAACCTTTCCACCTTATGACTTTAATTGCATTGTTGAGATCACAGTGGTACATGGCCCTCGAAACAAGTTGGAGCACTTATGGTAGAATATTTACTCAAAATCTGCACGATAGCAGTTCTGATGCACTAAGGTTTTTACTAATGTTCGAAGAACATTAGTATTCAAACCGATTTGTGTCAAAAAATTTTATTTCCATATATATATATATATATATATATATATATATATATATATATATATATATATATATATATATATATATATATATATATATATATATATATATATATATATATATATATATATATATATATATATATATATATATATATATATATATATATAGGGTGTTTGGTACTAAATGAACACTATTTTAAGGAGGCGTTCTTTGACATATTTTGAGTAAAAAATCGTTCTACAGGATGGTCCGGATTTCAAAACCTACCGAGTTACAGGGTGTTCAAAAAACCTTGTTCGGACCGGTACCCTGACTCACTTGAATCGTTATATCTTGAAAACGAATTATCACAACTCAAATTTTTATACCGCGTTTATTAGACAATTAAATTACCTTTTATTTAATGTATCGCATTTGATTGCAGTTGTACCGAGTTTTGAGATATTTTCTTCGAAACACAAAATTTTTTAGTTTTAACCCCGAAAATTCTGTGTTCCAGGTCGTTTTCCTTAGAAAACCTCATTATAATGTGCCACTTTCATTAAAATATTTTGATAAGCCATATTACTGGCTACAAAAGTTGCATACATTTCAATGACTTAGATTCTACCATTTCACAAGTATTAAGCGAAAATGAATATTGCTGAAAAACTAAATATCCCATAAAGTGGCCCTCGTTGTCGATCTACACTTTTTTCTTGAACTAAAAGTATTTAATAATGGTTTTTATGCTTTATTTCAAAATTTTTAATCTACAGTAAGTGTTCAAAATTGCCACCTTCATTTTGAATACATGCCGAAGCTCGTTTGGCAAGCGTTCTTTTCATATTCATGTCTCTCAGCTGTTGCCTCACTTCTGTTGCAGCATCATCGATCCTGGTATTTAGTTCTTCTAAAGTGGATACTTCCATTGCGTACACAAGGTCCTTCATCCGTCCCCATACAAAAAAAATCCATTACAGTCATATCAGGAGACCTCGCAGGCCAGTGTACTGGTCCATTTCTACCGATCCAGCGATTGGGATAGTTGCAATTCAACCAATCTATGACTGGTCGGCCATAATGAGCTGGAGCACCATCGTGTTGGAAAAACATGGAAACCAATCGTTGCAGAGGAATATCTTCCAATAAGTTCTGCAGATCATGTGTTAAAAAATGCAAGTAGCTGGTACTATTTAGGGTAGGCGGGAGCCTAAAAGGCCCAATCAAATTATTGCCAATCACTCCTGCCCATAAATTTACGCTGAATCTATGCTGAAATGATGACGTTCTTGCAGTGTTTGGATTGTTCTCAGCCCACGTGTGTAAATTGTGGAAGTTTGTGATACCGTCCCTCGTAAATAAAGACTCATCCGTCCGAAGAATGCTGTTGACAAAATTTTCGTCGTCTAATTGTCTCTCAAGGAGCCAATTGCAGAATTCCATCCTTTTGGGCAAATCGATGGGTAGGAGCTCCTGAACTGGTAGGTGATGGTAAGGATGTAGACGGGCTGCTTTCAAAATACTCCAAACTTTCCAGCTAGACACGTTAAATCGTAACGCTAAGCGTCGAATACTGGTTGATGAGTCAGATTCCACTGCATGCAATATTTCTTCTTCGGTCCGTACAGCGGTTGCAGTTGTAGGATTTGCGTTTACTCGGCTCGTTCTGACGTTACCCGTTTCCCGAATCCTTGCGTAAAGTTGTTGAAACACTCTCCTTCCAGGAATCCGTCGATGGGGGTATCTCTGATGATACAAAGATTGCGCCGCTGCTGAATTTCCCCGGCACGCCCCATAGACGTACAAAATATCTCCATATTCTTCGTTAGTGTAGCGAGGCATTTTCCATGTATTTTCGTAAATTTTATTTAGATCTTGTTGATCGAGTAATGCACTGAAACTTACAAGAATTTGAAAGTGGTTCTGTTTTTATGCGTTTTCAATTTTTTAAGTATCCCACTAATAAAGGCGAAGAACTGGACATGCTTTTACCTGTCACATCTAGGTAGGTGCATCAATTATGTTGAAACTAATTAAAATATAGTTAAGTTTATTGATACTTTAAATAGCAATAAATGGGTACTAAATTACTTTAGTACGACTAGCATATTAAACTTTGTTTTTTCAAGGAGGACCGTTTTATGACATATTTAGTTTTTAAGCGATATTTATTTTCGCTCAATACTTGCGAAATGGTAGAATCTAAGTCATTAAAATGTATGCAACTTTTGTAGCCAGTAATATGGTTTATCAAAATATTTAAATGAAAGTGGCACATTATAATGAGGTTTTCTAAGGAAAACGACCTGGAACACAGAATTTTCGGGGTTAAAATTAAAAAATTTTGTGTTTCGAAGAAAATATCTCAAAACTCGGTACAACTGCAATCAAGTGCAATACATTAAATAAAAGGTAATTTAGTTGTCTAATAAACGCGGTATAAAATGAGTTGTGATAATTAGTTTTCAAGATATAACGATTCAAGTGAGTCAGGGTACCGGTCCGAACAAGTTTTTTTGAACACCCTGTAACTCGGTAGGTTTTGAAATCCGGACCATCCTGTAGAACGATTTTTTACTCAAAATATGTCAAAGAACGCCTCCTTAAAATAGTGTTCATTTAGTACCAAACACCCTGTATATATATATATATATCCATACATATATATATATATATATATATATATATATATATATATATATATATATATATATATATATATATATATATATATATATATATATATATATATATATATGTATGTATGTATATATATATATATATATATATATATATATATATATATATATATATATATATATATAAATTAAATTCAGTGACTATTTATCGGGAACGCGCCATCTGATTGAGCTGAAATTTTCAGGACACATTGATGTGTATGCAAAATAAGTCCAAGTCTCACCAAATGTTAATTGTCTTTAACTTTTTGGTGCCGCTGGCCATTTTAGTGGTATTTTAGATATGCCTATCATTTTATCAAAAAATAGTTTTCGAAAAATGAATTTCGAACGTGTTCTTCATAAACATTTGATAAGGTTCAGGAAATTTTTAACCCTGTGTGTGCGTTAGGATATGGCGATAGTTTTTGACAGAGCTGTTGAATCATTATAAAACTTACAAAACATATTGATGCTACTAAGTTGTATACTTATATAGTTTTGTATGAACGTGCTGGCTTAGTACTGTTTTCGATTTCAAGTTAAATTTTCATGCAAATTTTCACGTGAAATTTATTTTGGCGAAAATTTAACTTTCGCTTTGAAAATACAGATGTCTCCAATCATTTCACGCCAATTAAGTATGTGCAGTTCATTCTTTAGGCTAGTACTGAGTTAATCGTGAAGCTAAATTTTGACATGTCTTCATTATCTGGTCATTCTTTCGAGCGAAAATTTTGAAAATGGAGAAAATCATTTCTGACGGATAAAATGTCAAGAATTTCAATTTTTGATCGATTTTGTAATTGAAAAGACATTGACCTAGTTTATGCGAGAGCCCAATGTAATCCCGATTTGGGATTATACCAGTCAGAACGTCGTATAAACGGTCAAATTCGGATTTCAGCTTAAACCCGAACAGTTGGGTGTACGCCCGATGACTATGTGTGAGTGTGCATATGAAATGTGTCAATAAAAGTGATTCTTCAACATGAAGGGTCTTGTTTTGAGCAAATTTACACATTATACATATGAAATATGTGACGGCGCTTGTTTTGTGCATTTGGATAAAACTAATGTCGTTTCGTTTATTTTTGCAAAAGAAGACGTTAATCATAATTAAGTGCCGAAAATTACTAGTGCCTGCTGTACTTTCCACAACATTGTGGAACGCCGAATAGAGCATTTGTATTCAAATTGGTTGGAGGAAGTAGCAACATGTAACATACGCAAACAAGTTTCTATGGTTACGCAAACAAGTTTCTATAAAAAAAGTTTCTATGGTTATACGCAATTCGAATTTCATAAAATCCCAATTCCAATTTTGCCCGTTTATACGACACGATATTTGGGATAATCCCAAATTGGGATTACATTGGGCTCTCGCATAAACTAGGTCATTTACACAATTCAGTTTTCAAATTCAAACACCAAATGTCACTTTTTAGCTCGAAAGAATGCACTGCACAAACTAAATTGGCGTGAAAAGATTTTAATTAAAAATTTTATTTTATCTTAAATTGAGATTAGCCTTTGTTGCGCTGTGTGCGACAATTTACTACCTCGGTAGCAGAGAGACGAATGCAAATGCAAGCAAGGTGTATAGCGGGAAGCAAAAATATAAAATTTGTACTTAAGAACAGAGAGATTTAAAGAAATGAAACAACCGTAGACGTATACGAGATTTTATGAAGCAGTTTTACTACAATGATATAAATCTATAAATTGAACAAATCGAGAGTATAACTATCTCGGATTTTCCCTTTGGTTTCTACGCCACCAAGGCTCTGCGAGCTTTTGTGTGAGCTGAAACTGCGTGAACTGTCCGATTGGATCTATTAGGCCAAGGCCCACTCCGAAATGTACTGAATAAATCGTCTACTAAATTTTTAGTCCACATTTTAAATTAACCTAGTAAATTATTTAAAATGTCTGTGATCGACTGTCGAACTGTTTGCGATCGACCGGTCGATCACAATCAACCGTTCAACAAAAGAACGGTTACCCTTCCCCAAATTTACTTATATTTTTAGCATCAAAAACTTCTGATCACGGGAACAGACAACCCGATAATCAAATACAGTTGAAATTTATAGAATGGATTGTTCATAAATATGATCAGGTCTGATAGAAATGATTTTGAAATGTGGGCAATTGTCTGCCAGTGGTGCCATCTTGAAGAATCACTAAAAAAAATTACTGCTTTTGACCCTTTAAATTCTGATTCAGTCACCAGATTTTGACGAAGTTCACACACTAGTTGAACCTTTCTGTAGGACACGTTTAATAGAAATTTGGTTGAAGATTTTGTTGGAGCTGCCAGCTATGGTAGTTTTGGTGACTTGAATTTTGAAAATTCGCTCAGGAAAATAAAGTACTTTACCCTACAGCGTCCAGTGCAATCATGGAATCATAACCAAATTCATCTGGTAAATTGAACTTGTTGTAGGCAATATTCAGTTGAAATTAATTTCGAAAAACAGTGAAAGGCTTGCCAGCTATGGTTGATTTTGTATTTTTTTGGCATATATTTGGTATCATAAAATTTTCAAATCGTAGTGATCTCGATGTTGTAGTAAAAATAAACAATGAATATTAAAATCTAGGTACTTTGAAAACTTTCCCGGGCGGTAACCCTAAATTTCTTTGTATTATAACTTCCAATGCAGTCATCGGATCAATACGAAATTCACAGAGTAGATTGACCTTAACGTGGCTTTGGTGCTAGCAAAGAGCTGCCAACACGATGCGTTTTGTTATTTTCGTACCAATAAATGCTTACATTAAGTATTTACATCGCGAACATTTGCAATGAAACAATGTTGAAATTTTCTATGGTCTAGATATTTTTGGGATGGCAGCCCCAAACACCTTTCTATCGCTGTAACTTTCGATGATGTCATGGAAATTAAATTGACTTAGAGTCTGTTATTGCTTAGGGTGTATTGGTCTTAAATAGGAGAAGTAGCTAGTGTCTTAATTAGCTAGTGGTGGAATACACAGTTAAAATCTGCACAATTCCACTAAGTTTCTTCGAACATTAGTGTTTCTAGCGGTTCTGATGCGCTAGGGGTATTTTTTTTTAAACTATGCTTACAATATCTGAGAGACTGGTAGCTCTGCTCGCTAAGACGCCAGTCCAAAGCAACGATTTACTACTCGCGGGCTCGAATCCCGCCGTATGTTCATGGTTCTATTTGTTCGTCGTGTAATGTCTTAAGAGCCGAATAGTGGACATAGTACCAGCGCTTCAGAAAAAAGTGTGGCACTTAAAGAATAATGGAATGATTGATATCGGATTTTAAGTAAAAGGAAAAGAAAAGTAATCCCACGACAGCCCTCTTGTGGGTCTAGGGGTTGAAGCTGATAGAGTGCTTCATTAAAAATATATAATCAATGTGAACGCGTGTGTAGTGTTTAGTTCCACGACTCACTTTACCTGTGATTTATTCAGGTACGAATTTAGAGCTAGGTGAATTTGAAGCTTGGTGCGCGGACCCTCTTCCAAACTTGGATTCGAACTAGGGACTCCACACACAAGAAGCCTGTGATCTACCCACTAGGTTACTCAATGATCTGGTAGTGACAATAAAAACCGCATTATTACAGCAATTCTGTTTGTGTATGGTACCGTTTAGCGAAAAATGCGCTCTAACATTTCTGGCGATTTTGGGCCGAAAATCATTGTCAGTCTCGGCCATGCTAACTACGAAATTTACAAATATCAAAAGACGGCTCTTATCGGCCGCAAAAGTCGTTGAGTCAAGTGAGCCATCTTTACGCTGTAAAGTGGGGGTGGATAGCTCGTCGATCTAATGTTCTTGGAGACGTTGAGACGACCGCAATATTAGATGTTTCAGAATGTATATATAAGCATCAAAATCGTAAATGTGGAAATTTTAATATATTGTGGAGTAATGAATCTAAGTTCCAGAAAACACTTTTTTAATAATTACAAAGAGAGCGTATTTTTAAAGCCAAGATTAAGTGATATTATTTATATTGCAAAATTTATGTTGCTGCGAATTGAAAATCCGAATTTGCAGTTTCTACACAAAACTATGCCGTTTTTTATCCACATATGCGCATATAAATACTCGTTTCATTCCATTTATGTATAAAATAACAGTAAACCACGCATTAAAAGACAAATTTCAGTCAAAAGTGCTATAAATTAAATTTCTTACGTAGCTTTGATAGATAGTGCCTAACATAACCCAATGATGATGGCCTTTTACCCGCTTCAGTGTGAATTACGTGCTACACAAGAGTAAAATTAGCCCAGAAAATATGAGGATGATGTTGATGGGGATTTCCTAACGACATGTGCTTGAAAGGTAAGTACATTTACAATTGCACCTCGAGCTTTGCAGTTTCTTTCGAATGTCTTACGTTGCGCTCTGTGTAGAATCTTGTTGAGTAACTGAATCTCGACAAATACATTTGGTTAAGATTTTCGCCCTGATTGTTGGAAGTTAATACGAAAGAGCTAAGGTGTGTGTGAATGATTGCAAGAATATGCCTAATGATAGGACTGACAGCTTGATTTGGAAGTATGAGAAGTGAATGGTCAATTTCGTTCAATGAGGATGAGTACATGTCCGTCATTCGAATTATGTGTTGAAGATACTTAATAGAATGTTGTGTCTCGTACCTGCTACAATTTGAGATAATATGTCGGATGGTAGCCTGTTTGACACGCGTTATGTTGTATTTTCGTTTGCTGAACATTTATTTCATGACAGATGGGTTAACTTGAATGATTACATTTTAAATTATGTTTGTCTGTTGGTTGAGATTATTTGCAGGATAATCGTCAATCGTTTACATTCGAGCCTAATAAATTTTAAAAATAATCTCAGGTTTATCGTAATACAATGATAAAACATTAAATATTTGCCTGAAGTGTTCATTAGGGCAGTAAGGAAAATGAAACGTTCGTAGAAGTATCAACTGCATCTGCTAAGTAAACTAAGTAAGCTAAGTAAGTAAGCTTATTATTAAAAGCAACTTAAGGTGATTGTAAGTGCTTCACCGGAACAGGGACGGATGAGTTTAAAAATGTTATGGTAATACAGATATACCGATGATAGATAGACCGGTGCTAGACACACTCAGTGAGAAGTGCAACGAAACTTCGGATTTGTGCAGCCTAACTGGAGGACCTAAAGCGATAGATAGCAAGTGGGTATATTGGTCGAGCAAAATCATACTAGTACAATTGTCAGATACTGGGTTCGACTTGTGCTCAAAGGCTACAGTCAAGTTACAGGTATACAGGCACGTTCGTCCATGCGACAAATGAAATTCAAAAGATCGTCAGTTGACACTAGTTTATTAGAAACACAACCCTCAAAACTGCATAATTCATTCTTTTCATGCTGTTTGGGTGGATATCATAATTTATATTTTAAAGCAATGCGACGATGTATGCTAAACTGAAGAAAGGTTGTCAGCGGATTTCATCATCGTGGACATCACTAGTAATTCATTTGTCAAAGCAATTATATTCTAAATATTTTCAAGTGATTTAGCATGAAACATTGCAATTCAGCCAGCACACCAATGGATATCCTGAAATAACATATCTTGCTAAAAACAGGATAAAGAGAAATGAAGCAATGCAAAATCGAGGCAAAGTAGTCCAGCTACAACCCGTTTAGGATCTTGGAGAGCAGATATGACAAAAAATTCATTTTCATAATCGAAACTTTTACAAATGTGAAATGATTAGTTTCTCGCCTCATTTTACCCTTGATTTGATAGAGCCAAAGATCCCACTCCCCAGAAGCCAGAGCTCTATGCACTAGGCTACACGAGACATGGCTAGCGTTCAAATCAGACATTCTGATATTCGCTTCGCTGTCACTGTGATCAGGAGGTACGATAAGGACCATGTCAGTGCGCATTGGGCAGAGGATACAAGAGTGCTACGATATATGAAAGATACCATACCTATACACGGTAGTGTATGGTACCTCATATATAGTATAAGAGAATGAAGCAGAGAATTTATAAGAGAATGATGCGGTCGTGACAAACGCGATGCGGATTGGCCTAGCGACAAGTGATGCTTAACTCCATGATATGTATTCTGAGTGAAAGGAGGAAGAATATCCTGGGCAACATTTCGTTAAAAGCTGATTGCTTTATTTTCGACAAAAGCTGAGCTCTCGCCCATTGTCTGCTATTTAAGAAGGCTCAAAAAGGCTCAATCACATCTATCGCAGTGCAAGAATCTTAATAGAGCTAACTCTGAATACAGGCAATTGATATGACAAATTTAAAACATGTCAACAACTAAAGCTCAAGTTGTAACAAACTGGCAGGATTTAAAGTTTAAGGCAGCGCTAAGGGTAGTGAAACCAGGCCCAGATATGTTCAAACACATCAATAGGTTTACTGGCCGTGGGTTATTTTCTCTTCAGAAAGTCTTACTAAACAATCAGCTATTGAGTTTATATGAGCAAAAATCAGAAGCTTTTCCGGATCGGTTGGATGGAACCTTCAACTGTTCGAATCGTTTTGAAAATCGACAGCTTTACTTCGAAGTAGGAATCACAATAAAAAAAACCTTCTTGGAAGCCATCTGACTCTATGTACAACACAAAACTTGGTAAAGTACCCCACTGACCAGGAAATCTTCATCAACCCCGTTTATCTGGCCGCAATCATCAACGCAGGTAGCAACAAAAAGTCTACTGGTCCAGACAACATATCTGTGTGTAATCTAAAACACCTTTTTATCAGTGGCGTGGCGTTCATGGAGGCAAGGGAAGCATTGCTTCCCTTACATTTGGCTGATATATATTTTAAATTCATTTATATAAAAATCGCGAAAAAATCGTGTATAAGAATTTTCTAAATAAATTCTTCCAAAAACAAATAGTGAACATTTTACGCGGCTAAGGTGGTAGCGCCACCGAATAAAAATCATGAGAGAACAAGATGCATGGAAGCAACGAAAAAATTGCATCTACGGGCGTTAATTTCACTCCATGCAGACTGCATTGTGACGTCATTCAAAAAAAATTTCCTTGTACTAGTTATTTGGAAGCAATTAAGAAATTGCTTCTTAGGGGAAATTCGCGTCTCAAGAGAGAAACTGAGAGAGAAGCCGCGTAGGTATGATTGCAGTGGAACTTATTGCCACGCTCCCCATACGCGCATCATTGCAATTATAGTAATTTGCTTGTGCGTATTTTTGTTTTGAATGAGAGTGCTTGCTGTAGTACGTACACACTATGTGAATTTTTGAATGAATTTGAGCTACGAGATGTGGCAAGTGCTGTCAGACACTACTGATTCGACGAGCTGTCATCATTTCGCTGTGCTTGAATGTATAATAGTTCGGTAGTGAAATTCGTGCTATATTTTATATTGGTGAAGGTATTTATTTCACTAATAGTTTACAGTATTGTTGAAACTAAATTGATTTGAATTGTTAAGAATTAAGTGCGAAGAATTACTTTCTGAAATCGCATGATTTTTTGGTCTTATACTTAAAATAGTGAGAATGCAATTAAAAAGTGAATGCATTTATTTGTTCCAGCATGGATAAAAATTACATAATTAGTGACCTTTTTCGATTTCCTTTTGGATCTCGATCTTTTGCGGACAAAAAGGACATTATTGAAAGAGGTCGACCAAAACCAAATTTGGAAATTATCTCTGTTACGAAGACATGCTCTCGGCATTTTACTAACGAAATCTATTTGACTCGATTTCATCAAAAAACTGAACTCATTGTGCTCTCTTCTAATGCAACTTTACAAGGAAAATCTTTTCAAGAGATTTTTGAATAATCTACCAACAATAAATCAGAAAATAGTTTAAAACAATTTTATAATTTAGTTTGTTTAGTTCTAAAATTACAGGTAACGAATGCAAGAGAGAGTGTAACAAGAGCGTCCGCAGAGCGCAGTTCTTCTTGCTTAAAAGGGTCAAAACTTATCTCAGGAATAGTACTTGACAATAAAGTGACTTGGCAAAAAATGTCCATTGAAAAGGTTTTCTTAAAATCATGTGTGAGCAAGCAAAGTTTTTATCAAGACGTCATAGATGAGTTTGCAAACTAAGAAAGATGAATTGCATTAAATTTTATATAGAAGTATGCATGCATTTTCTCATCAAATTCGATTTATAATAGATTTTTTTTCTAATCTATCATTTCATTTATTTTACATTCACTAACTGTTATTTTATATTTACTAACTGTTATAATATGAAAAAATATGCTTTTTGTTAAGGGAATGTTGCTATTTTACTGTTATTTTTTATAAGTACTAGAATAATGGAAATTTCTTTATGCGTGAAGTTTAGGTTGCATAATCACTGTTGTTGTTACATAGCTAGTTATTGCAGCTTTGCTAATTTATATGTTTGCCAATATATACATTTTGCAACTATTTAAAGGGAAAATAATTATATATTGGTAGCATAACTGATAACAATACAGTATATACAGTATACTCCCACGTCCCCGTTCGTAATTCCTGGAAGCTTTTATATGTTCTATTAAAACCTAAGAAATTTGAAGAAAGCACAGCCAAAGTCAGTTATCGAAATGAACTAATTGCTTCCCTACGGTAAACTATCACGCCACGCCACTGTTTTTTATCAGTGCTTACTGCGCCTTGGCAGCTAATTTCAACTACTGTGTCAACATTTGCTACTTTTTAGTCCCTTAGAAAGTCGCAGAAGTATTCCCGATCACAAAGAAGGAAAATTCAAACGATGTGAGTAATTTAAGGCCTACCTCAATTCTTCAAAACATAGCAAACATTTTAGAAAGATATTGAAGAACAACACATTATACCTTCTGCCCACTGTGACATCAGGACTCAACACTCCACCACCCATGTCCTCCTCAAATTTCAGTGTGACACTTTAGGCGCTTCAAACAGGTCTATCAGCCACAGGTTGTTTTCTGGACATTGTGGACGTTTGTTCTGGACATTGCGTACTCACGAAGGGGCCTTGTAAGACGAACTGATTCGCCTCATACTCGTTAGAATCCACCAATAAAAACCACCACTAGTTTGGAGCCACAATCACTACCTTTAAATAGCTAATGTTTTGATTTCAAATTAACATATTGAAGTTACTGATATCTCAATTAGCTCAGAGCACGGCGCTCTATGCACAAAAGTATCGCGATTGGGTAAAATGAATTAATTTGTTCGCGTGAGATGGGTGATTTCAAATCGAAATGTAATCCATCTATCGCAATAGCCAATCGATCTATGTAAATAATTTTGCTCATTGGATCTATGGGCATTCCACTTGAACTTGACACCAACACACTTTTACACATGAGCCCTACTACTTAAGCCTAGTGCCATACTCCGCCAAATTAAATGCCGCGGAAAGTACCCTTTACTAAACAACAAATTAAAATATCGATATTGGTGCTAGACTAAAATTTTTAAATTCGAAATTTTGTGCCAAGGTCATAAGATGAGAAATTAGAACGATTTCATTCCTACGTTTTGTGCCATAATAGCAACATAGCACTTTGGCCGAGTTTCTCATTTTGTAACGAGCAAACCTAAATTATTTCGCTCATCGAAAAGGGGACCGTACCATTGAAAAGCCGCAAAATGTCATCTGTTAGGCTGTTTCTATACCGCAATTACACGCTCGGCAAATGTTGGCAAGCTGAGAGTGTAAACATGGAGGAAAGTGTTTGGCCAAGTTGATGGACGAAACGTTCGGGGAGAGTGTAATTGCGCCTTTACACATGCGTCCATCATCAGTTTAAACCGGCTTTTTAGAAGGCAGGAGTGAAGTGGAAGAGGGTGGCTATTATAACCAGTATTTGTCATTCTAGTCACATTTTAACTTGCATTAATCAAAACTAACACTTTGAAGATATCATACATGACACTTTTCGAACTATTTCCAACGCAAGCTATTTATTTACAGCCAGTTCTAAAGTGGTAATTCCTTTCGAATATAATAAAAATATCTAATGCACGATTATACTTACACATTCAGCACAATGAGATCAACCACTCATCCGAAAGATTTCAGAAAAGCCTCAGGCATGATAGCATATCAAAATAATTTACAGTCATCATTTAAACGAAACAATCGTAAACTAGTTCACTCTCTCACTCAGGATTTTAAAATTTTCCACGCAAACCGTACAATTGAAACCATTTTTACCCTTCACTTTCGGCAGGATGCAGTATAAATAAGAAATTCTTTCAATCCAATCAAGATTGTGCTTCTTCTGTTATGTAATGTACGCTCCCGGTCAAGTACAGTTTTGCGAAAATAAATACGTCACTACAATCCAATTCATTTTGCACAGCAGTAGCAAATACGATTAATATGGCATTGAATTCAGTATCAAAATTGTTTTACTCATCATCATCACCACATAACATAACCAGCCTTTTGATTTGGTCATTACATTTATTTTTAACTTCGGGCTATGACCAACAAAAGCTTCTTCTGCTTTTGTCTTGACTTGAAATGATTTATGGATCTAGTGTTCGTAATCTGTGTCTGGTATTTGAAGTTTTGAGGTTATGAAAATTATCTGTGCCACTGCTAAGTCAGGAAAGATTTCGCAAAATGTAAAGAACTGGGATTTCAGTAGGAATGAAGATACGACCTTTTGTTTCATTAAATATAATCTATAAACAACGGTGTACCAAAGTTTTTTTTAAGTGGGAAATATTTTCCTAGTATTCAAAATGCAAACATAATATGCAATATTAACTCTTTTTTCTGATAATAAAAATGAAACCGATTTCATTTGCACATGTATTTTACGAAAATCATAGTATTTAAGTCGATTCATTAGGCAGCCAAGAGTGTACCATGGGTGTACTAGGGTCAGACGATCGTCAATGAATCAATCCGGCAAATGAAGTAGGAAGACCGAACGAAACACAAAACTATCAATGCAGCCACTATAATAGTATGCTCGAAATATAATGGTCAAAATTATCTTAAAACGTAATAATGAAATATTATTGAAAACCATAACCGCAAAAGAAAAAGTAAATAATTTATTTTTCGCTACTTCTGGGGTAACAAAATTGACTTGATAGATATAATGCAGACTCAAGCAATTGTATTAAACATTTTGTTAAATTTGGTCAAACTCTTGTGCGAATTTGATTAGGTAGTCAAAATCACACCGTATAGTATGCTGGCGAGTTTTAGCAATAATTATACGAAATACTATGTTAGCAAATATATACAAGTGTTTTGGAGCCTTGGAATACTCTATCCACAAAAAAGCGTGACCAAATTTTCGTTAATGACACTCAAACCCAAGCAAGCGCGACACCAATTGACAGTAGCTCTCTTGAAAATAAAATCCCTTGTCTGACTATCTTACGATCCGCAGCTTGATCGGCAATTGAGGAGCTATGCGAAGAAAATATTCTTTCTCTTTTTAAGTACTGGATATGTAGCACTATCGATTCTACTATAACAGAGTGCATATTTATTCAAATAGTACGATATTGAAATGTTGCTGTACCATTGTGAAGTGAATCTATGCTTTCAATTTTAGCTAAGTGGCTGATTGTTAAAAGTGTCGATTGACATAGTGTCGTTAGTTGCATAAATATATACAGTCTGTCAAGAATGAGTTTACACATAGGGAAAAAATTCAATTTTTCATCTTTCTTATTATAAAATACTACTTTTTGTGTATGTAAATAATGTTTTTTTTCTTAATTATCGTTATTTGCATTATTTCCAACCGATATATACAAAAAAAGTACAACTTCAATGCAAAAAAAGAAAGCAAAGAACAACGAAAACAATTATTACAATTCTTGAAGTGTCAAGAAACTCTTTACACAAAAGTTAATTTTTTGCATTACTGCAACGATACGGTAAATTTACCATAATTTTTGGTCTGTATTGTAAAGCTCTATAAATTTGATCATTAGTGTGTGATTAATTTTTGGCTAATACGCATAAATAAGTGAGATATTGTGTTTTAAAATGCCAGGCAAAAGATTATCCTTTGAGTTAGTTCAGATGATATACTATAATCACCAATTAGGTAAAAGTGCACAGGAACTGTCGGAAATGTTTTGTGTAGCACGAATGGCAGTCTATAACGTTATAAATCATGCTGAAAATGAGAATAGATTGGAGCCAAAGTGTGGAGGTGGCTCAAAACCAAAAATATCTAAACGTATAGAGCGCCTTATGATAAGGAAGCTTGATAAAAACCCCTGGATTTCGACCAGAACACTTGCTAGGGAACTCAAGGAAGAGTGTGATGCTGCTGTTTCCCATGAAACAGTACGACAGGCCATCCTACGAAATAAGTTCTCATCAAGAGCTGCACGAAAGAAACCACTGTTTTCTGCACTAAACATCGAAAAGCGTTTTTCTTTCGCTATGATGCACCTTTTTCAACCCGTTGACTTCTAGGACGACGTCATATTCTGCGATGAGACGAAAATGATGTTGTACTATAATGATGGACCGGCTAGAGTGTGGCGCAAGCCTTTAACATCGTTGGAAAATCGAAATATCATTCCGGCTGTAAAATTTGGTAAGTTGTCCGTTATGATTTGGGGTGCTTCTCAAGCAGAGGAATAGGAGACTTGGCATTCATCGAGTCAACCATGGACGCCCAACCATATTTGCATATCCTTAAAACATATTTGGCAAGCAGTGCGCAGAAATTCGGGTTTATGCATAACAGCAAACCAAATTTTAAGTTTTACCAGGACAACGATCCCAAACATAAGGCGAACATGGTGCGAATGTGGCCCTTATACAACTGCGGAAAAGTGATGGATACGCCAGCCAAGAGTCCGGACTTAAATCCCATCGAGAGTTTATGGGCTTACTTAAAACAACAAGTCGCTAAAAGGCAACCCAAAAACCGAACTGCCTTAAAAATTGCGATTCTCGAAGAATGGCAAAAAATACCAACCACGTATGACCTGCAAAAGTTGGTTCATTCAATAAAAAATCGGTTGCGATGTGTGGTGGATGCCAAAGGTGGCCATACCAAATGTTAAATATACCAAATAATATTAAATATCCTGTAAATATGTAAATATTAAATACAATAATAATTTGTGTAAAGAGTTTCTTGACACTTCAAGAATTGCAATAATTGTTTTCGTTGGTCTTTTCGTTCTTGTTTTGCATTAAAGTTGTACTTTTTTTTGTATATATCGGTTGGAAATAATGTAAATAACTATAATTAAGAAAAAAACATTCATTTACATAAATAAAAAGTAGTATTTTATAATTAGAAAGATGAAAAATTGAATTTTTTTCCTATGTGTAAACTCATTCTTGACAGACTGTAAGTTGAATGACTACTGAAGCTGATTTCATATTAATATATATGAATCAAAAATTTTCCATTACAGTAATATAGAGTGGCCCAAAAGTTTCTCCCCACAAACTTTTTGTTATAAAAAGCAAACCAACTAACATAATTTAGAAATTCAAATTTATTTGTGATGCTAACATAATATATTTTTATTACTAATAATGCGTATGTCTACCGTTATTATCTATACATTCTAAAATACGTCGTCCAAAACTATCACATACATTTTCTAATTCGGCATCGGTGCAGCTTCTCCATTCTTGCTGTACTCTTGCAATTAATTGTCGTCTATTCCTCGGCATCGGATGTCTAAATACACTCTCTTGAAGTCTAGCCCAAACATGTTCGATTGGGTTAAGGTCAGGAGAGTTTCCAGGCCAATCTTCCCAAACAGTTGGAAACATCGATTTTGCCAGTGCCACTTTTACTTAAATAGGTGAGGAGAAACTTGTGGGCCAGCCTGTAGATAAATATCACTTATATGAAACTGTTCACGGTCTTGTAGATTCAATATCCAAATTAACATATTTTTCACTTACAAGTGCACCTTAAAATTACAATGCTATAAAATTGCTTCGAATCTCAGCTAAATCATATCGACCCCAAGCTATTAATGTTTTATCAAAGTAATTGTTAAAAAAAAACTATAGCTCAGAGAAACCGCTAGGAACACTGATCTTCGAAGTAAAGTCGAGAAATTGAGCAGATTTTAAATACATGTTATACTCAACGTGCTCCTTATTACAGCCAAACTTTTTTTATTCGTAGATTCCATTGAAACTCATAGGGTAGAAAGGCTTCATAGGTTGCCACTCGCTTGATATTCAAATTTTAGGATAATATAACACTCTCGGAAAGTCTCGGATATCAAACGGCAGAAATATTGGGTCTGTGTAGTGCTGCCGTATTCCATGTAAATATGATGAAATGCGAAATTTTCTCTGCAAAGTTAACTTTTGTGAGGCTGAGCATGGTAACTATAGCTAAGCATACTTATGTCAAAAATGGTATGTATTCGAGTAGATGGTCCCATCGAAGCGGCAACTCTATTTTCTGGGTGTGATCCATGCAAACCATACACATATAAAGAATGGACACGCAATCAAAATGCATGAACCCACAGATATAAGAGAGAATTAATTAGAAATCGACCGAGAGAAATGTGCTAATTTTCGACTTTTTGCTTACTGGTGTGAGAATGGTGCTGGTGTGTGCCCTACACAGTTCATATCGTAACGCTCATGTAAAAACCACGAGAGATCGCCATTTTGAACGTCGTTTGGCATTTCTTTCCCTGAACCGGCGAGTGGAGACTAAAAAGCTTTTTGTGATTGAAATTAATTGTCATTGCAGACAAAAACAAAACGAAATTGATGTCAAAGGTGAATCTTACTTATGCGAAATACGATATTCCCTGCAAAGCACTTCAGTAGCTACTTTTGCAGTCTGGAACGCGGCACTTCATTATCGCACTATTTCATAATTTTTGACCGCTAGTTTATTCGCGAAACCGACACAAACTATTGCGCACAAACGTTGATGTACGTTTCCACCGATTACGGCGAAAAATTTTCAAATTTTATTTGACAAATTTTAAATGAAAGTCGTTGTTGTCAGTCCCCGATACAAATCAAACTGACATTGACATTTCTTTCCGTGCTGCTCGTTGCACGCTTTTACACCGATGTGGTGTTCACAGCATTAAGACACAGCATTAAGGCTTTTCGCTTGTAAGTCTAGTGGAAATGGGCGCACTGATCCGAATTTTTGTGATAGAGCAATGTTGTGCGTGTATTAAAAAGGTACATTCACGTATGGGTACACGAATAGTCATTTCATATCCATATTCTTTCATATCTGGGCATGAACCCGTACGTGAATGCAGCAATTTTACTACACATGCAGTTTACTCTCTGTAAAACAGTTGGCCCCTCAATGCCGCACGCTCTACCCCTCAGCGCTGTAGACTCTCTGTGTAAATATACATTTCCACACATTTCTATTGCTTTCGACATGGTCAATTTACGGCGTATTTCCAAATTATTTCAATTTTCTGAATGGAATTTGATGCTATTTTGTAAAGGAAGTGCAAAAATGTTGCTTGCACACGTTTATCAACCATTTCTTTGCACAAGATGCAAGCTTTCTATGCTACATCTGGTAAAAAGAGATGCATTGGTTCGAATTTAAATTGTATTCACATTATACATCCTAGGGTGAAATCCTGTTTGTGAGTGATGCACAACACTTTTCACTATTACACTGTTTAATCACAAAGCTAAACAGTTACACTTTTCATTGATGAAAACACGAAAATAAAACATGTTTGACACCGCCCGATTGAAATTTTAATTGAGCGCTTTTGGGCATAGGCGGGGAAAGCTTGATAGCGTGTAGGGTGCTAAAGTTTGGCCAACCTATAGATATGACGTCATTTAGGTGATGAAAATTACTCTGAAAATGAAAAACGATGTCAACAAACGATTTAATTAGCACAAGCAAACTTTGAAATTGACTCGGGCTACTATTTAGGAATGCTACGTCCAGATTATGATGCTAAATGATCAATTCGCGTCGTTTGTATATATTTCATGTGAAGATGCTTTATGTTACGTTGGTAGGCAAACCGATTGGTTGAAATTAAATTAGCAAGTGTTTTGGTCGCGAAAATTTAATTCGTAATTTTAAACGATATTCAGTTTGATAAAATCATGCACTCCTTAATGTCGAAGTAGCGTACAAGTACCTGATTGTACGCTACTTCTACATTTAGGAGTGCATGATTTTAATTCGAAGGGAATTTAAGATTTGATGATTGAGTTTTCTGTATCAATTATTCTCCGCTTTGATAAGCTTTAGAGACGATATACGTTGTCTTTGCTGATTTATAGACAAGAAGGGAACCATGATCACAAATCAATAACCTTGATGATAGTGTTCGTACGCAAATTTACTTTTTCAGATTGGTATTACTTATACAACAAGTTGTTGTCGTTTCCATTTAGAACATTTCAAGAACTAAAGGTTTTTTACTCATACATTTCCATTACATCCATATTTTCGTGTACCCATACGTGAATGTACTGGAATGTATATATATCAGCAAAATTATTAAGGGAGATAATCTCTGGAGTGGCCGATCTGATTGAGCTGAAATTTTCGGAAGACATAGATGCATATAGTGGGTAGGTCTATGACTTGCTAGAATTCAGATATCTTTAACCCTTCGGCGGCGGCAGGCATTTTGGTGAATTTTCAGGTACTCCCATATTTCCAAGCAGTGTAAATTTTTGTAAAAAAAAAAGTATTGAGAATGAATACCTATTAGGTTTCAAACTTGTCTATGGTAAAGAAATGGAAATGTTGAGCCTTGTTTAGGTGATGAGTACCTAAAAGTAAGCAAGGATTTTTTTTCAAATTTCGATTTGTCATAGCTTCTAAGAAAAACAATGGGTCCGGAGAGCGTATTGATGTACACTCAAATTTAACAAACTTGGACTTCCAAGACTGTGCGGGCAACATCGTAGCTACAGCAGGCTTCTGAAAAAAATCCTTCAAATCATCGACCTTCCTGAAAAACTTTTGATTTTTGAAAAAAAATTCAAATGATTGATAAACTGTGACTTTTGTCCACCAAGTCAAATAAAAATGTTCCAAATTTCGCGGTCAACAAGAACGGCAACCCATGATCAAATTACCTCTATTTTCAGCACTCAAAACTTCTGTTCACGAGAACTGACGATCGGATAATGCGATCAATATGAAATTTACAGGACATGTTGGAATTCGCTAGGAGCAAGTCTGATAGAAGTGATTTTAAAAAAAACCGCCAACACTGATTCAGCACGCTCTGAGAACAATTCAGTTGGAACCAAACTCACAGTAGTACCGGATTTTTACTGTTGAGTATGAAAAACGGTTATCATTACAAGAATAAGTTAGAAAATCTTTTTTTTTAAGAAATTTCCTAAGTTACAAATTCGTCAGATGTTGTTTTTTCTAAAGAGGTAACCATTACTGAGATATTTGCGAAAGATCACTTTTGGTGACCTTTGACCTCGTATAAAATGTAACGCAGCAATCGCATCGATGAGAACTTTTGACATTTTGTTCAGCACGCCAGTATCACGATTCACACCCAAATCCTGCTTTCCCTTATTTTTTTCCGAAGTTTCGCCTTTTTTTATGTCGAATTTCACTGGACTAATCTATATCACACCTACCTCATGTTGAAGTCAACTTACTTTGCGAATTTCGTTTCGATCCAATGACTGTAATGGAAGTTAGAGTGGCAAAAAGAAATTTAGGGATACCACTCGCATAAAATTTTGAAATTTTCAAAATTTTCATATATGATATTTATTGTCAATACAAAGTCAAAACCATTTGAAAATTTTATGATAAAATTACTTACTAAAAATATGGCAAAAAATACAAAAACAACCATAACTCAATCATAGATTTTCAACCAGATTTCTACTGGATATTGCTTACAATAAGGTCCATTTACCAAATGGATTTCGTTTTGACTTAATGAGTGCAGTGGAAGTTGCAGGCCAAGAAGTGAGTGAATTTTCAAGATTCAAGACCCAAAATAGCTGGCAGCAACTTTGAACCAAATTTCTGCCAAATGTGGCTTAGAATAAGATTCAGTTACTGTGTGAATTTTGTCAAAACCTGGTGGCTGAATTCATGTTTATAGGGCAATAACCAATTGAAGGTGGTACCACTGGCACAAGGCTACCCGTATTTCAAGATTGCTTCTATCAGATTTGGTCCTAATTAAGATCAATACATTCTGTGAGCTCCAAATGGATCTATTGATCGAGTTTTGAGTCCCCGTGAACATAAGTTTCTGATGCCAAAAATATAGGTGAATTGGGAAAGGGATAACGTTCTTGGCCGATAAGGAATTTCAAAAGTTTTACTTTTGCTGTGTAGACAAAACATAAGATTTATACAGGAGTTGTTTTTTTCTACAAAGAGAAAATTTTTCAGGCGGTTTTCACTTTCAGTGCTTGCCGTAGCTAAGGTTGCCAGCACGCTCATAAAAAACTACATAAGTCTACAACGTAGTAACATCAATATGTTCTGCAAATTTTATAATTTCTGATAGCCTTGTCAAAAATTAGCGCAAATAAAAAATGTTCAAATTTTCGCGATCTTATTTTAGGCATTGATTTTCAAAGAAAATTAGGGGAATTCTGTAAATTTTGAATAAATGTTCTACCAAAAAAACTTGTATCGAAGGTCATGTACTACTTTGATAATATTCCAATGAAATTCGACATAAAAAAGATGAAACTTCCGAAAAATTAGGGGAAAGCTAGATTTTGGTGTGAACCTTGATACTGGCGTGCTAAAAAAAATGCCAAAAGTCCCCATCGATCCGAGCGCTGCGTTACATTTTATACGAAGTCAAAGGAAACTAAAAGTGAGTTCTTGTAAATATAGGGGGGCTCCTATATTTACGAGAAATGTGGGCCCAGGAAGTACCGCAATGTCTGCTTTAGCATCTAGAAAATTATGTAGTTAAGACATGTAAATAGTTAAACTACGGCTGGATGATAAGTCACGTGACTTTGCCGAGAGATCAGCCTTGAAAGTCTAGATGAAGTATACTTTCTTGTCTTCTAGCTGAATTTGTTATGATGATGCAGACTTTGATTTTGCTTCCTCATGTATTCGTTTGCGAGCGGGATTTAGTGCGTTCGAGAGCTGGATCTAGTGCGCACCGACCGTGGTAACAGGAGCCGGTTCACCAGTTGAGTCAGGGCAGCCACCTGTTTGGTCAACTTTGCTATCTATTTCTGCCCTGCAGGAACAATGAATTTATGGTATTTGGGTTAGTCGACCGTTTTCGCAAGTTTTTCAAGGTTGCGGAGAGCAGGCTAAGACGACCTGTGATTGTTGCGGAAATGGCTACAGCTAGTTCTTTCAAATGCGGAGTCCCATGCTTTTTTTAAGTCTCCTCTTGTATGACCTCTTGCTACGAGTAACTGAGCATTCCAAAATTTATGGCAAAAAAGCAATTTCTGTGCCTTTTTGAGTTCATTTTTCAAGTTCATTTTTCATCTCCAATATTATAAACGCAATAACGAGTTCTAGGTTTTTGTCCTTTTTGGAATATAAAAACTTCTTTAAAGATATCCAATAATGCTACGTGTAACATTTAAATATTCGAATACTAATTACTGTTGCGAATTCGAACACATTATTTGAGATGACAAGGATTCTCAAAAAATATCGTATATTACACGCCTGACAGGATAAACAATCAGGCGTGTTTTGAGCTTTGCAATGATTAAACAAGATAATATGATGAAACAGAGCTAAAAGACTAACTTAGAATTACATAACGCAAGGTAGTTACTCTCTATGATAACACTTCCAAGTTTGCTGAAATATGTAATCAAAAGAAGTCACAATTAAAATGACTAAGAAAATGAAAGCTCTTAAAATAATCACGCAAAAACACACTTTTCCAAAAAAAAAATCTAGTTTATTATAAACTTTGGAATGCATTACACTGTTTTCTTATATTATTATTTTGAAAGCTTACTAAGCACTGAGATTTATGGCATCAGAAACACTGCTCACGATAACAAAATATTACAAACTCAATAAATAAATAACCATAGAATATTTTTTTTCACTAATTAATCACAGTCAATTGGACCTTATCCCAATTATATTAAATTTGAAAAACGTTAGAAACACAAAAAACTTAACTTCAAAATGCACATACATATTTAATCACTATTTTTCAATAGGAAAAATGATCATTACATAGAATACAGGAAACTCCGAAAATTTAATCGAATGTTCGTATTAACAAAATTTTAAAAGCATCAGATCGGTAGGTATTTCACTCCAATTTATGTCCACGAGAACGAATTAAGTGCAGAATCTATGCACATTCTATTCAAATTGAATTTTTTCTGCTATCGTTGTCTCATTAATGAACTTCTAAGAGGAATCCAAAGTAATATCACAGCCAAAAAAAAATTCCAATGAAATTGAAAGCACCATACTTACACCATACATACTTGTTACTGCCAAACTTACAGAAGAAGACACTGATAACTTGGACCGATCGAACTACTCCTATTATCCCCCAAACTGTCTGCAACTCGATGAGATTGTAATATCTGCATCTTCCGACACACAATGTCTTGTGTACTGTATCTAAACCTTAACTATCATACAACGTACCGTTCACCGCCGAGGAGAGTAGTGGGTTTCAAGTACTCCTCTTTAAGATGCCTCTCAAATGCTAGTAATGCATGTAGTTGATCATTTTTCGTGTTTTTGTTGCTTCTTACTAGTGTCTATGGTTGTGTGTTTGGTGGCTTCTTTCAATGTTCCTACCTAGCATCAATACAAATGTTTTGATTTTGCATTGTATAGGGAAAAATAGCAAAGTACTGGGCAATGCAGCTATCGTATTGACGATAAATTTTTCATATAAATATCTTCCCGAAATGTTTGTTTGATATCAGTCCTTTACGTGACTTCATTTGATCTACAGAGATCTTCTCTCTAATTCCTATTTATACATTTGGCTCGTCCATTTGACGAGGTAAGGACTACTAGCAACACGAATATTATTGATTTTCATTTGTTTTCAATCGGGATATTTGGATATCGCTAACTAAAAGGATAAACCGTGGATACTTGCAATATTAAAAGTTCTATCAGTGATATGTTCAAAATAAAAAAAAACGTCAAGATATTGAAAATCAAAGAAAGTGAAAAGTGAAATTAAAATCATAAAATAAAATTATTGATCAAGTGGTCTAATCAAAATAATTAAAATTGCAGATACCCTACTTAAACAGTTCACAGTAAAACAGGACCCAATCATAGGAAAATGATTAAATTTTCTATACTCATTGGTAAGTTCGAAGTCAAAACAGTTTATTCTTTAATGTTCCGAGCAGTTTGAATCCAACGAAATATTGTTATATAAATCATTACAATCTTTGTATTTTTTGCATCCGCTCGCTTAAACGTATGCATTGTGTTTCAATTACCTTAAATTACTAAACAATCTTTCTTTTCAAAAAGTTCCATTCTATGCTGCAATGCGAATTATTAAAATTCACATTTTTTGGCATTCAAAATTTAAATAATTCTCCTTCTGTACTATACTTCTACTTCAATGCAATAAGTGTAGAATCGCTCATATGTGACACTAGGAGCATGCATTATGATAATGATGCTCTTCATCATCAGACGGACATCCGATGTTGCCAATCCGATTGGGTTGCATAGATCTGTGAAATATCTGCATTGTTAGCATTTTCCCTTCTCGCCATATTCGTATGACCACACGTTCGTAGCAGTCCGTGCATAAACATAGTATTTCAAGCGTTTGCAGATTTCATTTTCTTCATTTCATTCGATAAAACCGAGTCAGGTATTCACTTTTCATTATCGATAATAAATTACATCGCCAGATACGATCACGATCTTGGCCCACTGAAATAGAAATGAATCTCAGCGAATAGCAGTTTCCAATTGATAGCTCTCAAAGAAGTAGAATATGTTTGAACAGATTCTATTGTTTGAGTTTTTGTTGATACGGGGATTCCCCTGGCTCTCGTTTCGAATTCATCAGCTTGTTCTATGAATGAGTTTGACGTTGTAATTAGGAGTCAAGCAACAGCCGAAAGATAATGGAGTCCAATTTATTTTCAGTGCAAAAACGATTAATTTCCATATCATTCAGATCAAGTTTTGATCAAAATATTTAAAGCTAACATTGGCTTGGAAGATGTCAAAAATTCCAAGGCAGTCAGCTAAATTGTTAAAGTTCTCGATTGGCGTACTCAGTTATCGTTGCAAGTTTCAAGCCCCATTTCCGATTGTGACCTAGAGCTATTTCTTTAACTTATGGAAACGTAAATACGAGTACTACTTCACCACTTTTCAAAATAGACACCGAAATAATTTTATCGAAGCAACTTTTTCACTTTTGCCTATTTATCTCCCTTTTTCATGCACTCAAATCAATACAAACGTTGAGTTACTAAAATTCACTTGAATGCTGTTGAGATACCTACCAAAATTAGTCACTGCTTAGCTATTTGTCGAACTAGCAAAATTAAGGTCAAAACATCTTGGCACTTGTAGAGAGTCTTTTGCATAATTAATTTTCGAAAAATCCATCATTAAACACCTCGTAGTACAGGAATCATTACAACAAGAAGAAAACATCGAGTAATTAATATTTAAAAGATAGCTCGTGTTTAAGAGACTGCAATCTCTTCGCATATCCTCTCAACTAATTACAATCCATTGCTCGAAAGTCCGATTCACAATAACCATTCGAAATGCAATACATATTGTAAACACATGGTAGTTCACCACTTACAGAATCACTTGAATGAGCTCAAGATCATTATCCGCAACCAAACATTCAAGCCCAAACGTAGATGCAAAGAGATTCCGAATGATTAATTAAAAATATCCGAAACATTTCTTCATCACCTTTGGGAAATTTTCCACTTATGTATGAAGTGAAAAAACACAATAAGCGAACAAAAGAGGCAAGTGACTAAGTCGCAATTAATAATTCAACTATAGGGAGATGCAACTCGCACATCTCTTGAATTGTAGCCAGGCAACGATGCATCAGCCCTCAAAATTAGCTTGCTTGTTCATATTTCATTTCCAAAGGTGCGATATATTTCTAGCATCCAACTGTTTGCTTACAATTATCATTTTCAGATATTCCCTTTGCATTTTCTTTAGATATATTTTTAGATTTTTGAATTCTATGTAAAATTTTCTTGAACTATGAAATAATAATCAATTGCGTTATTTTTCCTATTTTAAACACGACTGCAGCACTTTTTGTCGCAAGCCATGTTTGTTTGGTAAGTTCAGTACTAAATTTTGCAATTATCATTTATAAACTTATTATTTTTCATCATTTTTTCATAGGCTCAAAATGGCTATAACTACCAACGTCCTGAAGGACCAAGCACTGTAGCACCATTGCGCCCAGGCTCACAAGGCACGTTCGGAACATCACCAGCTTTCCCGTCGCCTTCATCTGCTTTTCCAACCGGTAGTATTGGCACCACTCCATCGTATGCGTCGACTGGCTACCCGGCTGCTGGTCGTCCTGCTGGAGCAAGTCAATTTCCACTCGGTCCATCAACTGGTGGGGTAAACTACCCAGGACAAATTGACACCAGTGTCACTCCCTCTGGGCCAGGATTTGGCTCAACTCAAGGTATTGGTGCTCCAGGTTATGGTGGTTCTACTGCTTCCGGTCGTCCAGGATTCACCGGACGCCCAGGTGCTCCTGGTGCTGGTCCATCAGGTCCAGCTGGACCAACTGGCCCTGCCGGTCAACCAACTGGTTTCCCGACTGGTCCTGGTGTTACCGGCTCAGCTCGCCCAGGATTTCCAGGAACTGGACCATCAACTCCTACTGGACCTGCTGGATCTGGTTTTCCAGGAGCTCGACCAGGTGCATCTTTTCCAGGTACAACTGGTCCCGCTGGTGGACAAGGTGGACAATTCAATGGACAACAAGATGACGGATCATACGATGGTGGTGACTATTCAGCTATTCCCGGAGAACCTGGACAAGACTATCCAATCTACTCTGAAATTCCACAAACTTCTTTCGATTGCAACCAGCAACAATGGCCAGGATACTATGCTGATGTTGAAGCCCAGTGCCAAGTTTTCCACATCTGCGCCTTGAACCGAACATACGATTTTCTCTGCCCGAATGGCACCATTTTCAGTCAAGAACATCTTGTATGTGTCTGGTGGAATCAATTCGACTGCCAAAGTGCTCCATCACTCTATGGGAACAACGCTTACATCTATGACTACTCTCAAACAGGACAACAACAAGCCAATGACTTCACAGGTTCTCAAGGACAAATTGGAACTGTTGGAATTCCAGCTGGGCAAGGAGCTCAAGGATCATCCACAAGCTTCCCAGGTTCTGCGCAGCGACCAAGTGGACCTGCTGCTGGAGGATTCACTGGACGTCCAACAGGACCCAGCACTGCTTATCCTGGAGCTACCGGACCACAAGGACCATCAGCTGGATTTGGTGGTGTCACCGGACCACAAGGCCCATCAGTTAACTTTGGTGGCGCGACCGGACCGCAAGGCCCATCTGTCAGCTTCCCAGGATCAACTGGCCCACAAGGGCCAAGTGGCCAAGCTTATCCTGGCGCCCCTGGCCCACAGGGACCAAGTGGTCCAGCATATCCAGGTGCTCCTGGCCCACAAGGACCACAAGGCCCAGCTTATCCAGGTACCCCTGGCCCACAAGGTCCATCTGGCACCTACCCGGGTGCTGCAGGCCCACAAGCACCCTCAACTGCCTACCCAGGAGCAACTGGTGGTGGTCCATCTTACCAAGGATCCACAACTGCATCTGGATTTCCAGGATCAGCAGCACCAGGTGGACCAGCTACCGGTGGTTTCCCAGCAACATCACGACCTGGTTTCCCCGCTCAAGACGATTCGAAATTCCCCTCCGTTACCCCGCAAGCACCCACTCGTGAATATTTACCACCGCGCCGATCGTAAAAGACTAACGTGTTATAATTCAATCATATTTAAGTCTTATCTGGTACTGACCAGATCGTTACATTTGTCGTCTACTCCTTCATCATAAGTTATGTGTTCATTGATCGTACTCTGCAGCTCATGAAAGTGATAAAGATGTGTTGAGGTCAACTTGACTTATTTTATTATGACCTGTAGACATCCTATCTTGAATAGTTTATTTTAAACTCGATGCCCCACAGATGTAAAACGAAATTCGAACGTGCGCTACAAATAATCTTATAAAATACCATTTAACTGCGACCTCAATAGCATTTTCTATAATACCTTTTTTGGATAGTGTGATAAGAATATATGAAGTATATTTTCTGAGAATGAAATGTTCACACCTACGTAATGGAGGTATTATGTAAATATTAACTCATAGGGTCTTTTTCCATCTGTAGATCAAATCTGTTTCTGTTTTACTTTTCGTATTAACATTTTTTTTTATTTCCTATTTTTATTGCTCATTCATCATATATATCATTATGGCCATGTGTATAAAATTTCCATTGTATATTTTATTGTAAAATTGTATATGAAATAAAGAAACGTAAAAGTTAAAAATGCTGTCCTTTTTTAATTCACTCACAAAATTTAACGCAACAATAATATATAAATAAACTTTTACTCAGGCTAGTTATTAAATTGATCATGTCATTTATACATATATTTATTTGCATTCTTTTTCTGCGATTATAGTTTAATTTCGATAATGGCTGACTGGTCTTAAGATTATTCCTGCTTAACTAAAATTCAGTGGCTTTTGGACTCCTTTATTCTATCTAAAACAGCAATGCAGTGACCGTGTTAAGCTCATTTGGCAATCACAAAGTAATTTGTCCACTCTAATCATTATGTGAAAGTTTTTATTTCAGATCACCAATTCATCTCTTGCTTCTCTTCACTTCAAAGCAATGGTACTCAAAATATGCAGATTCTCCCAGCCTAGTATAAATAATGAAGGTTCTTTGACCAAGAACCATTGTTGAATTTAATCGTTCTTGCGTTATGAGTATGAAATGAGTAGTTCACACTTTACCCTATGGACTGATTCAGATCCAGTTACGGCATCCCGTACACTGCAAGGGCACATCTAACTTCTTGAAGAATGGCTAGCAAAATGGAGAATCAGAATGAACGAAACCAAATGCATCCACGTTACCTTCACATTGCTAAAACTGACTTGTCTTCAAGTATATCTAAACAATGTACCTATACCTCAAAGTAACGAAGTAAAGTATCTCGGAATGCACCTTGACAGGAGGCTCACCTGGAAACGGTACATTGAAGCTAAAAATCAACAACTGAAGCTCAAATTCATAAACTTCAAATGGATGCTCAATAGCATGTCAAAACTTTTTCTCGACTCTAAAGTGCTCATCTATAAGTCTGTCTTAAAGCCAATCTGGACATATGGCTTACAGATATGGGGTGCAGCTCGACCATCAAACATCAACATCATCCAGAGGGCCCAATCAAGAATACTCCGATCTATCACCGGAGCCCCGTGGTACTTCCGCAACGCCAATCTCCATAAAGACCTGCGAATCGAGACGATTTCAGAAGAAATTAAGAACCGTAGTGGAAAAATTATTGCAGCTCTTGCTCATCACCCCAACAAGCTGGCAAAAAAATCCAGACTCATCGTAAATTTCAACGATTGAAAAGAACTGACCCGTTGGACCTTCCATCTCTAACGTAGGAAAAAACAACTTGTGTAGCCACTTTCGTTGTTTTTCAAACTCTTTTGCATGAACATTGAACATTGTAATTCTAGAACACAGATCATAGCTTTGCTCTTTGCTATCTGAAAAAAAATATTACTAAAGTAATTTGGGTCCGAAATGTTCGCGTCTTCAACTGTGAGGAGTGCACATCACTTGTTTTAGCATGTAAGATTTTAAAACTAACTGAAGCTTCTTATACGAAGGTAGCAGTTTATTAAAGGTATTAAGAAAAAAAAACTTTTATATTAAGTGTCTATTTGTATCGCAGTCAAAGACTTACTGAACTGAAGGATAAGAAAATCACACAATTCACATTTTCGCAATCGTCAAGTTTATAAGTTATTAACGGTTGACCGAGTTCGATTTGAAAAAAACCCTAGCGCATAGGAACCGCTTCAGACACTGATTTTTGAAGAAAAGTGAAGGAATTGTGCAGAGTTTGAGTGCATATTCTACCACACATACTTTTTATTACAACCAACCTGTTTCGAATGTCATGGACCACGTTGATGGGGCAAAAAAAAATAAGATAAAACTTTCACAACTTACGAAACTAGAAAAAAACCCTAGCGCATCAGAACCGCTAGAAACACTAATGTTCGAAGAACAATAGAGGATTTGTACAGATTTTGAGTGTGTATTCTACCACTACTTACTTTTCCTACTTAAAACTAATACACCCTAAGTAATAAAAGAACGTAAGCTTATATTCATTTCGGTGACTTCATCGAAATTTACAGCGATAGAAAGGTGTTTGGGGTTGTCATCTGAAAAATGTGCAGATCTCAGAAAATTTAAACATTGTTTACTTATTTTCATTGCAAATGTTTGCGATGAAAATACTTAATGCAAGTATTTATTGGAACGAAAATAACAAAATGGCCTAGTGCTGGCAGCACTTTGCTAGCACCGTAGGAAAAAATATGTCGCATCTGCCTTACGTTAAAATCAACCTGCTGTGCGAATTTCGTATTGACCCAATGACTGCATTGGAAGTTAAAGGGATGCAAAGAAATTAAGGGCTACCATTCGCAAAAGTTTCAAATTTTCTAGATCTTAATATTTGGTGTTTATTTTCACTATAAGATCATTACGATTTGAAAACACTATGATAAAATCGCTTACTAAAGGTATGCCAAAAAATACAAAAACGATCATAGCCGGCAACCCTATCATTATTTTGAAATTAAATTTCTATTGAATATTGCCTACAATAAGTTTTATTTGCCATTTGAATTTCGTTATGATTCCTTGACTGTACTGGAAGCTATATGGCAAAGAGCTTTATTTCCTCAGGAATTTTTCAAATTTAAGACACCAGAATTACCATAGCTGGCAGCTCCAACCGAATTTTTCAACCAAATTTCTACCAAACGTGGTTTAAAATAAGGTTCAGCTACTGTGTGAATTTTGTCAAAATCGATTGACTGAATCAGAATTTGTAGGGCCGAAAGCAGTTACTTTTCTTAGTGATTTTTCAATATGGCACCACTGGCACAAAATTGCCTTCATGTCAAAATCATTTCTATCAGACTTGGTCCCATTTAAGACCAATACATTCTGTAAATTTTAATTAATTCTTATTATTGGATCGTGAGTTTCCGTTAACAGAAGTTTTTGATGCTAAAAATATACGTTAATTGGGAAAGGGTTAATAGGCGTGCCCGTTGTAAAATTTCAATTTTTACACTTTGACTGTGTAGACAAAGCATAAGATTAATATATGAGTGGCTTTTTTTCAAGAAACGACATTTTTTCCGGAGAGTCAATGATTTGAAGGTTTTCACTTTCAGCGCCTGCCCTTGCTACAGGGCTGCCAACATGATCATAGAAAGCTACACAAATTTACAATTTAATAATACCAATATGTTCTGTAAGTTTCATAATGATTTAATAGCTTTGTCAAAAGTTATCGTAATTTTCAAATTTTCCCGTTCTCTTTTTAGGCACCTAGCGCACACATGGGGTTAAAAAATTCCAAAACACTATCCGATTCACATTTAAAACACCTTCGAAATTCATTATGCTACCTTAATTTTTGCAAAAATTATTTGTGTACGGAATAATAGGTATATTAAAATATCTGTAAAATGGCCGCCGGCGCCAAAGGGTTAAAGATAATTGACATTTAGTAAAACCTGGACCTATTTAGCATATACACCAATGCGTTCCCGAGAAAAAGTCACTGAAGTTTTTTGATGATATATACATATATATATATATATATATATATATATATATATATATATATATATATATATATATATATATATATATATATATATATATATATATATATATATATATATATATATATATATATATATATATATATATATATATATATATATATATATATATATATATATATATACATATATGTGGAAATATGAATTTTTGTTCGAATCAATTTTAATACTAATGTTCTTCGAACACTAGTAAAAATTTATTGTCACTACAAGATCAATACCATCTGAAAATGTTATGATAGCATCGTTTAATAAAGAAATGGCAAAACATTACAAGAAAATACCATAGCTGGCTGCACTATCTATAGCATTGTCTAATTAAATTGCTACTAAACTTAGCTATCAATGAGGTCCACCTACTGTATGTGTTTCGTATTGCTTTTATGTCTGCATCGGAAGTAATAAGGCAAAAAAAAATTGTATGCTGCTAAGTGAATTTTCAAGATTCGGGAGCCAAAATTACTAAATGTTCCAGCTCAATCCAAATTTTTCAGCCAAATTTCTATAGATCCGAATTTATTTCTTATTGGTTTCTCTCGGAATTGGTGCTACTTAAGACCAATACATCTTGTGAATTTCATATTGATCTGCTTACCGGGCTTTGAGTTCTCGCGAACACAAATTTCAGGAATTAAAAATAAATGTGATCTTGTGAAGAGTTATCGTCATTGTGCAAAGAGGAATTTCGAAAATGTAAATTTGACTTGCAGACAAAGCATGAAATTCATCAAAAGTTTGCATTCTTGTGAGTTTCATAACGATCTATGACTCGGTGCGAAGCTGTCGCTAGTTGACATTTTACACATTTCTTTGCCTATTTGAGGCACTTAGCGCCCGCATGTCGTTGAAAATTTAGAAAACATTATCATAACCAAGCTAAAAACAAAATAAGTTTTCTTGGCCTATACTAATTTTCTCTAAATATTTATTTCCCACAGAAATATAGGGGTACCTATAAATTCAGTAATATACCCTCTGTCACCTGAGGCTTAAAGATATTTTCACGTGAATCAAATAGAACTTATTACTCATCACCACCGTGCTCAGTGAAACTTCAGATTGATCAAATTACGTAGTCTGCAGAGTTTTTTTTACATTTTTATAAAACAAAACATAAAAATAAATAGTAATCTACAGAATTTCACGTTAATTCATCAGGAAAAATCTTTAAATATCATTTTTCATCGGCCCGGCAACTGCGCACAGTTTATTGCATTTATTTTGATTTGTATGTATGTATTTTTTGCATATTTTCTATCATATTATGCTTGCTTTCGTAGTAATTTTAGATTCAAAGGAGCTATAAATAGTGGGCTTCTGATTCTCTCTTATTATTGATCCTATAAATAAGTTGTTTTCTACCTATTTGTCAAACTACATTAGCTAGCCAGCTAGCTAGGCAAGCAACCCAGCTACCAAACTACCGACGCATTCGGTGGCTAGCCGGCACTAAAAGTCATTCGCGAGATACTGCATCGAAATCAGAGGCGGCTCGTTGTTTGACACAAAGGAAGCAGTGCTTCATTCGCTTAACATGTTTTATATGAGGATAACACAATTTAGCAGTAAATATTAAAATTCAAAGCAAATTTGATTTCATGCAGCAGATATTCAAAATAAATTATATTCATGCAGCAGATATTCAAAATTAAGTAAAAAAATCTTGCAAAACTCCATAAAAGATACAAATAAAAGGTTTATTTTCTAACAGCCAAAAAACACTGCTTTAAAGGTAACTTTAAAGCAACGCAATGGAAACTAATACGTTTTAGTCACAACTTCAAACGTCACGCACCATTTTAAGCCACATACATACATACAGCTCATTGCAGTGCATTGAAATATACTACACAGAGCACTGAAGTGATCTTACTTCAATGAACGTTCTCATGATGTGAGCATAAATCTAATAATAAGTATTAAACAATTGATGGTTATAAAAACTTTGCAATGGATGCTTCCCACTAGCAGCATGGGCGCTGCTCAGCTCACCACGTCTTCTTGGGTTGAGGAATTAAAAAAAAACTGCTCTTATCCACCCATTAAACAGTCGAGAAACCTTTGTGTATTAACGCAACAGTATTTCCAGCGTTTTCTTTTGTTTCGCTACAGAACTTGGAGCTGAATAGCTTTGGACACCTAAGCTAATGATGTTATTTGTATGTATGATTAGTGTAATAGATTTAATGTTTAAATAGGGTGTAATTTTTAAGTTTAATTTCTGTAATGGATATTTTACTTAGCTCTAGAATTTATTGTTTAATGTAGATTGAAATTCTTTCGATTTTTCTGTTTGTTTATTTGCGCTTGTAGCGCACAAATTGAAATTTGAATGATTGAAGACAGAAAGTTGTTTTTAAAGTAAATAGCACAACAACATTGAATTCATTTTGTCTTAGAAATGTTTGCGATTGTGCCATAGAAGATCTACTGCGGCAATTATTGTCACCAATACCATTTGAAGAGAAAAAGGTAGTTTTCGTGGTGATTAAAACGACTAATGTAACGTTTTACTTAAAAAAAAATTCTTTTTTTACTATGAAATATCTTGCTCAATTTAAACCTTTATGATATTGAGGGTGATCATACTAAGTAGGAAAATCACTGAATCAAACTGTTCGAAATAAAATAGTACCGTTAACTTTAAACATATTTACTACGCCGAAATACCTACTGGATTATTTTGCAAAAATATTTGTGCTTCCCTAAGTCTCAAAGTCTCGAGCCACCTTGGATCGGGATAGTTTATGTTGTAGTTGCGGCTGCTCATGTCTGACTCACAATATTTGTTATACCTTTTCTGTCCTGCGGGCTAGAGTCAAACTTATACATATTTAAAAAAGATGAAATGCGTTTTGTAAGACGTATCGACTGATCCTAATAACTCTTGGAAATTTATAAAAAAATATTTAAAAAGAACAATACTACCCTGCGAAGCGCAAAAGCGGTATCTCAAAAAAAATCGAAACATTGATTTTTAAAACATTAGAAAGCTTAAAGCAATACGCATCTAATGAAATAAGCCTTTTAATGGCATCTTATTTAGAACATAGAAAACACTTTAAGAAAATTTTCTAAATCTAAGTACCCGATATATCCAAGAGCGGAAGACGGCTCACCGAGAAAAGTGGAGTAAAGAGAATCCTCCACCAGCTCCTAACGAGCCCAGTTCCTCGTCGCCTATCTCAATTTTACCTTAAGTCACTAAGGGAATTAGAGGTATAACAATATTACTACTTTTACAAAACTACAATTATCTCGAAACTTGCTTTCATTGAGATATCGCTTTTGCGCTTAGTAGGGCAGAATACTGCACTATCAGGTCCTATCTACATTTTAGTACTTTTGAGATATTCAATGATTTGTGTTTTGATTTGTACTAGAAATATATGCAGAGTGCATTTTTGCTAATTTTCGAAGAAAATTAGGTGAATTTTCAGGTACCCCTATATTTCCAAGCAGTGTAAATTTTTGGTAAAAAAAAGTATTGGGAATGAAAACTGATTATGTTTTAAGCATGTCTATGATAAAGAATTGGAAATTTTGAGCCTTGTGTAGGCGCTGAGTGCCTAAAAGTAGGCAAGGGTTTTTTTTTCAAATTTCGATTTGTCATAGCTTTTAATAAAAACAATGGATTATCGTGAAATTCGCAGAGCGTATTGATGTAGACTTGAATTTAACACACATGGACTTTCAAGACTGTGCGGGCAACTATGTAGCTACAGCAGGCTTCTGAAAAATATTCCTTCAATTCATCGACCCTCCTGAAAATTTTTGATTTTTGAAAATGAGTTCAAAGTATTGATAAATTTTGACTTTTGTCCACCAAGTCAAAGAAAAAATTTCGAAATTCCGCGGTAAACAAGAACGGCAACCCATGATCAAATTACCTCTATTTTCAGCACTCAAAATTTCTGTTCACGAGAACTGACGATCGGATAATGCGATCAATATGAAATTTACAGGGCATGTTGGAATAAACTAGGACCAGGTATGATAGAAGTGATTTTGAAATATGGGCAACATTGTAGCAGTGGTGCCATTTGGAAAAATCACTGAGAAAAATAACTGGTTTTTGGCCTGTAGCTTCCGATTTAGTCATCAGATTTTAACCAAATTCACGCAGTATGTGAACCTTACTCTAAGATAGGTTTCATAGAAATTTGGTTGAAAAATTAGCATAGGGTTGCCAGCTATGGCAATATTTTTCTCCTAAATAATGTAAATTTGCTCAGGAAAGTAAAGGTTTTCACCCAATAACTTCCGATGAATGCGATAAGTGGATCTTGTTGCATTTCTTATTCTGTAAGCATTTCGTTCAAAAATCGTGAAAAGGTTGCCAGCTATGATGAATTTCATAATTTATTGAAATTTCTTTATCGGGCGATGTTGTCATAAAATTTTCAAATGGGAATGATCCCGCAGTGACAATTAACAACAAATATTTGCGTTTCGAAAATTTCAAAAGTTTGGATGGTGGTAACCCCAAAAGTATATTCACTCCAATATCTTACAGCGCAGCCATTCAATCGAAACGAAATTCATTAGGGTGGGTTTAACACAACGTGAAGCAGCTTTGGTGCTAGCACATGATTGCCTGCACCAGACAATTGCGTAAATATTGCGCCAACAGATGCTTCCATTTTGTATTCATAAGCAAAGCATTTGCAATAAAATAAACTAACGATATTTAAATTTTCCTAGTTTTGGAAATTTTTCAGATGGCAGCCCCAGACCTAGTTTAATTGCTGGAACTTTCGATGATATCCTTGAATGAAAAAAATTCGAAGTAAATAATTATCAAGAAGTAGGTAACAGTTTTGCGGATTACTTTGAATAAGTTTTTTCTAATAATAGACAGTTCCTCAAACCTTATGAATCACTCAATGCTGTAGATAATGTAATAAGCCTGAATAAAACTCATATAGATTCAGCGAAAATATTGCGGCATCTTAAAAATTTTAACATTAATAAAGGGCCTGAACCTGATTACTGCAAAGTTAATCCGTTATTGTGCATATTATTTAATGGAACCGCTCTATATTTTATTCAACTTATCACTAGAAAAGTATGTGTTTCCCGATGCATGGAAAATCTCACACGTCGTACCAATTTTTAGATACGGTGATGTCCTTGACATTTCTAACTATAGGCCTATCTCTATTCTATCTACTCTTGGTAAAATTTTTGAGGCATTAGTTATTGAAGAAATTAATTCCGATGTTTATAATTTAATAATTAATTAGCAGCATGGTTTTTGTCCAAAAAAACAACTTTTACGAATTTAGTAACCTTCTGGCAGCTCTAAGTACTAATGTGGATAGAAAAAACAGCAAGTCTACGTTATTAACACCGACTTTTGTAAAGCTTTTGATCAGTCATGCAGTGTTAAGCCTAGAATAGTACCGATGAGTAAATTTTACTCACATAGGGTATATATTTCGTCGCGCACCAGCCAGTTGGCCACTCCGACTGCCATGAAGCTAGAAGCTATATAATCTTTTTATGTCTAGTGATAAAATAAAAAAATGTACATAATACTATTGTTGCCTTCTTTTTAGTAAAAACATGTACCTAAAATCATCCAAAAATTTACCGTACCATTCCAGGGTTAATAAATAAACTACGAAGAACTAATATTTATGGCTCTCTTCTGAGGTGGGTTGAGTCATATACATATGTATATCAAATCGATCTCAGTTGGTCCGATGTAATGGCTACTTAACTCGTCCGATTTCAGTAGTATCCGAAGTTCCACAAGGTTCGCATTTAGGTCCAATTTTATTTATACTTCTTATTAACGCCATTACCGAATATTTCAAAGTTTCTAATGCGCTTCAATATGCTGAAGATCTAAAATTCTTCAAAGTAATCAAAAGTTCAGAAGATTTTACTCAACTTCAAGAAGACTTAGATAGTTTACATAGCTATTGCAGGCTAAATGAATTGTCACTTAATATTGCAAAATGCTGTGTTGTAAGTTACACGCGAAACAAACATACAATTGATAACAATTATTATGTAGAAAATACTGTACTTAAGAGAACTACCTTGCAAAATGATTTAGGAATGCACTTTAGCTTCAAATTGTTGCTTAATTCTCATGCTGAAATAATTTTGAGGCAGTCTTATAGGACCTTAGGATTTGTTTGACGAAATTTCAGGAACTTCGCTACTAGTTCTAGTTCACACTCTAGTTCTACCTAAACTTAAGTATGCATGCACTGCTTGGAACCCGTGTTATAGAAAGTACATAAGTATGATTTAAATATTGCAACGCAAAATTGTTCTTTTCTTATGTAAAAAATACATGATATCTTTACCTAATTATAAGTTAAGACTGAAATACTTCAATATGAGATCACTTAAAGATAGAAGGACAATAATGGATATAAACTTTATTTTTAAAATTTTTAATAATGATATATACTCGTACTTTTCATCAATTATATCATATTTCAATCTTTCAGCAAATCCTATAAACACAAGACACAGCACATTATTTTATTTTATTTTATTTGCCTTTTTTTTAATACGAGGAATAACTTCAATATGATTGGCATTATCATAAATGCTGTTGGTTTTCTAAAAAACAAAAATTCAAATAAAATAACAGGTAATGGGAATGATTGGGATCAGTGATTGATGATTCAATAATCAAATAAAAAGTAGGACAACTTTCGAGAAAAGGTTCAAGGTAACAATACCAACAAGGAGCATCTGAATGAAATAAGGGCACAGAGCAGCCACAACCTTATATGAGTTCCTGAATATGAGAGGCATCAAGGAAACAAAGAAGAAGCTAAAGAAGAAGTTAACTACTTATTTGACTCGACACCTAAATTGACCCATGATTGTTTGGACCTATAGAAAATTGTGATTTTTTTCAAAATTGCTTAGGAGTAACTTGAAGGCTGCAGGCTTGTATCGTTTCCTGGATTTACACTAGTATAGTGGACCCAAACCTGCTGTGTGGTACTGTAGTTTGATGACTATCAATACTTTTGGCTGCAAATCAGAAAATGAGATGGATAAGGTTAGGAGCCTTATTGAAAAAGAAGCATTGTGCATGTCGCACAACATCTAGGATACGCTGCTGTGAAACTACATTGTGGACAAGTACATAACTGAGTCGTGTTCAAATTTTGAAGTAGGGAATGCCTGTTCCAACAGACATCGATTATACTATTTAAGGGCTTGAAGTTCATTGCAAGCAGGATTTGATGCTAAATACACACCAATGGCTGCAAACTGAACGACAGAGGGGATTATGACCTAAACTTGAAGGTCTCCTTTTGCTTATTGCTCCATTGCATTTTGAAGCATATGTGTTGAGGATTTTTGGTGGCCTAATGCTGACCGCGTTCGCAGCAGCCCTCTTTAAAGGTAACCCTTTTTACTAATATTCGAAGCACATGAAATAGTTCAAGATTTTTTACATGATTTAAAGATGAGAACTAACTTTAACCCTTTGGAGCTGGTGGCCATTTTAGTGGTATTTTAAATATCCCTATAACTCTATTGGCAAGTAATTTTAAAAAAAACCTAAATTTTCGAAATGAATTAAATACGTGTTTTTAATGTAAATATGATAAAATCGTGGATATTTTTAACCTTTTGTGTGAGCTAGGTGCATAAAAAGAGATAGGGAGAATTTGAAAATTTTTGCATTGCGATAATTTTTTACCGAGTTATCAAATCGATATAAAACTTACAAGATATATTGATACTACGAAGCTGTTTTTTATGAGCATGTTAACAACCCTGCAACTACGCCAAGAACTGAAAGTGAAAGCCTTCAAATCATTGACTCTCCTGAAAAATTGTCGCCTTTTAGAAACGAAGCAACTCATATATAAATCGTATACTTTGTCTGCAGAGTCAAAGCAAAACTTTTGAAATTCATATCGGGTAAGAGCGTTAACCCTTCCCCAATTCGCCTATATTTTTAGCATCAGAAAATTTTGTTCACAAAAAAATCATGACCCGATAATCAGATACAACTGAAATTCTCAGAATGTATTGGTTTTGGGTAGGACCAGGACATACGGGTGTTAGCTCTTGTGGTGGAAGGTTGTAGCCGGAAATTTGCTGAAAATTTTTTGTTTTTTTCCGAAGGACAATTTTTCTCTGGAATTGATAATACGTTTATCAACGTGTCTTAAACTGCGGTTTCGTGTTCGTTGCGTTGTTTTGAGTCACTTATGTGTTTGTGTTGTCTAGAGTAAAAATTTGAGGTCAAACCCACCATAAACGGGTGTTATCGTAAACCGATGGCTGATACGAATCGTCATAAGCCAACATAATCCTTGTCAAAAGGGATCTAGTATTAAAAAAAAAAAAAAAGTAGGACCAGGTCTGATACGAGTGATTATGAAATGTGAGCAACTATCCGCTAGTGGTGCAATTTTGAAAAATCACTAAGAAAAAAAACTGCTTTTTGCCTTATGAATTCTGGCTCAGGCATCAAATTTTAATGAAATTCACATAAGTAGAAATTTGGTAGGAATTCGGTAATTTTGGTGTCTTGAATTTAGAAAATTCGCTCAGGAAAATAAGGATTTTTGCGCCATGACTTCCAGTGCAGTCATGAAATCGTAACGAAATTCATTTGATAAACGGAACATATTGTAGGCAGTATTCAGTAGGAATCTGGTTGAGAAACTATGATAGGGTTGCCAGCTACGATTGTTTTTGAGTTTTTTGCCATATCTTTAGTAAACGATTTTATCATAAAATTTTCCAATGGTAATGGTCTTGTAGTGACAATAAACAACAAATACTAAGATTTCGAAAATTTGAAAACTTTTGCGAGTTTGAACCCTACATATCTTTGTACCCCTATTGTTTAATATTAGGTTGAATTACACATGATTGAATATTAATAAATATGCAATGTTCAATGGTCTACATCAAGTTCGCTTACATATGATTGATTATTAATAAATATGTCATGTTCATTGTTAGATCATAAGTAGGTTACAAAGAATAAATTCGTTTTTGTTTACATAGCATATGTACGTAAAGCAATTCATGTTGTCATCAATTGTTGCATTTTAATAAGTTTGCAAATGTTATGATTAAGTCATGCTTACGAATTATTATTGCTGAAATAGTGTTCTAATTACCTGCATTTTTTGTAACTGAGTATAAAATTCATGTCAGTGAGTTATGCTAACATTGTAGAAAGTAAGATTTTCATTATACTATAAATTAGACTAAGCTAAGGAAAATAAATCACTTTTCAATCGATCTTTTGTGTGTTCACTTGAGGTGTTTGATAAGTAGCATCACGGTTTAAGTGCCGTCGTTGCAATAATTAGATCAACAGCAGATTATTGATAACTTGTTACGGTTTAAGTGCCGTTAATATTTTGTCTTAATCAGTTGGTTGCTCTCTAAAACAGATTTCTTCTGTTTTAAAACTAGCTAGTGTATCGGTAAAAGTGCCGAGGACATTAGATTCTTCGTGTATCCCGGTTAATGTGCCGACGGATACAGCTAAGGTGGAAACTTACGTTACATCTTAACACCCATAACTTCCAATACAGTAATCGAATCCAAATGACATTTGCAGGGTAGGTTGACTTCAACGTGTGGTAGATGTGATATATTTTTAATACTAACATTTACAATAGAAATAAACGACCAATGTTTACATTTTCTAAGTTCTTGAAATTTTTCGGATAGCAACCCCAAATGCATTTTTACCCCAGTAACTTTCGATGAAGCCATCGGATGAAAATGACATTCAAAGGATAGCTTTATTTTGGCGAGAAACAGTTGTGGTAGACTTTTAGTTACAGTGCTGGTAAAGTGTTGCGAGAACTGAGTATTTTCTTCATTTGTGTTACAGAAGATGTTGTTTTCAAAGTTTTGTAAGATAAGCAACAGATAATAAATAAGTTACAAATGTTTGATTTTCCTTAATTTTGAAATTCATATAAGGGCGATTCTGACAATCTTCCCACCCTATTAGTTATGATGCATTGGTGCGGTCAAAGCGGTACCTGTATTGCGTTCGAAACAGGTTGGAGCGCATGTGGTAGAATATGCACTCGAAATCTGCACGATTCTTTTATTTTTCATCGAACATTAGTGTTTCCAGCGGTTTTTTATTGTTTTGTTGTTGAACTCAAAACGTTTTCAATGAAGAATTTTTTATGAAATTCGAGGAAACTACTTTCATTTCTCCCACTGCTTTCTAATTTAAAAATTCTCAATTATTACCTAACAGAAAGTAGCTGCTAACTTGATATATTAACAATTTCCATAATATTCGTAGTGTTCATTTTGAAATACATGCCGGTATGGCTTACTACTCGAAGCAAGCTAGCAATCAAAACAAAAGACTCAGCAACAGCCCTTCAGTCGATTTAGCTACAGATTCAACAAGCACCAGCCTCATTGAAAGTCAAATGCAACTGCGATTTATAAATTGCGAACAATTTAAGAGATTCTTAGGCTCTGGTTTGATTACGAAACCAGATGCTTACAATGCATCATAGCTGGCTTTGATTTATTAAGACTTGACAGTGAGCTGTAGTAGCCTATTGAATTTTTGTTACTGTTAGAGTCATATAAAAGAAGACACAGTTGAAGAAGATGGTAAATTTAAGACTGAATGAATAAAGTCAGAAATGTTTATGCTCTTTAGAAATGCAAGTATGAAACGAGTGACAGTCATCTAGTGAAAGACGAATTCATTCAATATGCTGGTACGTACTCCGTAATTTTATTCGTATGCAATACCTGTACTTTACAAAGGTTTATGATTTTTGAACAATCATAATGCCGAATTTTTCCAGCTTGTCACAGCTTCCACATGAGCAAATATCTCGTGAACATAGAGTAAAAGCATAACGATTTCCTACTGAAGATAGATAAACGAAAATATGGCTCCGTACAATGACATCGCTGAAACTCAAGACGCATGGCAACTTAAATCATCTTGACCTTGAATAAATCGCGTGAAACCTCACCTAATTTTCGAATTATAATAAATTGTAAACGTTCAATTCGCAACTATGCTACTGCAGTCATTCTAGATGGATTTTGAATCTATCGCATGTCCCTAATTATTCACTGCTTACAAAATATTTCGTAACTCAGACATCTTGCCAGTGCGAAAATATTGCCCGCTAATTTTCTCACAGCTCTATCGAGCCGTGGAAAGCCGTATCTCAAGTGCTTCGTATAAAATTTTTCGCGAAAATGCGAATAATACTATCTACCGACAACAGGCCAGTGAGTTTTGTGTCGGCGCAGAGAAGAAGTAGATTTACAATGGAACACCCAAAACCGCTGAATTATTACTAGAAGTTCGTGCGGACGGTATTAATTTAACTTTGCAGAGTTTGGTACTACTATATTGAAGACAAGGCATAGATGGATTAGATAATCGGCTTGAATGTTGGCATCGTCTATCTTGTGACTTTTCCGCCCCGGTGTAAAGTAGATCTCCCAATTTTCCATAAAAGAGAAGCAGTACGTCTAGTACTGAAAAACTCAAGACGACACCTAGTGCTTTATGTTCATTATGTGTAGCAAGAGTTCGCAATGCTTGTTAGTGCCCTGGAACACTGCACGAAGGCCACACCAATTCTTTTATTTTATTTCATAGATGATCAGTTTTTTCTGCTTGATAATATTGAAGGTTTGAGAAATAGTTGGAGCATTGTTAAAGGCACACATATGTTGTATTTTGTAGTGGTTCGCTGGTAGTATGAAAAATTCCAGCAAAAGCCTACTGAAATGCTTATTTTCTTGTGTCGAATCTGTAATAACTACTAAGATGGTTTCAATATTTTCAAGAAAAGAACAAAGCGCTAGTGTAATTAAAATAAACCTCTTGAACTTTTATATTAATCTTTTGAGTTTGTCAATTTACTTTACTTTTAAATAATCGAAGCTACGAACTACAAATGCGCTAAAAATTTTATGAGACATTTATTCGTCTCCAGCTCAGTATCGTGTTTATGTGAAGGGTGCCAAACAAACCAATGCTCTGGCGTTTTGTAGAATAAAGCACAAACCCGAAATGTAGGCGCGCAATTTAAAACTAACTAATTAGGCGATGTTCTATTTCAACACTCTTGTATAGAATGCGAGAACGACCTTGCAAGCTATGATCGTACCTGCGAAGAAATTAATAGTTACATTAACGCGTTCTAGTGAAGTACAGTTTGCTTCATTCATTATCCTGAACAGTATTGAGCAAGAAGCATAGCTATCCTGCCCTACTGAAAGTACGTATCTACAGTGGTCCCACGCATCAATGTAAATTTAGTACGATACTTAGTATCAAATACAACTTTACGATTTTCGAAAATCCCAATGAATAATAGAGTACGATTTTAAATTCCATTATTTTATTTTTTTCTATTTCTATTAGGAAAAATTTTTGGTTTCGATTTTTGAATAATGTCTTCAATAATAATTTAATATTTGAACTGACGGCGAAAATTTGGCCCACATTTGTTAAACTAATATCATCCGTACAATTAAGTAAATAATTAGAAGTTATCACGAAGAAATTTTATGAATGATAGTCTGAAATTTACGAACTACTTGAAAAACAGTCTGTTCAGTAATATTGTATTTGACGCTAACTCCTAGCAAATTCAAATCATCTTATGAAAGCGAATTATATAAATTCCGAAAAACAAAAAGTTTTAAGCCTTAACACGCATAGTTTTTGAGTCCTGATAATACAGAGAAATTTAAGTAATTAAATAAGCATATACATTTACAAAATTAGTGAAGCAATTTCTACAAATAAAATAAATTGAGAGAACTACTACCTCAGATTTTTCCATTTCTCAGGCTTCTCAGCTACCTAAGTTCTACAAACTTTTGGTTGTTTCTTGCCAAATCCGTGTATATGGCCTACTATCTCATTGCATATGGCGGCCATTAACTGTTCGTGGAGAAGAAGACTAAAATTTGCCCATATTCCTATACAGTGAGTCCCATAGTGTTCCTTCACTTCTACTAACACTCAAATTCAGGCAAATTGCTCCAATTCTCACCGGTGCTCTCATTTCCTTATAGCTCTCTCTTCTGAGGTCCTGCTACTTGGAATAGCCCTAAGAGACATCAAGTTGTGTTTCAATATATTATGGCTTGATGTGCTCTTTGTTTTGAGTAAAATCTATGTTCGGTCAAGCTTGCGAATACTGTCATCTATTTCGAAGGGCTGATATGTTGAATAATTTTTATAATCCATATGTTTATGTCACTTCCAGTAAAACCATGAACGACATTACTTGCGTATGACAACGATTTTGACACTCAAACCCAACCAGACCCAAGCTAGTGAGAATAAAAGTGCACATTTTTTTATTGCACAAAAATAGATGTGTGGGCAGGAGGGTAGGTTAAGCCGCTCTTACTTCCATCCACGATGAAAGGCCATAAATCGTCGATATTATGAATCTAATGTTTAATATGTACATTTTTCGACACTGAATTCTATATTGCTTCGACTACATTGGATTTAAAATCATAGGAGAATATATTTGTGAGAATTAATGTTATGCCGAAATAGCTCAATTGAGAGAGTTCGTATATGAAGCTTTAATTTTAATGCATTTTAACTATTGTAATCAATCCGAATAAAGCAAAAACGGCAGTGTTATGAAAGTATTGCTATAAAGTTGTATCTGAATTCTACAACGGGACTTTGTTTTTTCAAAAGCCTAGCCCTACGCTAAAATCTATTAATTTTCAAACTTATGACCTTGCATGGAAGTTTGAGATCGTGTTGAATAAAACAAATGATATGAAGAATATGAATTGGCTTAATTGTGAAAAACAAAACTAAAGTTCTCGCATGTTCAGAGACTCAACAAATTCTTCCAAAGGAGTCAGATCATCATTCTTCAAGCCTGTTTTGACGAGAACATTTACTTTGGCGAGGAGAATGTAAATTTGTTTTTCATTTGAAACGAATCATCGAATACCAGCCAGCAGTAGTAATCACAATACGAAAGCCTCTGTATAACAGGTGATCTTTATATACAAGTTCCAATCCTCCTGCCAGTGCTCTTTGCAAACCAAGAGAAATTACTTTTCTTCTTCGGAAGCTAAATCATAACAAAGCTCGTGGTCTAGTACCAAGGAAAGCGATGGTTCAACTTGATTTCACAACGCGTATCCTGAAATTTCTTGCTTTCTGAGAGCTTAGAAAGATACTACAATTAGTCTTAAGTCCGGTAAAGACCGTAACAAACCAAGTAGCTATAGACCAGTGAGTCTTTTATGATCGCTGGGTAAAGGGTTTGAGAAAGTCATCTTGAAACTCATCAGCTATTTCTCTTACAGTAACAATCTACTTCCGTCATTTTGCTTTGGATCCAGAGAAGGATACTCCACTAATCATCAACTACTAAGGGTGACTAAAGGCCTAGAAAAATCATGGGTAGCAAACATTCCAACAACTTTCAGAGAAGCATAAAAGACACTTTTTGTCTTAACCCTTAACGGGTATCGTAAATTTCACAGACGTAACTCTTATCGTAGGGGCCGCGCGGCCACTAAAAAATGTTTGCTTCTAGCAAGTTTCAACAATGTGACTGGATGAATGTTCATAAATGATAGATAATAGACAAATTTTAAATAATTGACTGGTTTTTAATCACATAATTCTTCTTAAGTAGTCACCACAATATATCACAAAATTGTTAGGACTGTTTGGTATCTTTTTTTCTAATGCTACCTACCCTTTTGAATGTTTTTAATCAAAACATTTATTTTTTCCTACTCAGTATTAACTAATCTTATAAAAAAACAGCTTTCACTGTTTCTACTTAACATTGCACAAGAAAAAACGTGCAACATAATTATCTATTTTCCTAGAACTGAGGAACATTTCAAAGGCAGTGTTTACAGTTAAAACATAGTATTTCTATGTTGCTATGCACTTTGCTTATGAATTTCGAGCAATTTTTGCACTTTTTAATTAATTTCCCGTTTTTTGGCATATAAGTAACAGCGCCTTCTTTTCAGGACGTTTTGGCTTCAGCTTGGGGCAATAGCTTCAGACGTCGAGGGCAAAGGTACCGTGCTATAAACTGAAAAAAATAATCAATTTTATCACCCAATTCTTTTGGATACTTCGAATAACCCGCTTTTCTATTTTTAATGTGTTCTTTAATTAATTCCATCCCAATCGATTTTTTGTATTTCTTTCGCTTCATCTTTTTTTAAGTATATGAAATTTTCCACAGCACGTAACCGTTTCCACAAGCAACACTTGACCAACGTCGTGTTCTATGAGCTACAGAATAATTAGCGCGTTTTTGGGCCAAAGCAGCAACTCCACCTTTAGTAGACCAATACAATTCAATAATTTCCCGTTTTCCTGATCTTTCGTTCAAACTTTTGTTATGGAACAAAAGAAACTAGTGTTGTGTTAGCTGTAAATCGAAAGACTGAAGTTCTCGGTTTACGGCGCTTACGAGGTTGGAATTCAGGAGGGATTTCACGTTTGTTTTTCCTCAAAGTTCCAAAGTAAGCCAAATTTTTTTCGAGCTATGCATCAACCAGCTCTACCGAACAAAACCAGTTATTTGCTGTTTTATTCGTGTTTGATCCACAAATTGGTGAATCCAACTGTAATACGGATTGTGTAGGAATACATACTTGACCTCTGGTATGATCAGGCTGTTTTCCTGTATATATGAAAGCATTATATAAATTGTAACACTGCAACTCTATTTCACAATTCGATGTAAACCGTTTCGAGTACGCTGATCGAATGGCGTCGTTCCTTACGCATCAAACTGAATTTCTTCTTGATCTTGATCGTGGGTGCAAAGAGATGCACTCGGTTCTTCTTCTTAGTTACAGCTGTTGTGTGAGTGCTGAGATTTGGTTTATTGGTGACAAGTTAGCGAAATATAGTAGAATCAGCCTTACAAAATAGTGAGTCCTAACATCAAGCAGACATAATACTTTAATGCCGTATTTAGCAGGTTTTATACATCCTAAATAGACATCGGCCTCGAAATGAACATAACATTTTGTCAATAGTGATATGTTCTGAACAACGTAGTTTTTTTGACAATTTTCTACAAATTAATGAAATACTTCAGAAATCGGCACCGTGTGATCTGCAATTTTCGTTCTTCTCTTGGTGCAATGTCATCAAACCAAATATTTAATAACATAAACAAAAATGTTTTCAAAGACATGGTAGCTCTTAAAATGTCACGACCTGTTCCGTTTGTAGCTCAGAAAGATTCTACGTCTTCACGTCCTGATTTGAATACTCCTGTCTACAGCATCCGACTTGTAAAAGCTTTTATCTCTGCAAAAGAAACATGATTCGTCCAAGTTTGATGGCAGCATCTTCTCTATCATAAATAAATCAAATGCTTAGTGCTGGTTACACTTAACCAACCCTGCAACAAAAGGTCTACCACGATTTCGATTCTATCTTATGAGTGCATCAGAAGTCACAGGCATGGAAACATTTTTGAGGACAGCCGTGAAATTTTTAAAACTTGGAAAATTTAAGAATTTGTTACTTATTTTGACTGTAAGTGTTTGACATATGAAAATTTAATTGTAGTTTCTGGAGTGCTGGCAAGCCTCTAAATTCAAATCCACACCAAATTTGCCTCTCGTTTCGATACGATAATTGCCTTGGAATGTAAAGTGTAGAAAGATTTTTAAGGTTACCAAAAAAGTAAACATTTTTGAAATTCTAACACTGGCTTCTAATTTATTTAAAACTATATAAAATTATGATGAGTCATTTGAAAATTTAATAGAAGCATCTCTTAGTTAAGAAATACCAAAGAAATAAAAAAACCCTAGCGCATCAGAACTGCTAGAAACACTAATGTTCGAAGAGCAGTAGAGGATTTGTGCAGATTTTGAGTGTGTACGTAAGGACACCCTACTTAATGACACTGTAAGTAATAGTAGACCCTAAACCAATTGAATTTCGATGACTTCATCGAAAGTTACAGCGATAGAAATGTGTTTGGAGCTGCCATCCAAAAAATGCTCAGACCTTAGAAAATTTAAACATTGGTTAGGGTTTCCAGCGGTTGGACGAAATGTGACTTGACCTATAGTGCGGATGAAGTGAATTTAGTCCTAAAGTGTTTACATCGACCTGACCTAAAATTTGGTCAGGGCGAATTGAGTCCTCGTTTTTACGTGGCAGTTGTCATTAATTTCAATTTTAGTTGATACACTGTAATTATCTTTTCATATGTCTCTCATACGTGATTATTCAAATGATTTTCAGTCAAACGAGAGGGTTGCAAGCTTAAATTCAACGTACATATATTATTAATAGTTGCGCAAATAGCAATATAGTCCACGACTTATTTTAGATCAGGTCGCTTGAAATCATGTACTAACCTATCGCTTGGGTCGGCTACTGAGTGTTTACAGCAGGTGGATTAAATAATTTAGGTGAAATTTGGTGTATAGTCGGCGGACTAAACGTCTGCTGTAAACGCTATCATTGTTTATTTCATTTCATTGCAAATGTTTATGTAAGCATTTATTGGTACGAAAATAACAAAAACGCCTCGTGCTGTCAACCCTTTGCTAGCACCGAAGCCAAAAATATGTCACATTTACCCCACGTTGAATTCAACCTACTCTGCGAATTTTGTATTGATTCGATGACTGCATCGGAAGTTATGGGGATACAAAGAAATTTAGGGTTACCACCCGTAAAAGTTTTCAAATTTTTTAGATCGAAATATTTGTTATTTACTTTCACTACAAGATCACTATGGTTTGAAAATTTTATGATAAAATCACTTGATTGATTTTTTTCCAACTAGATTTCTGCTGAGAATTATCCACAACAAGTTCAGTTTGCCATATGAATTTCGTAATGATTCCATGACTCCACTTGAAGCTATAAGGCAAAGAAATTTATTTTCTCGAGTGAATTTTCAAAATTTAAAGAACTAAAACTACTATACTTGGCAGCTCCAGCCAAATATTTCAACAACATTTCTATCAAATGTGGTTCAACGTATGATTCAGCTACTGTGTGAGTTTCGTCAAAATTAGATGACTGAACCAGAATTTATAGGGCCAAAAGCAGCTATTTTTCTTAGTAATTTTTCAAGATGGCACCACTGGCACAGAATTGCCCAAATTTCAAATATATATATATATATATAGGTATATATATATATATATATATATATATATATATATATATATATATATATATATATATATATATATATATATATATATATATATATATATATATATATATATATATACAGTTGAACTTCGATAACTCAACTTCTATTAGACCTGGTCCTACTTAAGGTCAATACATTCTGTGATTTTCAACTGTATCTGATTTTCGGGTCGTGAGTTCTCGTGCACAGAAGTTTTTGATACTAGAAATGGTCACTGATTTTTTTTGATGATATATATGTATATATATATATATATATATATATATATATATATATATATATATATATATATATATATATATATATATATATATATATATATAATGGAAATATGAATTTTTTGCCCGAATCGATTTTAATACTAATGTTCTTCGAACAACCTAGAGTCCACATTGGCCATGAGCTCTGCCATATGCGATGGCAACGAATGTCAGTTTATGGCATGTCATCTGCGGCCTGGGCAGCGGCATGTCATGCCATATCATTTTAAAAATGTCGCTCAGCCGTGAACATGTGCGCGCTATCCGGTATTTGAAAGCACTGCAAAGGTTAGAGGAAGCGAAATGTGAGGAAAGGCGTAAATTGAGGAAGGGGCGAACATATAATTCCATAAGCAATCTTTTTTTGCATTCATTTAAGATTCGTAACACTATTTCCCTCGACATCGCCATTTTGAAAATGAAAAACTGTCAGAATATGGCCATGCTCATGGCCATGCAAATGTCTTGCCATATGGCTTGACATTTATGGCATGCCATCAAATATGTCATGCCATTTACTGTCTACATTTTCCATTTCCATGGCAAGTCGAATGTTATGCCATCTCCCATGGCCAATGTGGACGCGGCGTAGTAAAAATGTATTTATATTGTATAACAAAAGGAGAAACAAACACTATTTTTCTTTAACTAAATTTAAATATAATTTTACTAAAACTTCAATCATCTGAACACAAATATTTTTTTGAATTATTATTGTTTTTTTAACATTTATAAAGAATAATATTATATTGTTTATTAAATCGCGGAAAATTCACATATTTTGTTTTTTTTTACTTTTTCCTACGAAGTTAAATTTACGACTGCCTCCTTTTAGTTTTACATCTATTAAAAATTCTAGCGAATCCTCCACTAAATTACATCGTCCACTAGTGAATTAAACACAGTCATACAGACTGTATCCGAAATCACTTGAGCAAATAGACAAACGATCTTCATTGCATTGCCCAAAGTACTAATGCAAAAAACCAGCACGAGACGTAATAACAAATGACCAATCTCACAGATCTTACCTGTTACAGTAATTTGTCTGCAGTCTTCGGTGTTCCAAATGTTTCAAGAACTTTTCAACATAATAGGATGTAGCACAAAAAGATCAGGTTGAAGACGGTGGTGTTTGGGCAACAGCCGCATAAGACGAATTCAAACAACAGAAAGAAGAAATTGCTTGCGATAAGTTGAGTGTTTGTAAAGACGCAGTCTCGCTGCTAAGCTGATCTTTATGGAATAAGCTATAATTCATAATTGTTACGTTGCGGAGGAGTCGCTGCTCAGGAGATGTGTTGTGCAACAAATCAAAACTACGAAACAGACAAGTGGCATCCTTATGAATTTCCCAGTTCGTCAAGTTGTTATTAGCCAATCGAAAGCTCTCATCAAGTTGCCAATAAAATAATCACGAAATGATCAGTGATGATTATTGTTGATCAAGATTTATCTGAGCCAATTACATATAAGGCGTATCATCGTAGAGTGCAAATTAATTTATAGTAATAGACGCTTCTGCGCACTATACCGGCGCCAGAAGATCTTCATTATGTGCACAAGCAGCGAGATTTTGTAGCCACAAAAAGTGAAGGTCGTCCTTTAGAAAATTACTAGGTAAGAACGCGATAACAACTATATAATTCAATCCATGTGTCCGGTCGATGTTAGAGGGTCAACTGGTACATCATAAATCAAACAGGTCACTTGATTTTGATCTATGTATTTTCTTAAATATCAAATTAAATCACTTTCATTACATACTAGCAAGCAATAAGACTCACATTTTGACATCGTATCACCATTATTTTAATTCAGTTTAGTATTATTCAATAAAATATCAAACTCTTTAGGGGTTGAATGGAATACAATCATGAAATTAAAGAGTTCTTGAGTACATTTCTCTCAACACTCACTCATCTATCAGCCTACCATTAACGTCCGAGTTCGCACCGCAAAAGACTGCGCTTACTTAACTTGAAAGCATCAAAGTGTTTACATATCTCCGTAGAGCATTGTCTCAACATGTCTGCACGTCGATTTGAACAGTTTTATTCAATAGATCTGGTTATTGCACTTGATGCAATTCTGTAATAATCGCAAACATTATTATTGAAGATCTCTTGTACGATTTAGAAATAAATTCCGCTACTATGTTACTGCAATGAATTAAATCATTCTGACATCGCATCTTCGCAAATGAAAGTAAAAGAGAGTACGCAAACACAATTCAAAATATATACACATGTATGTATATAATTTTGCATAGATTTCGTTGGCACTATAATCCAAACTAAAACAGTCAATACTTGTTAAAAGTCATCTTGTTTGTTGCGATTATCATTAAGCACTTGCTACTCATTAACGTCTTTGTTTTTAGTTGTCGTTTGATTAATTTTTAGGTTTTTCGAACATGCCATGTTGATGTCAGATATTCAGCGTGGTCATTGAAATATCATTAGCGAAAGTTATGTCTTGAGATTATTGATTTTCGTATGCTAGCATGGGCTTAATTGCGTAAAAATATACTTGAGAAACAATAGATACGACGTTTTTATCAGCTTTTTAGAGCTAGAAATTTTAGTAGGTTAATGAAGATGAGAGTGAGTGTTGTTAAAGATGAGCTGTTTGAAAAAATTAAGTTTTCAAGAATGGTGACGAATTTGAACTTTTGAAAATATAATCAATAAGTCAATTGATTTTTACATCATTGCCATACTTTTCTGTCATTCAAATTTGATTGCTACTATCCACTTCTTTACGTAGAATATATTTTTAATCTGTGTTTTTCAAAAACTACAAAAATTTGGGTAATTATTTTAATTTTAATTTGAATTCCGTCGATTAGTCTTAATGTAGAAAAGCAGATTCTTGTGAAAAATACAAACTTTAGTAATATTTGCCAACTTCCAAATAATTTTGGTTTGTATCGGCAAATAGGTTCGTCCATTGTGAAATTTCAATTATCCACTCAACACTATCAAAGAACTGACACCCTCACTAGTACCTCTAAATTTTATTATATCACGATGAACTTTTCCGGAATAAAAATATTGTTTTTTTCTCAAACACTAAGTCACACTAGTTTGAAAAAAACTGTTCTCTTCGTTTGTGCTTAGCTCCAAATATTGTAATAAAATTTATTATAATTTATTTATATAATTCAAATCAATTTATTCATTGTGAATACTAAAGTATATAATTTACTTATAAATTTTACTCTAATTTATTTATTTTTCCTTTATTTATTTCTTATAATTATATTTCTAATACAATCCAGGGACAGAAAAAGCATGTATTTATAATGATAATAATAATAATAATAACAATAATAATAATAAAAACTTTATTGAATTCGTTTATGTTGTGTGGTACAATATCTTAGGGTTAGAGTTTAGACAAAGTCTTTGTATCTAAGTTTTGAACGAAAATTAACTTATTTCAGAAAGTTTTCTTGTGATGAGCATAGTATAATATTATGAGAAAAACTAGCTTAAAACCTAATGTGCTGCTTAACCTAAATTAAATAGAACTAAATAGAAAGATTCATGACTTAAAATAGATGTGTGTATAGTAATTATCGTTACAAATTAACTACCAGGGATGCAACCAGAGGATTATTGGAACTTGCACATTTGTTGACGAGTTTTTGGGTCAAATTTTTTGAGATATCCAGTACTCTCTTGAACTTCGCTGAAGCGAGCAGCCGTTAGTTGAGAAATAAAAGGGTTTGTTAAAGATAATTTTCAGACATTTGTTTTGTATTATATGCAGACTTTTGATATGTGATAAACAGGGCACCCAAAGAGAATGATTGGCTGCATTGCAGACTTAAAAAAACCCCAGCGCACCTGAACCGCTAGAAACACTAATGTTCGATGAACAGTAGAAGAATCGTGCAGATTTTGAGTGCATATTCTACCACACGTGCTCCAACCTGTTTCGAGTGAAAAATCACTTTGATCTTAACAATACACTTAAACTCATAGGGTGGAAAGGATTTCAGGAATTTCAAGATTTTAACTTTGAAAGCAGCATAACATAACATAAACAAAGAAAATGCTTAGTGCTTGCAACACTTTACCAACACTGCAATTAAAAGATTCCCACAATTGCCTCACGTCAAAACCAAATAACTCTATCGATTTCGATTTTATCCGATGTCGAAAGTTACAGGGATAGAAAGATGTTTAGGGTCAGAAAATGAAAGATGTTTGGAACCAAACAGTTTCTGGAACTTAGAAAATTTAAACAGGCTAAACGTTCGCGATATGAATATTTAATGCAAGCATTTATTGATACGAAAATAGCAATAAACGCCTCGCGCTGGCAACCCTTTGCTAGCATCAAAGCCAAAAATAAATCACACCTGTCTCACATTGAAATCAACCGACTCTGCGAATTTCGCTTTGATCTGGTGACTGCATTGCAAGTTATAATGGTACTAAGAAATTAAGGGTTGCCAATGGCAAATAATTTTCAAATTTTCGAAAACTTAATATTTGTTGTTTATTGTCACTACAAGATCATAACCGTTTGAATATTTTACGAAAAAATTGTTTAATAAATATGTGGCAAATATATACAAAACCAAAAATAGCTGGCAACCCTATAATGGATTTTTTACCAGATTCCTTCTGAATAATGCCTATAATAAGTTCCATATATGAAATTCGTTTTGATTTCATGACTGGACTGGAAGTTACAGGCCAAAAAGCTTTATTTTCCTGAGCGACTTTTCAAAACCCAAGACACCAAAATTACCATAGCTGGCAGCGCCAACCAAATTATTTTTCAACCAAATTTCTTTCAAACACGGCTAAGAGTAAGGTTCAGCTACTATGCCAATTTCATGGAAACCTGATAACTGGATCAGAATTCACAAGGCGAAAGCAGTTTTTTTTCTTTATAATTTCTCAAGATGACACCACTGGCACAGAGTTGCCCGCATTTCCAAATCGCTTCTATTAGACCTGGTCCTACTCAATACCAATACATTCCGTGAATTTCATTTGTATCTGATAAACTGTCAAAGACGAAAATTTTTCACGAGAATCGATGGATTGAAGGTTTTCTGTTTCGATGTCTGCCGCAGCTGCAGGGTTGCCAGCACGTTTATAAAAAACTACATTAGTCTACAACTTAGTAACAAAAATTTGTTTTGTTAGTATCATAATGATCTATCTAGTCAAAATTTATCGCAATTCAAAAATGTTCAAATGTTCCCAATCTCATTTTAGGTGCCTAGCACACACATAGGATTAAACATTTCAAAAAAATTATCATATTCACATTTGGAACGCGTTCAAAACTCATTCCATAAACTTTATTTTTGCGAAAGTTATTTGTTGACAGAAAAATAGGTATATTTAAAAAATCGCTTAAATTTTCGCCGACGCCAAAAGGCTAAAGATAATTAGCTTTTTTGTGAGACCT